>CM076570.1:862885657-863288530 GCA_034641835.2 Pinus albicaulis | reverse complement strand
GAGGGAAAAGATGGTTGACTATCTCGACAGGAAAGAAGACTTATGCACGTGTTGGTAGGCAGGTTATGGAACCTGTATTTTAATTTCTTTTTATTTATTGTTACTCATAAATTAGGCAGAAACAATAGGATTCAGGACTATTAACTGTTTTGTTAATTAGGAGTCTGACTGTTTTGGTAATTAGGATTCTGTCTGTTTTCTTTTAAAGACAATTAGAAGTTCGTTGGTCTTCGTTTAAAGAAAGGAGAAACTGATTAGACAGTTAGAACTATTCCAGTTATCAGTTTCAGCTGAAAACAAGAAACTGTTACACGTTTCCTTTTTGACAAGTATTTAAACAAGAAAGTAAATCATATGTAAGGTTCGGAATTTTCAGGAAGAAAAGCATAATAAGAACCAGAGTTATTTAATCATCTGCCAGACTTACAGCTACGGCTAATCTCACATGTATATGCATTATTCTACTGCATTTTGAATGTCAATTTTAATATGTATGGTAAACAAAGTATAGGAAGTTAAAAACCCTTGCAGACAGGAACGTGACAGCACAAAGAGTGCCTTTAACTGGTAGAATATGAAAGGAATTAGGCGCACAAAAGCAGGGATAAAGAATCATAACAAAAATAAAACTAATTCTTTCCGTCAAAAGATTCTGAAACAAACAACATTACCCATCGGTAATACACCAGAAAGAAACCAGGTAATGCATTAAGAGTCCTTTCAAATTAACTGAGTAAAAGCAGTCATAGAAATATTCAGAAATAGTTCAATATACATTTTGCAGAAACCCCTTTTGTTTGTAACGATAAACGCAAAGTAGGGTTTACATAAATGAACGAACAATGCTCAACTGCGACTGTGAAAACTTACAAACTGAGACAGATAGAAACCCTATAGCTATTGACACAGTTTTTCAAGGGAGGGTTTATCGAAGCAACCCTCAAAGACCAAGAACGCAGAGTGAGCGGGAACTAGAAAAGACACAGGTAAATTCCAAGTTAACCAGATACAGAGCAGAACGACCCTACCCGTTCCTTGGCTGGGGTTGTTTTCCTTCCGACCGGTCGAACCCACGGAAGATCACAGGTTGGTTGACCTGCAATATGGAGAAAGCAAATGGGATTTAAAACCTGGAGAATGCCAGTTCAGTGACAAAACGAAAAAGAAATTTCACAACAAAGAACAGGGGATAAACCCTGTAGCAATTACCTCAGCATAAAGGAGAGACAGTGAACGGAAAGGCGAAGTTGGACGAAAGAAAACCTGCTCGCCAGGAGCAGCATACATTAGTAACTGGTGAAGACGAGTGACAGAGTAAAGCACAGAACTCAAACTTACCTTGGCGAGAAGATGAGCCGAGTTGGGAAGATTGTTGGAGCAAATCCGGAAGTTTCAGCCTGTAACATGGACAGTATAGTTAAACGAACAAATTGATAAGTCTGCAACCAAATCACAAGAAAGACCAACCAGACCATTATCGTTTCAATCCAAACCTTCTTCCACTCAGCAAATGAAGGTGGATTGACAGCGTTAACACAAACGCGACGAGAACACAAAGTGAACCAGAGGCATAGCAACGGAACCAACGAACAAACCTATGCAGAGAAATCCCACGGCGCCGACGAAAGGATGGAGTAAAAGAATACATCGAACCAACAGCACAAGCAACTGAACCCTCGAAGAACAAACCAGAGCAGAGGAACCCCGAAGCGTCGAGAGAGAAATGAATTGTTACCGTTTCGAAGACTAGGGTTTGTCGAAAGGCGGGAGGAGCGAGGATCAAGGTGGACAAGTGTCAAAAAGTATCGATCAACAAGGATGGAGTTTTGATTGTAATTTGATGACAGAGCAGATCCAACCTTACGGATCAAAGTACCACTTTAAAATCATATCCGCATATATGTTATGAACTGAGTTAACACAAATTTAATATTTGCTCCTCGTAAGTATAAAGTAACCTTAGGACAGGGTTATCAAATTTTTGTTGTGAATTCCAGTTAGAACACGGACCGAGGGCTAAGGCCTTCAATTTTTGGTATCGGAGCCGGTTACAGGAGATAGAAAAAGACAATGGAGGTTGGCAGAAGAGGAAGAGGAAGAGGGAGAGCAGTTCGAAGAATAGCAGAAGAAGGACTGCGAGAAGAGATTCGTATTTTGAATCAGAGATTGGCAGCAGTAGAATCTGGGGGAAGGAGAGATCCAGTAGATGACAGTGATGAAGATGTGGTAGAACCAGAGGATGAGTTCGAAGGGGTGACACCTGAACTCAGATTGTTGAAATCAGTTCTGTTGTCCAGTCATAAGCCGAAACATGAGCTTTCCACTTATGATGGGAGTTTGTCAGCAGATGTACTACTGGATTGGCTGAGTGAAGTCAACAAATATTTTGAGTTTGAAGAAACTAGTGAGGACAGGCAGGTGAAGTTCACTGCCACCAAGTTGAAAGGACATGCGTCCTTGTGGTGGGACAGTGTACAGGCAGAAAGGAAAAGGCTACATAAACAGCCTATTAAAAAATGGACCAGAATGGAGAAAAACTGAAAGAGAAGTTTCTGCCTAAAGATTATCAAATAATGCTGTACAGGCAAGTACAAAACCTGAGGCAAAGGGGAATGACGGTCAAAGAATATACAGAAGAATTTTATAAGCTGAATTTGAGGGCAGGGTATATGGAAGATACCTCAGAGAAAACAGAAAGGTTCGTGAATGGGCTGAGGGGAGAGATATTGGATGAAATAGGTATTCTCTCACCCAGAACCTTAGATGAGGCATACCAGTTCGCCTTGAAGGCAGAGGAGAAGATAAATAGGAAACAGAATGCCAGAAGAGGAGGTGGATCTGGCCGAGGAAAGGGGAAGGCCTTTGGTAGAGGCAGAGGTATAGGTTCAACTGAAGAGGGAAGCAGTTCTAAATCTGCAGGAACAACAGAAAAGGACAACAGCACTAGAGGAGGACGACCAGCCCAACGAGGGAGAGGAAATGGTCGGGGCAGAGGAACTGTCCAGTGCTATCGGTGCCAAAAGTGGGGGCACAAATCGTATGAATGTCCTGAAGGTGAACCAGCAGCTGGAAGAGGAACTTATGTTGCTCAATCAGCAGAAGCGGAGGCACCGCCCCAAGAAGTGGAAAATGCACCAGAAACAGGTGAAGCCCTGGTGTTGAATAAGGTACTGTTAAAACCAGCAAAGGAAGTGGTGGACCCAGATCAACGAAAGGCTTTGTTCCGGACAGTTTGCAAGTCACAGGGTAAATGCTACAAACTGATCATTGACAGTGGAAGCACAGATAATTTGGTGGCCACAGAAATGGTGGAGAAATTGGGATTGAAAAAGCAGAAACATCCCACTCCTTACAAGGTGTCGTGGCTGCAGAAAGGGAATCAACTGTTAGTTGATGAACAATGCGAGGTGGAGTTCCAGATAGGCAGGTATAAGGACAGTATTATCTGCGATGTTATGCCAATGGATGTCTGTCATATATTGTTAGGAAGACCCTGGCAGTTTGACAGAAAAGTGGTTCATGACGGAAAAACAAACTGCTATAAGTTTGTTAAATATGGGATCAAGCACACGCTTGTACCCATTAAGGAGGAAGGTACAGCAGAAACCAGTGGGGTAAAAGCACTGTTGATAGGAGGGAAAGAGTTTTTAAAACAGATTGAAAACAACGATGTGAATTTTGCTGTTGTGAGGAGGCCAAAAACAGTGATATTGCACACTACAATTACGGATTTACCCGAGGAGGTCCAGAACATGTTACAGGATTTTGGGGACATCATAGTGGACGATCTCCCAAATGAACTACTCCCTGAGAGAGGTATCAGCCACTGTATTGATTTTATACCAGGAGCTAGCTTGCCAAACAAGGCAGCTTATCGTATGAGCCCGAAAGATCATGAAGAAATTCGGAAGTAGGTGCAGGAATTGCTGGACAAAGGACTGATCAGAGAGAGTATGAGTCCCTGTGCAGTTCCAACAGTATTAGCTCCTATGAAAGGTGGCGAATGGCGGATGTGTACAGATTCAAGAGCTATTAACAAGATTACAATTCGGTACAGGTTTCCGTTACCGAGAATGGATGACATGATGGACTGTTTGAGTGGGGCAGCCTATTTTTCGAAGATTGACTTGAAGAGTGGTTACCACCAGATCCGAATTCGAGAGGGGGATGAGTGGAAGACAGCTTTCAAGACGAATGAAGGACTGTACGAATGGCTGGTGATGCCATTTGGTTTGAGCAACGCTCCCAGTACTTTCATGCGCCTGATGAATGAAGCACTGAAGGATTTTATTGGGAAATTTGTGATTGTGTACTTAGATGATATTCTAATCTTCAGCAGAACAAAGGAGGAACACTATCGACATGTTCGAAGTGTACTGAGGAGATTACAGCAGAACAAACTGCTGATAAATTTTAAAAAGTGTACTTTCTTTCAAAAAGAATTAGTTTATTTGGGTTTTGTGATTGCAGAGAATGAGCTGAAGATGGATCCAGAGAAGATTGCAGCGATAGTTAGCTGGCCATCCCCAAAGAGTTTGTTCGAGGTTCGAAGTTTTCATGGCTTGGCAAGCTTTTACAGGAAGTTTATCAGAAACTTCAGCAAGATCTGTGCACCCATGTTGGACACAATTAAGAAGGCAAATCAGCCTTTTTGCTGGACTGAAGCAGCAGAAAAAAGTTTTCAAACTCTGAAGAGAAAGATCACTGAGAGGCCGATCTTGCGATTACCAGATTTCAACAAACTTTTTCAAGTTCGTTGTGATGCCAGCGGTACAGCCATTGGAGCAGTACTCAGCCAGGAGGACAGACCAGTTGCTTATTTCAGTGAGAAGTTGAACGAAAGCAGGCAGAAGTATTCGTCTTACGACAAGGAATTTTATGCGGTCGTTCAAGCCTTGAAGCACTGGAGGCACTATCTGTTAGGTAATGAGTTTGTGTTATTTTCTGACAATTCTGCTTTACAGTATGTTATGCAGCAGCACAAGTTGAATCGCAAGCATGCAGAGTGGGTGGAATATCTACAAAGCTTTACATTCGTACTGAAACATATCAGTGGGAAATCCAGCAAGGTGGCAGATGCATTAAGCAGAAGAGTTTTGCTCTTGCAGGAGAGTACGGTGCAGGTGCTGGGTTTTGATCACCTGAAGGATTTGTATCAGACAGATGCAGATTTTAAGGAGGCCTATGAGGCCTGCCAAAACCCTCTGTTAAGAAATAATAGTCCATGGTTGGACTATAATCTGCAGGAAGGGTTATTGTTCAGGGGAGTACTGTTATGCGTGCCTGACTGTTCGATGAGAGAGAACATCATCCGAGAAAAGCACAGCGGGGGTCTAGCTGGACATTTCGGTATAGACAAAACACTTTCAGAAGTTGAGCATTTTTATTTCTGGCCAAGATTAAGACGGGACGTGCAGAGGTATGTGAGCAGATGCAAAATGTGTCAATTGGCGAAGGGCCACAGCCAAAATGCAGGTCTTTATATGCCGCTACCCATTCCGAGCAGACCATGGGACTCAGTCAGCTTGGACTTTGTCTTAGGTTTAACTAAGATGCAGCGAGGTTTTGATTCAGTGATGGTGGTAGTGGATCGGTTTTCAAAAATGGCGCATTTTATACCTTGCAGCAAAACCAGTGACGCTACTCATGTAGTACACCTGTTTTTCACAGAGATTGTTAAACTGCATGGTCTACCGAGATCCATCAATTCCGACAGGGATGTGAAGTTCACCGGACATTTTTGGCGAACCTTGTGGAAAAAGTTGGACACTCAGTTACATTTCAGCTCCACTTACCACCCACAGACTGATGGGCAGACTGAAGTGGTGAACAGGAGTCTGGGAAATCTACTGCGGAGTTTAATAGGCAAGAATTCGCGAATGTGGGATCGCGTACTTTCTCAGGCGGAGTTCGCATATAACGATTCACCGAATCGCAGCTCAGGTTACAATCCCTTCCAAATCTTGTATGGCATGCATCCTTGCGGAGTGCATGAACTGCGAGACTTTGGGAAACTTGAAAAACGGAGTGCAGACGGGGAAGATTTCGCCCAAGCAATGAGCGACTTGCATGAAACAATGAAACTGAAATTATAGGACAGCAGTCAGAAGTATAAGCAGCGGGCTGATTTGAAATGACTGGAAGTTCAGTTTAATGTGGGGGACGAAGCCCTCGCGCACTTGCGCAAGGAACGGTTTCCAAGAAGGGAATATAATAAGCTGAAATTTAAGAAGATTGGCCCTTGCAAGATCATTCGCAAGTTTTCCGCCAACGCTTATGAGTTGCATTTGCCACCAGGGATAGGTATTTCAGCCATCTTTAATGTGGCAGATTTATTTCCTTATATTGCTGGTACTGAGGATGACGCAACAGAAAGGCCAGAACGGGACACCAAGTTTGAGGAGGGTTCTTGGATGAGACAGATGCCCACGGCACAGCCCCTTGAGATCGAGAATATTCTCAATACACAGGTAGCCAAGCGCACCCGAAGGAAAGAATATCTGCAGTATTTAGTCAAGTGGAAGAACCGACCAATAGAGGACAGTTCGTGGCTTGACGCGACGCAGATACAGAAAGTAGGTTACTCTGTCGACGATCTCATGGAACGGAGCCATGAATTTTTTCCACCCTGAGCTCGATGCGGAGCAACTGTGCTCCTATGGTGAAAACATGGTTTGATCGTCTTTAAGGTGAAAGAAGACATTTGCACGTTTGTAAGTACAGGAACTCGTATTTAATTTCTTTTATTTATCGTTACTCGTAAATTAGGCATAAACAATAGATTAGGACTATTAACTCGTTTATAATTAGGAGTCTATCTGCTTTCTTTAAAGACAATTAGAAGTTCATAATTTTCTTTGAAAGAAAAGAGAAACTCCATTAGACAAGCTAGAACCTTTCCAAGCACGCTCAATCAAGTGATAAAGAAACTGCTACATGTTTTCTTTTTGCATCATTATAAACAAGAAAGTAAATCATATAGCACTGAATTTTCAGAAGAAAGTATAAGAACTAAAGTTAACCATCTCGCGTAAATACAAGTCAACACCCCACGATATTCTATTGATTAGATGAAAGTCAATTTTAATATGTATGGTAAACAAAGTATAGGAAGTTAAAAATCCTTGCAGACAGGAAAGTGACAGCACAAAGAGCAGCTAGTATCCGACAGAGTGCGAAAGGAATTAGCGCACAGGCGAGGAATGAAGAATCATAACAAACAATAACCAATTTTCCAGCAAAAAGATCCGGGAAACAACCAGTTACCCTATCGGTAATACACTAGCAAAGACCAGGTAATGCATTAAGAGTCCTTTCAAATTAACTGAGTAAAAGTAGTCATAGAAATATTTAGGAATAGTTCAATATACATTTTGCAGAAACCCCTTTGTTTTGTAACGATAAACGCAAAGTAGGGTTTAAATAAATGAACGAACAACGCTCAACTGCAATCGTGAAGACTTACAAGCAAATGAGACATATAAACCTGCAGCTATTTGACACAATTTTCCAAGGTAGGGTTTATCAAACAACCTCAAAGACCAAGAATCACAGAATGAGCGAACCTGTAAAGACAATTCCAAAGTTAACCAACATGAAAGGCAACTACTCCAATTCGCTCCTTGGTTAGGTTGTCTCCCTTCCAGCCTGGCCGAATCACCGAAGACCAAGGTTAGCTGGATCCAAAGTGGAGTAAGAAAATAGGAGTTAGAACCCTAGTAACTTAGTTTAGTGTCAAAACGAAACGAATTTGGAAAAAGAATTCAGTGAATGAACCCCGTAGGCATTTACCTGAGTATAAAAGAGAGACAGTGAACGGGAAGGCGAAGTTGGACGAAAGAAAACCTGCTCGCCAGGAGCAGCATACATCAGTAACTGGTGAAGACGAGTGACAGAGTAAAGCATAGAACCTCGACTTACCTTGGTGAGAAGACGAGCCGAGTTGGGAAAGATTGTTGGAGCAAATCCGGAAGTTTCAGCCTGTAACATGGACAGTATAGTTAAACGGACAAATTGATAAGTCTGCAACCAAATCACAAGAAAGACCAACCAGACCATTATAGTTTCAATCCAAACCTTTTTCCACACAGCAAACGAAGGTGGATTGACATCGTTAACACAAACGCGACGAGAACACACATCGAACCAGAGGCATAGCAACGAAACCAACGAAACAAACCTATGCAGAGAAACCACACGGCGCCGATGGAAGAATGAAGTAAAGGAGTACATCGAACCAGCGGCACAAGCAACATAACCCTCGAAGAACAAACCAGAGCAGAGGAACCCCAAAGCGCCGAGAGAGAAATGAAGTGATATCTATTGAAGACTCAGTTTGTTTAATGACAGGAGCTTAGTATCAAGTGAGCAGTGTCAAAGTACTAACACCCAATGTGAGACGAGATTTAATTGTAATTTCATGATGTGAGCGTATCCAATATTACGATCAAAACACCACTTAAAATCATATCCAGACATATTATGAAACAGAGTTAACACCAATTAATAATTAAATATTCACGTCAAAGGCTAAAGCAACCTTAGGATAAGGTTATCACCTTTGTTTTTCTAAATCTGTGTTGTAATGATGAACCAGGCTAGGCCTTCTAAGGCATGCATGGTTTGAATAATGGTGTATTGATGGCATGGAAGATTCATGGTGAGTACAAGAAAAACTAAATTAGACAGAAAGGTTCAAGGAAGGTCATTGCTACAAGAAATTATTCCTAATGGAGAAAAGGTAGTATATGAACCTCATGATGAGAATAAAATAAATTGTAATAATGATTTCATAGAATCTAATGTTGGATTTAAGACCCACAACATTCCAAAGATCGCTATGAGGAAGTTTCATGGAAAGGATCCTGTAACATGGATACTACAAATGGAGCAATATTTTGATCTCCATAACGTGCAAAACACACAAAAGTATAATAACTTTATATTTAGAGCACAATACATTTGTATGGTATCGATGCCTTTGCTCTCATAAAAAAATTGTCACTTGGTCAATTTTTATGGAGGAAATGATAGCACATTATGAGGATACAAAGAGAAACACCTTCCTAACCTAATTGATAAATCTCAGACAAAAGGGTTAAATAGTGGAGCACATTGAGGACTTCAAAAAATTGAATATAAGGGTAACTAATATTCCATAGGAACACATGACTAATGTATTCATATGGAATTTGAAGGGTAGTATCCAACATGAGGTTTGAATTCGAGAACCTGATTCATCAGAGAAGGCATTCAGGTTTCGAAGAAAAACTGAAAGAAACATTATGGCGACAAGGAAGCCTACCACTCACAACTATAAATATGAAATTTTTGCTACTCCTAGACTTCCACAACCTACAAGGTTGACACCACAACAATTGGAAGAAATAAGAGAAAAAGGGCTTTGCCACATTTTTGATAGTAAATACACTAAAGTTCATAAGTGTGGTGAGAAGAAACTATTTTACATAGATTATGAAGAGGAGGAAGAAAATGAACAATAAAATTCAAAAGAAGAAGACATCCACTAGGAACCAACCATAGAAAAATAAGAAATGAATCTGACCATATCCTATAATGCATTGGTAGCAATTACCACTCATCAAAATCTCATGATAGAAGGACATATCAAGAATAAAAATGTAATAGTTTTGATTGATTCAGGTAGTACCCATAATTTTATGGATTGTAAGGTAGCCAAGGAATTGAATTTCTTCTAACACCCAATACCAAATTTTCAAGTGATGGTTGCAAATGGAGGAACTCTAATATTCTCTTGAAAGTTCCATGATATCAAGTTAACTATAGGGGAATATTTATTGTATAATCCAAATATCTTCATTCCAATGGGTGGCACTAATGTTGTACTAGGAGTGCAATGGTTAGAATATTTGGGGACGGTAACTTTTAATTTTCAAGAATTTTTCTTGATTTTGTTTTTTTTGTTTTTTTTTAGAAGGAAAGGAAGTTGAATTATGGGGTATCATAGGGAAGCCAAGAAAGATAATAATATTTAATCTCATGAAAAATCTTCTGAAGAAAGACCAATGAGGTTTAGTTGACCAATTATGCTCACTAGAAGTTCGAACATCAAAATCATCTATTTCTTCAGATTTCCAAAAATTCTTGGAAAATCACTCCAAGGTGTTTGAAACTCCCAAATAACTACCACCTATTTGTGATCATGATCATGCTATTCATCTAATTTAAGGAAGTGTTACTCCAAAAATCAGGCCTTACCGATATCCTTATTTCCAAAATATTGAAATTGAACATATGATTATAGAAATGCTAGAGGTTGATATAATTCAACCTAGTCAAAATTCTTTCTCTGCTCCAGTAGTATTGTTGTACAAGACGGATGGATCATGGCACATGTTTATGGATTATAGAGAGATGAATTTCACCATTAAAGATAAATTTCCCATTCCCGTGATTGATGAATTATTACATGAATTACATGGAGTAATTTATTTGACCAAGTTGGGTCTCCCTTTAGGATACCATAAAATTAAAATGAAGACTGAAGACATTCTGAAAACAAAATTTGGAACGCATGAGGTTCATTATGAATTTCTGCCATGCCTTTTGGCCTGACCAATGCACCTTATACATTTTAAGAGTTTATTAATTCTAGTTTCAAAATTTTCATTAGAAAATTTGTGTTAGTATTTTCTTATGATATACTAATCTAAAGAAGTTCTTGGAAGGCTCATGTTCAACATGTTTATAGGGTGCTCAAACTATTGTAGGAGAAGAAATTATATGAAAAAACCTCCAAATGTTTCTTTAGAGTACAAGAGGTGGAATATCAAGGTCATATTGTATATTAGGATGGTGTTAATGTAGACCTTAACAAAATTAAAGCAATTAAGGAATGGAAAGTCACCACAACCATAAAGCAGTTGTGAGGATTTATCGAGTTAACGTGGTATTATCGCAATTTTTTTAAGAATTATGGGAGAATATCAGCACCTTTAATAACATTATTGAAGAAAGATGCATTTTCATGGATTCCTAAAGCAACTAAGGGCTTTCAAGATCTTAAAGAGGAAATGTGCCAAGCATAAGTCTTAGCTATGCTAGCCTTCACAAAAACCTTTATTGTGGAATGTGATGCCTCAAGAAATGGAATTGGCATAGTTTTAATGCAAGAAGGAAGACCCGCTGCTTTTGAAATTCATCCAACCAAAGCAAAGTATTTACATAAAGCTATTTGTGAGAAGTAAATGGTGGCTATACTAAATCCACTAAAGAAATGGTGACCTTACCTAATGGTAATACACTTCAAGGTAAAATCTAATCATGATAGTATTAAATATTTTTTGGAGCAAAGAATATCTTTAGAAGATAATAAAAATTGGGTGACAAAGATGTTGGGTTATGACTTTGAAATCATCTACGTAAAAGGGAAGCTAAAAGTGGTTGTAGATGCACTCTCAATAAAGGATGGGGATTTGGAAGAATTTATTTTGGCCATTTCTATTATCCAACAATATTGGATAACTGAAGGAAGAGATGAATTGGAGAATGACAAAGAAGTGAAGATACTCATTCAAAAGTTGCAGCAAGGTCCCAATACATCTAATACATTTAGTAGGAAAAGCTAATCCTATGGTAAAAGGTTCGCTTATATCTTTGTAATAATTCCCAAATAAAACAAAATATTCTTTTGGAATTGCACACCTCTCCCTTAGGAGGACACTCATGATTTTTAAAAACATACCACAAGGAGAAGAAACATTTTTTTTGGTATGACCTTAAATATGATATTCAAAAGTTTGTGGCATAATGCTTGGTTTGCCAACAAAATAAAATTGAGACAATTAAGACCTTGGGTTTGCTACAACTTTTATCCATTCCAAGTCAATGTTTGGAGCAGGTTTCAATGGATTTTATCATAGTTTTACGTAAGTTTGAAGGAAATAGTGTCAGCATGTTGGTAGTTGATATAGTTTCTAAGTATGCACATTTTTTTGCATTATCTCATACATTTAAAGTGAGTAAAATTACTACTACATTTATGGGACAATTAAAAAGCTACATGGAAACCAAAATATTATTGTATGCGACATAAATCCCATTTTCACTGGAAATTTTTGGACAAAATTATTTTCTTGTTTGGGTACTCAACTTCCCTATAGCTCATCTTATCATCCTCAATCCGATGCGAAAACTAAGATAGTGAACAAATGTTTGGAAGGATATATTTGTTTCTTTTTATATGATAAGAAAATGCAATGGGTGAAGTGGTTACCTATGGATGAATGGTGGTATAACACTTCCTTCCACACTACAGTAAAAATGACCCCATTTATGGAACTTTATGGATATCATCCACCACCCGTCACATCATATTCAAGACAAAATTTGAAGGTTCAAGTAGTGGAATATCACATTGAGCATGAACAACAATTTCTCTAACTATTAAAGGATAACCTAAATTTGGCACAGAATCGAATGAAATGACAGACATATAAACAATGCAAGGAGAGGAGTTTTGATGTAGGCGACTGTATATTTTCATCACTATGGAAATAAATAAAAAATTCCCTCAAGAAAGATAAGAAGGATAATAAATTATTAGCAAAGTAGTATAGTCTTTACAAGGTGTTGCAAAATATTCGTACTATGGCATACAAATTGGAGCTTCCTGCATCTTCTTGAGTACACCCAATTTTCCATGTTTCATGCTTAAAATAAGGTTATATGTGAAAAAATTCCAATTCAAACAATATTTTTGGAACTTGATGAGGAAGTAAAAATCATATTGGAACCTAAAGTAGTCATGGAAACAAAAGCTTGACAACTACAAAATCGATCAATTTCAGAATATCTCATCAAGTGGAAGAACTTACCCACTAAAGATTCCACATGGGAGGATGAAAATTTTATATAAACGAATCCATAACTACTCCAACATTGAGGAAAACACTTTTTGAAGGAGAGGGGCATGTTAGGTCCTCATATTACTAGTGTAGTCCTTTATTGTTGTTGTTGTAGTCCCCATGTTGTTATTATTGTTCCCCATAAAATACTGCTATTTTTATTATTGTGCCCTTAAATTATTATTTTTAGGTCGTCTTGGATTATATTATGACCCCATGGACTCCTATATATATAAAGTATTTTTTCTCATTTGACTCATCCAAGAATTGTTCATTTATGTAATGTAAAGGACGTTCCCCCCTCGAAGAGGCTGATTTCTAAGTCGTTGATCTCTCTTTTATTCTATTTTGTGAGATGGTTTCATAAAAAAAAAGGAAATATTTCACGTGTATGTCAATTTCATATAAACAATAGAGAGTTAAATGAGATTTTGCAAGCACCACAAGATGCACAAGGAACACAAGATGTAAGATTACACAAGCTAAGTGCCCCAAAGCTTATACACAACAATGTACAATATGTCATAGTCTAGAAAAATTTAAGCCATGAGCATGCAACCAAAGTGTGCCACATTTCATGAAAAAATAATATTGAAAGGAAAAATAGTGTTGTTCCCAACAAAAAGTCTCCCTTTTTGTGAAAATACTGTGTCAAGCCACTTATTGCAATGGTAGGGTTGCCTCCTGTAAATCATAATTTTAACTTCTCCTACCACACGTTGTCCTTGGCACACTTTAATTCACTCACACTCCATATAACACAATCTTATTGATTCATTTTAATTAATTTTGACCTAGCTCTCCCTTTTGATTCCCTAACACTCCCTAACACTCGTCCTCATGCATTGAAATTTTCTGACATGTGTTAGCATGCCTTTTCATTCCTTAGAACACTCTAACACTCCCTATATAGCATTCTCTAATAAATTTTGTGAGTTAGGAATTTAACCAAGTCCTGGATTGACTACGACAACTTCATCAAGTTATAGTTACTACAACTAGACTATGTTGTTCAATTTTGTAGCTTGGGAGGTACTCCAAAATCCTAGTGAGATGGTTTTGTGTGAGTTGGGTCATAAAATTCCTTGTGCACAAAGAACCTAAGTGAAGGGGTTTTGGAACTAAGATTGGTTTTAGAATATAAAATAAAATTAATATTTCCTAAGGTATTTGTGATAAAAACTATAAGTTTTATAGGGATACTACGATGCCTATGAAAATATATCTAAGACGGTTTTAGGATCAATGAAAGAAAATATAGTGAGAAGGATCTCATTTATTCAAGGATTCAAAGAAATATGTAGTTCTAAACTAGGTTGAGTTAGAGGGATAAGTAAGGGCTACTAAAGGGAGGTCGTGATCATCCACCAAGATAGAGATCATTATGTGAGAGTTCACAAGAATGTCATCAACCTTAATGGGTTTTAGCTAGGATGAAGGATGGCATACTATTGGTTCTCTTATGGAATATCAAACTCAAGAGAGGTTTCCCAGGAGAATCTAGGAATGTGATTTCAGTGTCATCTTTGTGTGAAGGCCACCTCAAACTATGAAACAACAGAGAGGGTTGACACTATTAGTGTTATTATTTACATACTTCCACCATTGATCAAAACACATTTTTATGTGCATCTTAGGTGTCGCACTCTAAATAATTTTCAATGATTCCATTAGGTCATGATATAAAATAGGTCCGTTGGTGGTTGTTCTTGTCAAATGTCTCATTTTCCTTCACAAATATATGCCCACTGACCCTCTTCCATGTCTTTATTATGTTGAAAACAAGTCTGCTCTCATTCCACTTTTAGTCAAAAATCACTCATTTAGTCAATTTATTTCATTTCTCATTAGGTCACTAGGGTTTCATTAGGTCAAATCATTGCATTGTCTCATTTTCAATAAATGGCAGCAGAAGGTGTGAAGGTGATCCAAAATAAAATCATGATTTGATTCAGTCATGTTTGACATGTAAAGTTACATTTAATATTTATAAGTTTTCATCTCAAAAATCACACTTTTGAGATAAAAACAAAGTTATTTGATTATTCCTAATTTTGTGTAATTTTAACCCTAAAAAACTGCTTATTCCTAGCTAAAGACATTTGATGAAGAAATACAAAGATAATTTCAAAGCATCCAAAGCACCAAAAGCATCAAAAATTATTGTGAAAGGTTAATGAGAAGAAAGGAAAATGTGAGTTCCAATAATTCAAAATTCAAAATCATGCAATATGTAAAAAGCTCATTTTCCAAAAGGAAACCTCATTTGTTCATTTTCTAGGAGAAAAAAAACCTTTTGGAGCAAGAGACTCGAGCAAGGAGAGAAAAATTGAAGAAAATTATTGGCACTATGCTCCTAGGTTAGGCACTATGCTTAAGCCAAAGGAGATGTGCTTAGGGCAGTTTTGGGAGTGTATAATTGAACGGCACTGTTCTTAGGAGAAGGGCGCTGCGCTCTTGGGTGAGGTGTTGCGCTTAGGCCAAAAACCCTCCAAACTCTTCCAAATTCTTCAAAATTGTCCCTTCTTCTCTAAATCAAGTAATTAAACCCTCGTTCATCCATTTTCCTTGATTTTATGCTTATGGGTAAAGTTTCATACTGGCAAGAAAATCACAAAATCCCTAGTTTTCCCAAAATTCCCCTCCCCGTTAAAAAATTTCCAAAAGACCCCTTTGTCCCAAAATTACTATCCATAGACCCTATTTCTTCACCCCATATTCCCAAAACCACTAAAAATACCATTTCCTAAATCCCTTTTCCCTTTTCCATCAAAACCCCAATTTCGAGGATTTTCACTCTTTTTACTAGATTTCCCCCATACCTTTGACTTGTAATTACATTCTCATTTTAATATCCCTTCATATTCTCACTTCCCATCACCTCACCAAGTTTCTTAACCGTTTTCCCCATCTCCCTTAATTTTTGTTACCCTATCCCTATCCGCTAAAGCCCTCATTTCATCATTTCCTTCCCTTCTCCTATTCCCACCACTCCCTCACTCACTCTCCCTTTCTTTCCTCTCCCCTAGGGTTTTAAAAAGTACCAAGAACCATAATGGAGAGAGAGGATATAGATTACATGGAGGAAGAACATAGTGATGATGATTTTGATGGCCAAATATAATAAATATCAAAAGAGCATTGGAGAAAGAAAAACAAGAAGCCCAAAATCTAAGTTTTGACCAGCAGTGTTCAAAGGAAATTGAAGAAAACATAGAAGTGAGGCTTGAGAGATTCAAAATTCACTTGGAGAAGATTCTGGTGAAATTATACAAAGACAATCAGATGCTTAGGCGCATATGACCTGGAACAAAATTTGCAATATCAAGGTCAAACAGATGAAGGACAAATGGAGGAAGATCTAGAAGGGAAAGAAAGGAGGGGATAAACTCAAGATGGTTGCTGAAGCATCCTTAGCTCAAATTTGATAGGTCGTTGTAGGCCCATCCCACACATTTTGAGAAATTTTGAATATTTTGAAGATTTTCGAGTTTTTGGGCAATTTTGGAAAAAAACACAGGAAATTCTACTCTAACCATAGCGCCTTCGCACTGCGCTTTTTCTTGGGGAACCAAACAAGAAAAATGAATACATCATTGCGTTCATAATGATGAGGAAATTCCCCTTGTACTTTTTATAAGCATTTGGAGCAAAAATAGTCAGGAAAAAGGGCCAAAAACACCCAAAAAATCATGTTTCTACCTCTTTTTCAGGATGGCACTGTGCTTAGAGGCATACATGGGAGAATGTAGCTTTCATGGGTCAAATCAACCCCAAATCAAAACAAAAAAGAAGATCTGGAAACTATACAGGACCGGATTTCCAATGATATATCATGTTCTCAATTTGGACATCACGAAGTCAATCAAAATTTACCTACGAGAATACCTATTTTTTCCTCCTTGGAATTGTGCTTAGGACAAATTTTCTCTGTTTTAAAGTTTTCTCTATTTTTCACGGAATTTTTTATTTTATCTCATTTGTTGGGTTTTTCACTTATGTAATTGATAAATATGAATGTAATTATGATGATTATTAATTTACTATGGGTAAATTCATTATATTGAGTGCTATAGAGGTCAAATGAATTAGTTTCCTCTCTTTTAGAGGCAATTTGTTTGGTCTTCCTAGTCTTCAGATTCTTGTTCAGCATTTGGTGGAAACTGATCCTCATCTCATGGATTCAACTCCTTGAATCTAGTATGAGTTGGTTTGAGGTCTATATCATGTATTTTCTCAGTCATTTTTAAAGGTTGGACTTAGTTGGATGCTTGGATTGTGAAGAGACACACTTTGTATCAGTTCTGAGCAGGAATATTACTCAACTTTGCAGCTATTTTTATGGGATCCCTGTGGTATGGTTTTTTAGTTCTTTTTTTTCCTTTTTCTTTCATGTGTTGAAATGCACTGTTAAGTTTATTTATCATTTCAGAACTTCTAAGTGAATTTATGCATGTTAGATAAGCAAAATCCATTCTCATATGCTTTTTTTGGGTAGAAATTCATAGTTTGTTAAATTTCTCCAGTTTAGAAAAAAAACATGAGTTCAACATGATATTTCTAGCTCCTCACCTGTCTTGATCATCCCACCCATTGAAAGCCTAAAGTGATAAATTACTATACCTACCTTGCCCCAAGAACACCCTGCAAATATTGACCTAATATCCTTTCCCTAGCTGTTTGACTCCTCTTGATCCACCAAAATCCTACACAATCAAAATCAAAAACCCTGAGCTACTGTACCTAGCCTAATATCTTCTTTCCTCAGTCATTTTGGTTGTGATTCATATGGAGAGAGCCCTCTCCTGTCCTACTAGGGACAGCTACTTGGCTAAGCGTGGTTTAAGGTTACCTCAGAATTTCCTTTCTCAGCTTGAGGTTCAATCTGAGTGATAACACACACCATGTATTATGTTGGTTAGTAGCCCAAAATTTTTATAACAAATACCAACGTAAATTGAGGAGGTTCTATGCTGGAATTTATGGCCATAACAGAAGTAGTTGTAGGAAAAATATTGACTAAGTTAACCCTAGTTTGAGGGTCGTAGAGATCTAAAGTTTGTATCAAGATTCAATACAGTAAATTCCCAAAATATATGGATCCATATGAGATAAATCGATTACATGATGGAGGAAAGAGTTGTTTTTTTTCTATTGGTGTATAGGGTTTCTTCTTAATAAATTAGAAAAAAATTATTATTCGCTAGTTAGAGAAATTTCCTACCATGTTAGTTCCATAAGGTATTCCCTTAAGACTATGAAAAATATGTGCATAATATGAGGGCTCATGACCCTTATATTGAGTTTTATCTCTTCAATATAGACCACACATTTGGAACATAGTTTGGAGAAGTTTGTGTGGACATAGTAAATCCAAAGGAGGGTGGAACCTGAGCATAATATTTAGTAGAAGAAAGGTGCCATATGAATAATGGATTGACATGAAGAGGAGTTCATTTTGGTGGATTGTCCATAGGGTTTTAGACATAAATATAAATAATCCTATAAACAGTTAGTCAATCGATTGTTAACGATTTATTAGTGACCCTAGTTTAGTCATTTACATATTGTTAGATTGATGATAAGAGGAGTATTTTATATTTGTTCATATATTATAAAATAGAGAAATTGGTACACAAGAAGAATGATTTTTAGAGAACTCAAATCATTTTTAGGTGCAAAATCTAAATATCCCTAGATGAGGACAACATTGTGGGCCCTAGATCAGTCGAATAACCAATTATGGTTGGTAGATTGATCGAATTACAAGTACAATTTGAGGGTTGTTAGATTATTGTCAAATAAGAGCCCTAAGTCCTGTACTTATGAAGGACAATAATATTGGTATAAGGGAAGGTGTATTAGGCATAATGATGTGAAAAATTTGAATGACTAAAGTAGCAGTCAAATGGGCCATTCAACTAGCCCTATTTAACTGTATTGTAGAAGGTTGATTTAGTGATAAGAAGGGTAGCCTCCATGGCCATAGAATTTTCATCTTGGAGTTGTAGTATGGCATAAGTGGGCACACCAAAGAGATATTCAAAAACATATTTTTGAATAACTGATGAGAGACGCTAAGGGTTGCACACCTTGAAGGGCAAAGGGGGAAACTAGAGGGAATTTTTTTTATTCAGGTTTAGCAACACAAAGGATTTGATTTCATTGATAGAGGAAAATTGAGGAGCTTCAAAATGGGAGGCAAGAGGACCCACTAGTTTTTTTAAGGACGTGTGGAATGAAATCATTGTGTGTGGCCAGCATGAGTAAATAGGTCAAGAATTGTCATGTCCAATGTAGATTGGTTATCAAAGGACTTACACCAAGAAAAATTTGTATTCCTTGTATCAATGTGATTGGAAAGGGCCATGATAATTGGTATGAGAGACCTAGAATTTTGTATTGTATTTCGTAATACAACGAATAAGGGTTTTAAAAAGTTAAAAATTGTCATGTGCACTATTTGATTCCCTGATTTGTGTAGATTCCACTATTCTAGGTAGATGTGTTGTGGGAGATGACTATGTTTCTGTGAGAGATTCTAAGACCAAACAAAAATTATCATGTGTCGTGGAAAGGAAACATATGCCTTGTTGTTGGCTTGAGGGGTCCTAACCCAAGTTTAGAGATAATATTAACCAATAAAACCCTCTTACCACTGACCCTTTCGGAAGTGACTTACTTGCGTAGGTCAAAGTCTCACCAGAAGTAGTATGGGGGGTGCTGGAACAAGGTTTCCACACCCTGGGAGAGAATTAAGTGATGTGGGTGTCTGCAAATCTATAAGAACATTGGATTGACCTTCACAATGGAAATCCTAACCTGAAAACCCTCACTAGGTAGATCTAGGTCAATTTAAGCAGGTTATTTGGTTCATGCACAAATAAAGGCTTCATAATCCCTTCAATAGTCTTAGTAAGGCGATATTCAGTTCTTATAGTAACATATCTATACATTCAAAATTCATGTAATATAGAGAAGCAACTACACAACCGATCCAAAGACAGATAATGCAGTAAATGGAAATAACAAACATAAATAGATCATAAAGAAAAATCCTGATGCATTTGATACTCAAAATTATCCAACACAGTTTTTTATTGATTCATAGTTCATAAGCCCTTTACAATACCTCAGCTCAAACCGCATACATAGCCAAAGGGGTCTGCACACAACAGGACAAAAATCTCCACTCACACAGCTAGCAGGATCCTTCTATACCCATATAAATTCACTTTATAGCTCAGAACATCATAATCTTATCAAAAATTACTTAGAATTTCTCTATCTGACTTGATATAGACTCCTATTTATCTATTTAGCCGGCGCTCATCCAAGGTCTGCAAAACTATGGTTTGCAACCTCTAGTTCTACCATTGTTTCCATTACAACTCACGAAAAGGATTTGACCAGCCCCAAAGCCCCTTGACCTATACATTTCTTAGCGCGCACAACTCAAAACTACAAAAATACTAGATTTTTATCAAAGTTGTGGTCCTAAGGGACCTCGCTCCAACATGCCCCAAAACAATGTTTTGACTTGTCATGAGTCACAACGATGATGGGGTCTTCATCTTGTTCTACAAGTCCTCGATGGCAACAACGAAGGGCACTGGGACGCCCATGATCTTATCATCTACACTCTACATTGTGTCCACCAATTTCTGTGAAGTTAGCCCTTCTATAGCAAGATTTATGCTCTGATAAGTTTGGTTCAAATTATTTACAGCAGTATCCAGATCCTACGACAGATTCACTAGTTCATTGACCCATGGCTTCATGTGGTTTGTCGTAATAAGCATATTTATTTGCATATCCTCCACTTCGTCGCATGAGCTCTGGCTTGTCTACAATCGGGGCATGTGTTGAGCAAGTAAAAAAGTAGGAACATCCTCTGGAAGAGCATCGAATGCCCGCTCCTTGGCGTGCAATTCCTATGAAATCTTCCTCACCAGTGGATCCATCTGCACGGATGTCCATAGTCCCATATTTTTTTTGAGAATCGTGATTCCCTTGTTGACTTTGGCAAAAATAGCTATTGAGGCTTCTTTGACTTGGGTAAGCCGCTGCACCTGCACCTCTGGTGGAGTTTCTGGTTGTAATTTGGCCTATAACTTTGCGATTTGTTTCTCAAAGTCAGCGTTCATTACATGCACTTCGGATCTAGAGGCTTTCGGCACTACTACCAAACTTTCAATTTTAACTTGCGGCACAACTAACGTGGGAATGGCTACATTGGGAAGATAACCACACAGTATATCAAGTAGATGTTCTAATTCTGCTTGTTTTGCTAAAGCTTCCTGCTATCCTGTCTGAGCTTCGAGAGATTCTTTAGTATTTTCCGCGATCTTTGGTTCAACTTCACCTAGTTATTGGTGCACACACACCTCCTTGCACTACAATTCATTGGTAATAATAGTTTGTATTTCATGCAGCTTACCACTGAGTAGCATTGACAAGTCTATCCCAACCTCTGGGTAGGTCTGCACCTGCGCAGGCAACTTGGTTTGTTCAATAGTGACTGTTATGGTGGGAAGGGGAAGATCCTGTTGTCCATCATGTTGATAATCATAGTTGTAGGCAGGATCTCTTGAATTGGCCTCGCTTGATTCACGCTTGCCCGAATGTTGTTGGTATTCAACTACAACACTTGCAACCCTGAATGTAATGCTTCTACAACAACCTTGTATTTCTATTCCATCATGTTCCACCTATATTCAGAGGTAGATTCAACTGCATCTACTATTTTTTCTAGGTCCTCTACGGTCAGGGTAAATTCCTTGGTTCCTCCACCCTTTGAGCCTTTCCTCTTCTTGCGCACGCCCATTGTAGGCTTCTGCATCATGATTTGTTCCTCTTTGAGACTATGCTCCTATTCCATCTAGATAATTTAGGCCTCCAAAATCCAATTTTGCTTCTCCCTCAGGTTCTTACTCCATTTATTTCTCAGTTTCCTGCTTAGTATCCTTTTCTGTCTCTTTTTTTGGTTCTTTTTCTACTTCCTTCTCTACACCCTTATCTTTTTCTTCTTCTTTTCCAAACGTGGAGGATGTCTCGAGTGCAGTAGATTCAACCCCGATCTCCCACACTTCAGACTAGGTCTCAAGGACTTGGTTGATTTCTACCTCCATGACCATGTATTGTAGATTCTACCAAACTAGGTGCTTATGTGGTTGTATTTATACGTTATACATCATGACCTAGAAATATGTAATGGCTTGGTACTTGGCATACATGGCCAGGGATAATTGTGGCAATGAGTGGATAGTTATTACCAATGCACCATCAAATAGAACTGAGAATATGTTTTTCTATTTTACTCTCTTTGGGTCTGGTGAATCCCACAGATCAACATAGTGTTCCCCTTCTCACACACTAGCTTTTAGCTCTGGGAGTACTATACCCTCTGGCATCTCCCATGCAATTAAAGAGATCAATAGTAGTAGTCTAGATTAGCTAAAAAAATTTCCTTGTTCCTGCGCCTCGTGCATATTCTCCAGAAATTCTCGGCATAGATATTGTGACCAGTTATAGCTTGCTCCCTTCTCACGCTACCCTGTTAGAAAACTAACGTATGTAGGGACCACCTTAGGTAATAATTAGTGCACCACTATATTGCATCCCAATACCATGGTTCAAAGGCATACTACTGCAATATATAGCACTAGGAATCCTCTATCGTCGCGTTTGACCTTGTAATCCTTCTTAAATTTAGCAACGATCTTCTGCTCATTACTATTCCCAAAACTCGCCATGGGATGGGATCCCTTCTTGGGCAGGCCGATGATCCAGTGGATCAACACGCATCTATTGAATTCGAGAGATCCATTAGAATCCATCATGGATGAATGCCAATAGCAAGTGCACACATATATTCGTGATTGGATACCTACCATAGTAGGGAATCCTTAGCAAATTGAGAATCCCCGACTTGCTAAACCCCTGCGCCCATGACATTGGATCTACCTTCACCAACATCCCGACTCTGTAGATGTTGTGAGCGGCATAGAGTGTTCTTTATATGGTGCACTCTTAGGATTAGTGGCCGTCATTCTTGGGTGAAAAATAAATTTTGTGTTACTCACATGAGATACGGTGGTCTCTCGACTAGACATAAAATGCTCAAATAAAAATTCATGGTCATGAAATTCACAGTTAATCTCGAGGCACAATATACTCAGAAAGCAAAGGAACATATTGTCACCCGTTCCCTTTCTTTTATACGCAATATGAGGTAAAAACATTTAGATCTTCATTAAATTCATCTTAACTTTATAGAAACAGTAAAAAATCTCATAATATCTCCTCAATAAATGTGTAAAACCCACTCCATCCAACATCAAAATCACTTTTTTACCCAGTTTTACTGTTCCAATAGCTAGTTCCTCCTACTACGCATTACCTTTGTGCTCTTTCCACACCTATTTATGCCTTTCCTTTGCATTGTGCACAGACAAGTGAACTCCCATTCCCTGACCATATAGTAATTTGGTAGGCACATGGTTATCCCAATACGACTTCAGTTGGCGTCCATTGAAATACTTGGGAAGAATTTAACCATGCAACATGGCCAAGCATATTGCACCCCCATTATTCATTTCCTTCAAAATGTATGGCCCCATCTAGTGCTTTCGGAACTTTCTCGGGTGGAGTGCAAACTAACTGTCATATAACAAGACCAAATCATCTTCTTTGAATGCCTTCTGATGAGTGTGTCTATCATGTCAAGCCTTCTTGCGTGCCTTCTGCACTTGCTGATGAAATTTAGCAATGAACCGATCCTCCTCTAAGGCAAGCAGTTGCGCAAGACGTTCCTACATGATGTCAGTCTCAACCATATCAGTAGATGCTGTAATGCATAAGATTGGGACATTATATTCCATTGTCATGACTGATTGTTGCCCATAAACCATTCTGAAAGGTATTTTTCTAGTCAACTTATTACATGTGGTCCTATAATCCCATAACACAGAAGGGATGTGCACATCCCAATCATTCTAATTTCCATTACAAATATTTGTGAGCGCATTCTCCAAGATTTTGTTGAAATATTCTACTGCACCATTTTCCTGAGGGTGGTAAGCAGCACTCTTCTGTTATGTCTCTCAAATTCCTCTATCAGAGCTTCAATGGTTTCATTAATGAAAAGCATACCCCTATCACTCATCAATATCTTCGGGCATCCAAACCTAGTCAGAATATGTTGAAAAATGAAATGTGCACCAGTATTTGCGGTACAATACTTGACTAGCTTAGCTTCTACCCATATGATTACATAATCCATGGCGGTGATGATGTAGCACATGCCAGTCTTCTTACCCAACGGATTGATAGGTCCAAAAAAATCTATAACCCATTTATCAAAGGCCTGCAGGGCCATCTGTGGATTTAGGGGAATTTCATCTCTGCGGAAGGGCTCCCCCATTCCTTGGCATTCATCACAAGCCCCATAATATGTATGTGCATCACTGTGCAGTTTGGGCCACCATAACCCAACATATAGCACCTTCTACACAGTGACCTTCCTGGCATATTGGCCTCCTGCCACTCCTACATGAGCCTCAACCAAGATGTCATGTCTCTCATTTTCCAACACATACCTTCTTAATACCTCATCTGCTCCTAGCTTGTACATTTGACTAGCAATTGGCATAAAATTAGCTACGCATGAAACCAACTCATTCCTCTATTGCACTGAATATTCAGCAGGCACATTTCTAGTGGTGAGAAAGTGAATAATATCATCAAAGTTTTCATCAACCACCTTGATAGCAGAGAGCTCTACATCAGGTAGCCCCTCCTACAGAATTGTTGGTTCCTCCCCATTTTCAATGCATGACAGATGATCAGGTCCAAAATTCAATCTACTATGCTTCACAATGATTTCAAAATGATATTCCTGAAAGAGAAACAACCATCTACAAATCTTCCCCCACAACACAGGCTTATTGACCAAATATTTTAAACTAGAATGGTTGGTGAACATCTTGAAGTGCCCCACTAGCAAATAATGCCTATAATTTTGGAGAGCATAGACCATGGCTAATCCTTCCCTTTCTATGGTTGAGTAGTTGCACTCCGCACTAGAGAGATTCGTACTGGAAAAATCAACGGGGTCATCAATGTATCCTTCTCCTGGCTACGCTAAAACAACTCCTAGTGTTATACTAGATGCATCCACATGTACATGGAAGACCCTGGACCAGTATGGGAATATTAGAATAGGTGCGGTAACCCTATTTTCCTTCAGCAACTCAAATCTTTTTTGACATTCTTCATCCAAGAAAAATGACACATCCTTCTTCAATAATTTCTCCATAGGCGTAGTGATCAGAGAATAGCCCTGAATGAATTTTAATATCTGATGTGTCCCAGTATGGAGGGAAAATTTTTTTGATTAGTGGGGAATTTTAGTTTTATGATATTTACAATCCTGGCTGGATCTACCATCAACCCTTGCTGACACACAATATGGCCCAAAAAAATTCCAAAAGGAATGCAAAATATGCATTTCTTCAAGTTAAGAAAAATCTGGTGCTTCCCATAAGTGCCAAGCATCATGCACAAATTTGATACATGCTTCTTTACTAGCCCAAACACAATCAAGTCATAAAAATACACCTCCAAGAACTTGTGCATAAATTCTTTGAACATAGCTACTACTACGTGCGAGAAGATAGAAGGTTCATTTTTCAATCCAAAATGCATGACTGTGTATTGGAAAGACCCTTAGTCTATTGCAAAGGTGGTCTTTCTTCGGTCTTCTGGTGCAATTCTGATATGATGATACCCTGAAAATCCATCAATAAAAAAATAAGCCTCTTTTCTTCACACATTATACAATATCTCATCTGAAAATGGAGTAGGGAAGGGGGCATTCACACATGCATCGTTCAGTTTGTACATATCTACAAAAATCCTTATCTCTTCCTTAGTCTTCTTTTCTTTCACAAATATGGGGCTCACCCAATCATACTGATCCATAGGCTTGATGATTCTTGCAACAACCATCTGCTCTAGTTCCTTTTTCACTTTCTTCTTATACTTTGGATTTAATCGGTATGGTCTTTGCTTGAAAGGGCACACATATGGTTTCAAAATGATATTCATAACACCTAATTCTCCTACAATTCCTTTAAGCTCAGAGAACTTCATGGGAAATAGGTCTTGATACTCTGTCAGTAGCTCCGCAACCTTTCCCATTGTGTCATCATCCCAGTAGTCCCCTATTTTGGTTATCTTGGGTTGTTCCTTTATCCCAATGTTGACTTCCTTTAACATTAGAGGTTTATTTACATCTACAATTCCCAATAAGGGCCCTCCAACTGCGCAGTCCCCTTCAGACTCAGATATGTTGATATTTCTTGGGTATTCATCATTTTTTTCTACTAATAGGTTCTTGAAATTAATAATATCTTTCAACTGTGCTTCCCATGCTGGTGCAACACATTATATCATAGGCCTAGAATCATCAAGGACAAGTGCTTCTATATCCTGCAGAGGTACGTTCAATCCCTCCGATCCCTCGACCAAACCAAAGGTTTATAGAAAATTATGATTGATTGTAATCCAATGGCAAGTACCCTGGAACAACTTTGTTTCCAAATACCATGTAGTAGGTATCGAACCCAAAAAGTGGGCACACATATGAACCCATTCATTCCAGGTCTTCTTATTCCAGACCTCAATCAAACATGGGCAGATGTTTGCACGGGTCAGCATGACCATAGAAAAGCTCAATTGGTAGGGTAGCGGGTGGCTCAAAGTGCAACTTCATCATTTTTATGCATTCCTCCCAGTCCTTAAGAATTCCTTTATCTGTATCCCACCAATGCGTTGGGGTTGCGCGCATGGCCAGATCAAGTGCCCAAAACCTTCCCTCTTTCGAGACAACCTTTTCCATCTTTTACAAAAATAATAAAACACTATCATAACCATCAAAATAGGGTAATTCTCTTACATCTGAGGAGATGCATCAGAAATTTTTAGTGATCTTGAGGCAACGCAACAAAAAGAAATCATGCAACCGATTCTTCTGGTTCTCCATCTCCCCATCACAATCTGAGAAACGTGAACTATCATTCTCCCAATTCAGCATTCCACCAGTTGAGGGGTTGATCCAGTCCTCATCCCACACATTCAACTTGTAGATATGGTTGATATAATCTCCTTCGTGCACTCATTCTATATATATTTCTCCCTTTATCGGATCTAAAGGTACTATCACCTGTGTAGCATCATTTTTAGAGATCATGCTTCTTCACTACAAGTTGATAATACCTTTCATATCGATGGCCAAATCCAACCCTAGTAGCGAAGGGTAAGGGTCTACATCATCCAAAATTTGTATTACATCAAAATATGCACGTAACTTTACTCCAACAATGTATACGAAAACCTATGGGAGACTTCCAAGTGGAATGGTCTTCTGCTGATTAGTCATGCATGGCTGAATGATGGACCACTCCATCTTTGGTTCACCCATATTTTTCAAGGTATTCTTAGGTAGAAAATTTGCATCAAACCCTAAGTCCAAGATGAACTGATCCATCTCATATTCTCTAATCTTCATCTTCATGGGCATCTATTGACCAGTTCTCTTCTTGTTCTTATAAAGCTTGTTCACAACCTTAGTCTCGGTTCAAGGAAATTCCTTGTCTGCGTAGCTATCTATCAGGGCCTGAAGATTGTCTACAGCTTTTGCATTGCACAATAAATTAATACAGGCTTGTAGGAAAGATTTGACTTCATCATCAATCTTTGGTTCCATGATAGACTTGGATGTGGACACACCTACAACAGCAAAATCCTTACTAGCTTCAATAAAAGTATATTTTTTATTCTGCAAGTTGAGTCCTTCCTTCTTTTCAGAGGCCTTCCTGATCAATGGCTCTGCATCATCCTTATTTCCCTTATCTCCTCTAGTAGCAGTGCCACTGCGTGAAATTATTTTTACACTTGGATCTTCGTCGCATGGCTTAGCTTTAACCATTTGTATCTTTTGTGTAGGCGTCTCTTGTTTCTTTTCCTACATTCTAGAAATTCAAGCAAGACAGTCTTCAATCACATGATCAAATTATCTACAGTACCTGCAAGGCTGTCACACAAGGTTTTGGAAGTCACACGCATAGTGTCCAGTGTCTCAACAGTTATAGAAAATTAATTGTCCTCTTCCCTTACCTACACCTCGATCTATCCCTCCTCCCCTTCCTCTTGCTGGATATCCTCCATGCTCAGACGAACATGTTGGTGAAGATGGGTTGGCTTGCACCCTATAGAGGTGGGCACTATCCATCATTAGCTTGAATGTGTCGCAGTGGTGCTCATTATGACCAACTAAAGGGAAAAACATGCACCATTGCTTCTTAAGTTCTGGCACATAGCTTCCTAATCAAGGAAAATGGTATGTATCATGTCACCCAACTACTCTACAATCATAACACCATAGTGTGGGAGTACCACTCGACCCTGCCGCATCTCTGGGGCACAATGGATTTGGCATTCCCGCTTACATGTAATTTGAGAAAAAAATGCACTAATAGTTGGTGTGGCTGGAACCCTTACAATGTATACACCACACATCTACACCAAATTCCTTTCCTCTATCACTACATAGGTTTTGAATCTCTAAGTGCATTTCCTCCAAATTATTTTGGATTTGCAGAGTTCCGAATTAATTATCCACACTAGGCGCAACTTCCAACTTCATAAAAACTTCAAGGGCTTCGTCCTGAGAGTTAATCTTCTGTTGGTTCATGGGCCCACGCAAATGTGGTAAAATCGTTGCAATAAACCATTCCTAATGCTACTTATCATCATAAATAAATATTCCCTCGTTGATGGTGTGTTGTAGTTGTTGATCGACCTCCCAAAAAAATTCATTTGGCTCTTTTTTTATATCTTTCAATTCTGTAACACAATGTGAGTAGGACTTTGGCTTTCTAAATTTTTGTTTCAAAGAATCCTTAATCTGGGCAACAGTGGGATCAACGTGATGATTCAAATATCCCATAAAATAATCTAATGCATGACTTTCAAATGCCATATTGAGTCACACTCTCTTGACAACATCAGTGTTAACATTTTGCATGGTCGATACGACATTGGAAAAAAACCAAAAGCTATCCATGTACTCATCTCCCACATAATTCAAGGTGGGTAGCTTCATATGTGTAACCATATATCCTTTTGGTGGCAGTGGTGGTGGGGTAGGAGATTTCTTACCCCTACATGAATTTGACTGTGGAGTAGCAGGAGGGCTACTTCCAGCGTGCGTAGCCTCACCACTTGCTATATCATTTTCAGGCGAGTTTCTCAGAGGGATGTATATATATTTGTCTCCTCTCAAATTAATTTGGAAATACTTTCTGCTGCATGTAGTTATTTCTAAATTATCTGGGGTCATTCACTCAGTGTGAATGCACAAAACAACCTTCTCACACAATTTAATTTTAATCAAAAAAGGTAGAGAGTGTATGAATTTACCTCTTAGTGCTTTGAAGAACCTCCTTTAAGCTTCAAAATATGACACAAATTGATCTACTGCAAACTCTATTACAAACCCACCCAAAATTATGTCAACCCAATGATCTACAATACAAGTGATGGAATTATTAGTCTGCTCTAATTGTTCGATCAACTAAGGTGTCCACTAAGTGACCTTATCATCCTTCGAACAAGTTTTGAACTCCACTAATCTTAATAACCACTCCTATAAATCTTGTGCAAAGGTCACAAAGAAAATATCATGAACCTCTATGAAAATATGCTTCTTTTTCCAATCTTCAATAGACAATTTCTTACTTTTGTTTTCCTTAAGGGTAAATTATTGAATTTTCTTCTCAAACCAGTCTTCTAACTCTAGCTTTGATGACTGCCACATCACCCAATCTCTCTCAAAATGATCACAGTCCCAGCAACATAACAATTTTTTGGCTTGAGGGGTCATGACAAAGGTTGAGAGTTAAGCTAAACCAACAAGACCCTCTTACCTCTGGTCCTTTCAGTAGTGACCTACTTGCGCAAGTCAAAGTCTCACTCAAAGGAGTATGGGGGGGTGATGGAACAAGGTTTCCACACAATTACAGAGAATTAAATGATGTGGGTGTGTACAGATCTATAAGAACAGTGGCCTGACCTTTGCAACAAAAAACCCTAACCAGAAAATAATAACCAGGTAGATCTAGGTCAATATACGTAGGTTATTCGGTGCGCACATAAATAAAGGCTTCACAATCCCTTCAATAGTCTTATTAAGGTGATATTTAGTTCTTATAGTAATATATCTATGCATTCATCATTCATGTAAAATGAAAAAGCCGGTACGCAACCAATCCAAACACAAATAATGCAATAAATGGAAATAACAAACATAAATAGATCATAAAGAAAAATACTAATGAATTTGATACTTTGAATTATCCAACACACTTATTTATTCATTCACAGTTTGTAATCCCTTTATAATTCTTTAGTTTCACCCCCGCATACATCTAGTGGGGTTCGCACACAGCAGGACTAAGGTCTCTGCGCACACAGGCAGCAAGAGCCTTCTATACCTAGAAAAATTCTCTTTACAGCTCATAACATAATAATCTTATAAAAAATTACTTATAACTTCTCTATATGACTTGATCTAGAATCCTATTTATATCTTTATCCTATGCTCATCTAAGGTCTGCAAACTATGGTTTGCGACCCCTATTTCTACCCGTTTGCACATTACAACTCATGAAGGTGCCTTGACCTGCCCCAAAGACCCTTTACCTGTGCATGACTTAAAACTACAAATACTATATTTTTATCAAAATTGCAGTCCGAAGGGACCCTGATACAACACTTGTTAACCTAAAAACTACCTATAGCTCATTTTAGGATACTCATGTACAATATCAAGTCATCCCACTTAACAAGTTACTAATGAAAAGCTCACATCCAATTATGGTTGTAGAACAACTAAAAAACATACTTTATATCTTGACATTCCAGAGCACATGGAACATCTTTAAATTCCTAGGATCTATGTGGCGCATGCTTGCATCCCGTGCATTTCTTCGCATGATTTGGCACTCCCTAACACATCCTAGCACTTCCTAACACAACATGGAAGTTTAGCATGCCTTGGCACTACCTAGATTTAACCTTGTCACTCCCTCTGTAACACACTTGGAACTCACTGTAGCTCCCTGTTACACACACTTATTCATTCATTTCCATGCATTTTGACCTATTTCTCCTTTTTTTTTCCTGACACTCATTGGCACATCATGGCACTTGGCACATCTTGGAATGCTTCCCTAGCACTATAACATGCCATGGAATTTCATAAAAGCCCTTGCCACTCCTTTCTTAGAACACATATAATGTGCTAACGATCCCTATCACAAACTCTTATTCATTCATTTCCATAAAATTGAAACTAGTGCTCGCTTGTGTTTTCTTGACACTCCCTAACACTCCCTAGCATCCATTGGCACCACACCCTAGAAACTAGCACATCTTGTAATTCCTTAGCACTCGGCATGTCTTGGCATGCCTAGCATGCCTTATAAATACCTAGCATGTGTTAGTAATTATTATAATTCCCTGACACAAATTTTAACTGCCTAATTTCCATGCCCTCATAGATAGCCTTACTTTTTTTGCAGCTTGGGAACCCAACAAAGCCATTGGAAAAATAGTTTGTGCCTAGGCCAAAGTCTTCCTTTGTCTAAAACTACTTTTTATATCCCATTATCACAACCATAAGCTTTCCTCCTATGATTCCTATTATGAAATTCTCCTAACACACTATCCTTGGGACACCTACAATTGACTCACCCTCCCTAGCACACACTCGTACTCATTAATTTCCATGCATTTTGAGCTAGTTTTCCCTTGCGATTCCATGAAACTCCCCAACACTACTCGACACACACTGAAATTATCTAGCATGTGTTAACATGCCTTTTCATTCCTTGGCATACCATGAAACTTCTTAGTTATCATTCCCTCACAACTACCCTTATTTGTTTTGCAACTTGGTAACCCAACCAAATTCTAGTTTGACTACAACAACTTGGGAAAGTTACAATTACTACAACTATATTATGCATTTTTCACCTAATAAATTCCTATAATTCATCTTAGGCTACTCATTTTCAATCTCAAATCATACAACTTAACATGTTACAAATACAAGGCTCACGTCCAATCGTGTTCATAAAAAAACTAAGCAACATAGTTTACATCTTGAAATTCCATAGCACTTATCAATTTTGAAAATAGGTTGGCACTATGTTGCACATTTTAGCATCCCATACATTCATTCAAATGCTTTGGAACTCCCTAACACACCCTAGCACTCCTTGACATTCCCTGAGACTATAACATGCATTGGCATTGCCTATTATATAACCTTGTTACTCCTTCACTAGAACACCTCTAGCTCACTAACACTCCCTATCACAAACTAATTCATTCATTTCCATGAATTTTGACATAGTTTTTCCTTATTTTTATCTCTAATTCCCTAACACTCACTGCCATGCATTGGCACACCCTAGAACCTGGCACATCTTGGCATGTCACCATATAACTCTAGCATTCCTTGTCACTACATAGAATTCCTTGTGACTCCCTCCTTAACACACCTAGAACTAATTCACACTCCGTGTCACACACTCTTATTTACTCATTTCCATATATTTGAAACTAGTGCTTCCTTGTGTTTTCATAGCAATCCTTAACAGTCCCTGTCATGCATTGGCACACCTATCACCTAGCACATCTTGGCATGTTTCCATGGAATATATAATTTCTTAACACTTCCTAGTATACCTTGTCACTCCCTCCTTTGAAAGCTTGTAACTCACTGACACTTCATGTCACAAGCTCTTCTTCATGCATTTCCATGCACTAGTTTGACCTAGTGATCCCTTATATTTCCCTGGCACTCGCTAACACTTCCTAGCACATGTTAGCACACTTTGGCACCTACCACATATTGGTTGAATGCCGCCCTAGAACTCTTGCATTCCTTAGAAATTCCTAGCATACTTTCTCACTCCCTCCATAGAAAAACTTGAACTCACTGACACTACCTGTCACACACTCTTTTTCATTCATTCCCATGCATTTTGACCTAATTCTACCTTGTATTTTCCTAGCACTCCCTAACAATCCTTCGAAATCATTGGCACCCCCTCACACTTGAAACATATTGGCATTCTTCCCTACAACTCTAGAATTCCTTGGTACTTCCTAGAATATATTGTCACTCCCTCCTTAGCACACCTATAACTCGCTGACATTCCCTATTACACAACCATATTCATTCATTTGCATGAATTTGAAACTATTTCTCCCTTGTATTTCCTTGGAACTTGGCCCTAACACTCCCTAACATGTGTCAGGGCTACACCTTGGCACCTAGAACATCTTGGAATGCCTTATCACTTAGCCCTAACTATCCCTAGCATGCGTTGGCACCAAACCCTGAGACTTGACACATATTGGCATGCCCAAGCACTTGGCATGTCTTAAAATTCCTAACATGCCTTGAAATTGTGTAGCATGTGTTATTACTTATTGGAATTCCCTACCATAACTTGGAACTCCCTAGTTTTCATGCTCTCATAGATAGCCTTAATTTTTTTTTAAACTTCACAAGTCAACCAAGTCATTGGAAAAACAATTTTGTGCCCAACACAAAGTATCCCTTTGTCTGAAACTTCTTTTTCCATCCCCTTATTGCAACCATAGAATTTCCTCGTACAATTCCTCTTCTTAACTTATCGCAGCACATTTTGTCCTTGGTATATATGGAATTCACTAACATTACTTAGAACAAACTATTATTCATCCATTCCCATGCATTTTGACCTAGTTATCTCTTGTTATTCCTTAGCACTCCCAAACACTCATCAACATGCATTGAAACTAACCAACATATGTTAGCATTCATTTTCATTCCTTGGCATGCCCTGGTGCTCCTTAGATATCATTCCCTAAGAACTACCCTTACTGTTTTAGGGACTTGGGAACCCAACCAAGTCCTTCCTCGTCTACAATAGCTTTACCAACTTATAGTTGGTAAAACTATACTATGCCTTGTTAACTTAAGAATTTCCTATAAATCATCTTAACATATCATGTTAAATATCAACTCATCCTACTTAACAAGTTATGAATACAAGGCTCACATCCAACCAAGGTCATAAAAAAACTAAGAAACATAGTTTACATATTGACATTCCATAGCACTTGGCACGTCTAACAATCCCTTGGAACTATGTGGTGCATGATAGCATACCATGCATTCCCTGACATGCTTTGGCATTCCTTGGGACACCCTAGCACTCCCTAAAACATCCTAGTAATCTAGTATGCCTTGGAATTGTATAGCATATAACCTTGTCACAGCCTCCTTAGCACATATCTAACTTGCTAACACTCCCTATTACCCAGTATTATTCATTCATTTCCATTCATTTTGGCATAGTTCTCCATTTTGTTTCCTTGGCACTCCCTAAAACTCCCCAACATGCATTGGCACACCCTGGCACCTAGCACATCATGGCATGACACCCTAAAACTCTAGCATTTTGTTGCACTACATAACATACCTTGTCACTCCCTCCTTAACACACCTATAACTCACTAACACTCCCTCTCATAGACTCTTATTCATTTATTTATATCCATTTGAAACTAGTGCTCCCTTATGTTTTTCTATTACTCCCTAACACTCCCTATCATATGCTGGCACACCTTGGCACCTAACACATCTTGGAATGTTTCCCTAGCCTCTATCATGGCTTAGCACTACCTAGCATACCTTTTCCCTCCCTCCTTAGAACATTGGAATTCACTGAAATTTCTTATCACAAACTTTTACTCACTCATTTCCTTGCATTAATTTGAACTAGTTGTCCCTTATGTTTCCCTCATACATGACACTTGTAGGACACATATTGCCCTATGTTAGGATACTCCAACACATAGGAAATAGTTAAGAATAACTTAGTATAGTGTAGAGTTAGGTAAAGTGTGTTTCTTTACCATATACATTTGTAACTTATAATCTCATGGTCACGATTTGTAGTGATCCGATGGTTATCTCTCACCTTCGTATTAATGAAACTTGATTCATGGATTAGCACCCAATTGGTTCCTGATCTCTATTTAAGAAGCATGGAGGATCATTTCTCCGGTAACTGTTTAAGAGAGAAACATATGTAACTTTTCTTTTATATTAATAAATTCCCTGAAGTGGCCATGTTGGCTCAGGTCGTGGCCCGTTTCCGTCTTTGAGGGTTTTAACCACGTGATTATACTACTGTAATTATTTGTGATATGTTTATGAGCAGTGAACTTTGGTTCTTGATCTATGGAACTTACCTTGTAAATTCCTACATGGTATCAGAGCTGTTTTGAGGGCCACGTCTATTGCTGATCAAAACATGAAGCCGGTTTGGGCTTGGAGAACTGATCATTTGTCTCCGGAGCGTTTGTTACATTGAGGAATGCCTTTCGTTTCATGCGAAAATTTTTCCGGCTGCCCAAGTTGTGTTAGTTTATATTTGGAGGTATGAAACATCTATTTTGCAATTATATTTCTTAATAGTTCTGCTTATTTCGTTTTTTTTTTTTCTGTATTAAGGTTTTATTTATTTTCTAGATCTATACCCTCTTCTCTATGTATGCTCTTTGTTATACGCTCTCTGCGATCTCCGAAAATCAGAAATAGGAAAAATGGATCTTTTTGCTACGTATACTCTTTCCTCGCATCTTTGTGCGATCTCGGGAAATAAAAAATAGTGAAAAAAGTAATAGTTTTCAGTAAGGCTAACCAAGAATCTAACATTCTGCCGTAAGGCTTTGCATTTCGTTGTTTTTTTCTTGTTTTTTGTGTTTTTTGTGCAGGAAAAGGCACGCACGCCGAATAATAATAATAATAATAATAATAATAATAATAATAATAATAATAATAATAATAATAATAATAATAATAATAATAATAATAATAATAATAATAATAATAATAATAATAATAATAATAATAATAATAATAATAATAATAATCCCCCCTTCCTCCTTTCTAAAATAACATGATCCTTTTACCATCTCACTTGGTGAGGGGTTAGTTTATGAGAATAGAGGTCTTGGGTTCAATTCTCCTTCTCAAGCTTCTTTTGTAAAAAGAAATTGTTCAAAGGGGCATATTTTTTTTAAAAAAAAGCCGCACTTCATCCGATTCCCGCAACTGTTTGGCATCTACAACTCAGATTTTTCAAAAGGCATAACTTCTTCATCCAGAAGACATTTTTCGAGCCGTTTTTTTCAAATGGCCTAATTTTTCGAGATCTTTCCATTGGAGCACTTATTTTCAGCTTCTATCAACTTCGTATTCTTTTTTTAAATTGAAAGTGCATGCCCAGTTATTCTTAACAGCACCAATTATTTCCAATGTCTACCTCACATGGTAGATATACTTAGAAGTAAAGGAATTTATAGAATAGCCACAGATCAAGAAACTAAACCTTCTGATGATGATAAAATTCCTAAATGGGAAAATAAACAAGATCAAGCACGAGGGTTGATAGTAATGCCCATTTTTGAGGATCTTTGATTTCACATCCTCGACATTGACACCCCTGATAAAGCCCTGGAAAAGCTAAATAATGTTTTTGGCATTCAAAATCAAATCAGGGCCCACCAGCTTGAAAATTAGTTTCTTACTTTGGACCCTAATAATTTCTCCTCTATTGAAGACTTTTTTTCCAAATTCAAGACCCTTAGACTTATTTTAGAAGGGTGTAAGGTAAAAAATGAGGATGGTAGCCTCATATATTACATTCTTGCTAAGCTTGGTCTTGCATACCCTGTATTTGTTTCCGCCTTCCATTCCACCAGAGAACCCATCATTTCTTCAGGAACCACCTACAAGAATCCCTCTTTTGATGCCTTTTGTGATTCATTGATAAGAGAACAAGAAAAAATTTTACACCTTGGCCATATCACTATTGGAAACGCTTCTAAGAAAGCCTTAGTAGCCCAAAAACAACCATATCAAAAGAATCCCAAGAAGCAGTATCCTAAAAAATATGGTCCTAAACCAAACAAGGGCCCTAATAAATTGCAGTCGCAAACTGAAAGATGAAATCACCAAAATAATAAGGAAAATCAAAACAAAGGGAAGAAGAGAGATAGACATTACAACTTTTTCAATTGAGATGACCATATAGAGTCCAAATGTTTTAAGAAGATGGAAGCCTTAGAAGCAGCAATGAAGAAGCACAATATCAATTTGGAGCACTCTTCATCTTTATCTTCATGAATGACACATTCTACGTGTGGTTTTCAAGCATCAATATCTGGTTATGAATTAAATGTATCTTCTTCTTCTCCTTCTGATGAGTGGCTCATTGATTCTCGAGCTTCTTACCACATGGGTAAAAATAAAGCCATGTTTTGTTCTTTAAATGATTGTAACACCAAACATATTTATGTTGGTGATTATAGATATGTTAGTGTTGTAGGATCTGGAACCATTCATCTAGATAATGGTCAGTTTAATGATGTAATATGTGTTTCTACCTTGCCATGCAACCTTCTCTCTGTTTATCAGATAACTCATTCAGGTGAAGGGAAAATAGTAGAATTCTCAGCTCATGATGTTGTAATCAAGGACTTCAAAGATGCTAAGCATATTTTAGCTATTGGCACTGCTGATGATTCCACAAGGTTGTATAAGTTTGAAAACTTTGGGTCATCATCTTTTCCCTCAGTTTTTGTTGCTCATAATGATGTTGTAAGCAAACTTTGGCATGAGCGATTTGGTCACTTAAACTATGGCTCTCTTCAAACTCTATGTAAGGAAAATATGTTAACGGGCCTTCCTATGGTATCTTGCAGAGATGGTGTTTGGATGTGTACTTGGAAAACATCATCGGGACAATTTTGACAAATGTGCCTCTTGGCATGCTTCAGCCCCTTTCCAGCTTGTGCACAATGATTTATGTGGTCGACTTCCTATTGTTTCTTTCTTTGGTGGCAAGTACCTCTTAACTTTCATTGATGATTTTTCCAGACGCACTTGGGTATATTTCTTAAAACTGAAGAGTGAATGTTTTAACATGTTCTTGGCCTTTAAGGCCTTTGTTGAGAAACAATCTAGACATCAAATTCTTAAGTTAAGATCAGACAATGGCAGAGAATATGTTAATAAAAAATTTATCAACTTCTGCACTGAGCATGGCATTCAATTACAACATATTGTTCCATATACTCCACAACAAAATGGTGTATCTGAAAGGAAGAACCGCACCTTAGAAGAAATGGCTAATTATATGCTTCAATCTAAAGGACTTGGTCTCAATTTTTGGGCAGAAGCCATTAACTGTGAAAATTACATAGTAAATTGCACTACTACTAAGGTTTTAAAGAATATAACTCCAGAAGAAGCTTGGAGCTCAATCAAACCAGATGTAAGCCACTTTCGTGTTTTTGGAAGTGATGCTTGGGCCCATATTCCAGATGAAAAACATAAAGCCTTAGAACCTAAGGGTGAAAATTTTATTTTTGTTGGATATTCTGAAGATGTCAAAGGATATAGACTTCTTCAACCAAAATCCAAAAACATAATCATTAGAAGAGATGTAAAGTTTGATGAAAATATATCGGCCTGCGAGCCTAGTTCGGTGGGTGTGCCACCTCTGGCCTGCAAGACAGATTCTGCATATGTGCCACCTCTCTCTCTCTCTCTTCTATTTTTAATAGAATTCCTTATAGTTCAAATGATGACAACGAGGATGAAAATCCTCCTCCAGCTTGTGAAATTGTTGTTTATACTCCACCACTTCTAAGATGGGTCCGCTCTACTCGGGATGCACCAGATTCTCTGGTAGGTGACCCTACCGATCGACAACGTACATATTCTCAGTTCGAAATAGCTTCTTCCTTATTGGCTCAAGCTCCAGAAAAACTTGATCCAAAAACCTCTGAAGAAGCCTCCAGTCGTCCAGATTGGGATGAAGCTATGAATGAAGAGTATCACTTCTTATTATAAAACAATACTTGGATCTTGTTCCTCTTCCAAAAGGAAGAAAAATTGCCAGATGCAGATGGGTTTACAAAACAAAGTTTGGACTAGATGGAAAAGTGGATAGACATAAAGCTTGTCTTGTCGCCTAACGGTTTTTCACAAGTTGAAAGAATTAACTATATTGAAACCTTCTCCCCTATTGCCAAAATGAATTCTATATGCCTTGTTCTTTCCCTTGCTGCCTCCTTTAAATGGGAAGTCCATCAGATGGATGTTAAATCCACCTTCTTACATGGAGATTTGCATGAAGAAATATACATGGAACAACCCCCTGGCTTTATCCAAAAAGACTCCAGCCTTGTTTGTCGCCTTAGGAAGTCTCTCTATGGTCTCAAACAAGCTCCTCGGGCTTGGTATGCCAAAATGGATAGATTTCTCTTAGATAATGGCTTTTCTAGGTGTCATTATGACAACACTGTCTACACCAAGAAAGTGGGTAATTCCTTCACCATCCTTGTTCTTTATGTTGATGATATTATCCTTAATGGTAGTGATCCAAACCATATAAACTATGTGAAGTCTAGCCTCAAAAAGAAGTTTAAAATGACAGACTTAGGACACTTGCATTATTTCCTTGGTCTTCAAGTCTTGCAATCCAAGGACGGCATTACCCTCTCTCATTCCAAGTATGCCTGTGATATTCTACACCACTTTCACATGGAAGAATATAAGCCTGCCCCTTCTCCCTTTTAGTCTGGAGTCAAGCTTTTAGTCAATTGTACTACCCCTAAAGTTGATGCTACCTTATACCATCAACTTGTTGGTAAAATTTTGTATCTAACCCATACCCTTCTTGACCTTTCCTTTTCCATTGGTCTTGTCGCTCAGTTTATGCACCAACCTCATGAAATTCACTGGAAATCAGCTAAAAGAATACTTCTATATATTCGAGGTATAGTTCAGTTAGGGATTCATTACAGTGCAGGAGCATCTCCCTTGTTGGTTGGTTTCAACGATTACGTTGCAGAGGTGGTGATCTGGATGATGTAGAGTCCCTTTGAAGGATATATATTCGATGCTTAGTTAGGGGACCTATTACTTGGTCTTGTAAGAAAGTAGAGTACCATCTCCCTTTCTTCGGTGAAACGGATATGTTGGAAATGTTGTCATTGATGGCAAAGAAGCACAAAGGAGTAGCACCTGAACTAGCAATAAGGAAAAGGAGATGACAAAGGAGGAGCAATTAAAACATCAGCCAAGGAGTAGAGAAAGATAAGAAGAGGTAGCAAGGTAGCAAAAGAAGCAAGAGAGATAAGGAATTGAGGCAGCAGACAAAGCAGAGACAGTGAATAGAAGTAGAGGCAACGTAATGTACAAAAGAGTTGAACTTAAGAAATGTAGTGAAAAGGCGACGGATACGAGAGACCGAACGAAGCAGTACGACAAAGGCGAGAGGCGGTTGAGTAGCGAGGAAGCGACGAAGAAGAAAAAAAGGAGCGGTCTTTGAATCGAGGAGACGAGGCCAAGACGACAGCGAAACAAAGACGAGAAAAAAAGGAAGCCGGTGAATACAATGGAGGCAAAATGAGCGAGAGGAAGCGAATGCTGTGACCGAGTCGTTATCTTGCGATGAGGTAGAGGCGGTGAGCGACGAGCGGTGGGGAGACGAGAGGCAAGGTAGAGGCTGAGCGGCTACTGGAAGAAAATCGTAACTTGGGAGGACGGATATATAATTCCATTTCGAGAATCATACCCCAAGCCGAGCGTTACGCATATAATGCAAAACCAAATTCCGGGAATCGCACACTCCAACCGGCGTTATAGATTTAACATAATTCATAAACATTATTCTGGGAATCGCCTAACCCGCTGGCGGACACACACACACACACACACACACACACACACACACACACACACACATATATATATATATATATATATATATAATATCCATCACAATACATATAAATGTCACGCATTTCATATTTTGCAATGGTCCAAGGCATATACATTGATATATATTTAAGTGGAGCGTGTTATGATCAATGGAAAGGAAGTAATATAAAGTGGGACCCTCACCCAATCGCAATCGGAGATCGCAAGGGCAGCGGAACATGTAACCAACATAAAGTTGCGACTGCGATGGAAATCCAGACCCGATGGATCAATGAACCATAATTCATGTGTGTTTGAGTTCCAGTGAATAGTGATGATCGCATCGGAGAACATAAGAGTTGCGATTGCGATTGGAAGACCGGACCCGATGGGTCTATAAACCATGTTTAACAAAGTGTTTGAAGTCTAGTTCCAATCGCATCGGAAAGAAACAAACCATCGCAACACATATTAAAGGACTTGCGATTGCGATTAAGAGTTCGGACCCGATGGACTTATAAATTATGATTAACAAATGTTTCAGTTCCAGGTTCTAATCGCATCGGCACTGGTCAATCGCATCGGAGAATATAAGAGTTGCGATTGCGATTGGAAGTCCAGACCTGATTGGTATATAAACTACGACTCATATACAACTTGAGTTCCAGGTCTAATCGCATCGGAAAAACGCAGTGAACAGTGATCAATCGCAATCGGAGCAGGATAGGTCAATCGCATCGGAGTATTCGAAGTCACGATTGCGATCAATCGCAATCGGAACAAGCACAAAGGATTCAATCACAATCGGAAGATTTTAGTTCCGATTGCGATCAATCGCAATCGGAGAAGGAGCGATCAATCGCAATCGGAGGAGTTGATTTAAGTTGTATCAAAAGGCACTGTTATATATATAAAGGGCGATTGTATTAAAATATGCCGCGTGGTCTGTAGACCCACGGGCCTCGGCTTAAGGTGGAGGGCGATTGGTAATATAAAATGAATGTTGCGATTGTATTGAAAAGTGCCGTGTGGTCTATAGACCCATGGGCCTCAGCTTAAGGGGAGGGCGATTATTAATATACAACGACTGTAATATATGTTCGTTCCGCTTGCGGAGCTTCCACATCAACAAGACACTAATGGCATAAAAGGGATTGGAGTTCCTCCAGATTACAGTCAGCAGATATAAAAGCACAGTTACACGTATGCAGTAGTTACACCACAGCAGAGGACAGAAGAGCAAACAGAGCTGAAAAGAGATAAAACACAGTCACAGAAAAGACAAAGACACAGTCAGAGAAAAGACAAATGCGCAACAAGCCAAGAGACAAAACGAGTGAGCTGGAGTTCTCATTTAAATTTGAATGTAAATGTTTTATTTAAATTTATATTGTTGTGATGCATTGGCAAGTCTCCGAAAGAGAGCAAATATCCCACTGTAATATTAAAATAAGCACCTACAGTTACATTTTTCTGAGTGAGCTGAAAAGAGATGAGAAGGCAGAAGGCAAAGAGACATGGCTGTCCATTTCGAATTCCCAGTGGAATACAAACAGCCATGAAGCTATTTTTGTATAAAACAGGGTAATATCCAAGGAGAGATGGTTGACGAAAAAGGAGTGAGAGAAGAAGAGAGTATGCAGCAGAATTAAAGAGAGTTGAAGAGAATAAGCAAGCTGCAAGAAGAATGTGAATAAGGAGGAGATGAGCAAAGAAGAAGAAGGGGCTGAGCAGAGATGATGCAGGTCTGATATAAGAGTTGATGAACAGCAGAGAAGAAGGTACAAAACAGAGCTGATATCCAAGGTAAATCAGCAAGTGTTTTTCTTTTTAAAGAGTAAGGAAGTTGGAGCTTCCCTATCAAGTTGTAGCTTGATAGATGTCAGTTGTAGCTGACTGAGGTAGGAGCCTCCTGTAGGTTGGTGCCTACAAAAAATAGATGGGAGTTGGTGCTTCCACATCAAGTTGTAGCTTGATAAAATGTCAGTTGTAGCTGACTGAGGTTGGAGCCTCCTGTAGGTTGGTGCCTGCAGAAAATTGATGGGAGTTGGAGCTTCCTTGCAAGTTGTAGCTTGCAGAATTGAGGATAGAGCCTCTTGTAGGTTGGTGCCTGCAGAAAACAGTGGTGAGAGGGAGTTGGAGCTTGCCTTTGCATCACAACAATAATAAGATGTGGTTTTCTTCCTTTATGGGTTTCCACTTATATCTGGTGTCTCTGTGCATGATGTTTATGTGTTGATGTGGTTTATCTCATCTGCTTAATACTTGCTGCTCTCATATTCAATATGCTATTACATTAACAAATCTGTTTGATAGTAATACTTGTTGCTCACAGATTAAGATTGCTCACATATTAAGTTGACCATGAAATGAAGGTGTAAATAAGATTTAAAAGAAAAGTATTAAAAGTCCATGTATGTGTTAAACTGATTCACCCCCCCCTCCCCCCATCTTAGTTTAACTAAGGGTTCAACAATTGGTATCAGAGCCGGTTCCTTTGGTGTAAGCTTAATAACTTGAAGGAGATCTGGTTGAGTCATGGACTATCAAAATGTATCTGTGTTAAATACAACAAACTTTCCTGAATGGAGAGATAAGGTTAAAAAAGGATTATTGGCTTATGAACCGGAAGTATGGAAGCTTGTATGTGATGGTTACTGTACAGACTCCCCCACGGTGAAAGAACAACAGAGGAATGCCAAGGCAAAATGTGTAATATATAATAGTCTTCATAACAAGGACCTTGAGTTGATAATGGATTTAACCTCTGCAAAAGAAATCTGGGATAGATTGCACTTCATGCATGGAGTAAACACTAAGGATGGCACTGACAAGAAGAATAAGAGAATTAAGAAGAAGAAAAATTCATGTCAACAGGAAAATATTCAATCAAATGAAGTACCTGCTAGTGTGAATGGAGATAAGAACCATGAAGAAATTACAGTTGAAGAAAAAGCCAAGCTTGACACTGCTTTGACTGAAATAGAAAAATTGAAAAATGAAAACAAAGACCTTAAGACAGTGATGCAAATATGTGATGAGAGAGAATATGAAGATAAGAAAGAAATTGTTGGCCTGAAGACACACCTTGAAGAAGCAAGGAAAATAGAAGACACTTTGCTGCAACAAATGAGAGAGAAAAATCTAGAATGTGAAAAATTGGAAGAAGAAGTAGTGAACCTAAGAAAGAAATTAGAAAAGGCCCAAAGAGATTTATTAATGAATACTCCTCAAATGAAAAGCTCCAGACAATTGGACCAGATTCTAAAGGCTCAAAGGTCACCTCTCATAAAGGCTGGGATAGGATATGAAGGTGAAACCAGTAAGTCCAAGGTTGAAGATAACAAGAAAATCATTTTTGTAAAAACTGTAAAGAACTGTGAAACAGCTCAGCAAATTCCTACAGAAGCAGAAACCAGCAGGAACATGAGTTGTAAAGAAAAAAACATAATCAAGCAGCAACATGAAAGAGCAGAGAATGAGAGGATGAAACAATCAGCTACTAAAGGCTCATATGCTCCTAGGGATGAATTGAACAAATTCGGAAGATGTCAAAGGAGGTTCCTCCCTCCTATGAAAATTAGCACATGTTTATCTTGTCATAAACCAGGACATAATGCAACATATTGTAAGACAAAGCCAATCCAGTCCAACCAGCAAAGGATGCAGCAAAAGAGAAGAACCCCTCAAGCAAGCAAAGGGAAAAGACAATCTTCCACCAGGTACACAAATCATTTCTATGGCTACTATTATGCATGCAATGAATTTGGACATAAATATGTTGATTGTAAATTATGTTCAAAAAGGGGAATGAAATATTATACATCAACTCAAATGCACCTTGGTCAAATAAGATGTTATGTATGCCTCAAGCGTGGTCACAAAGCTAAAGACTGTAATCTGCCATATACATTAAAGAACTCTAGACAGATGATGGGATCAAAGAAAATCAAACAAAACTATGAATTTAAAAGAAGTGCAGACATTATGAAGAACCTCAATAAAGTTTGGAAGGAAAAGAGAAAGGGGGAGCCTATTATCTCCATAACATAATGAATCTAGCATAGTCTCAGGGGGAGCTGCTCTACGAAACAAAGCAAATATCTAACCAGTTATAGATATGAAGCAGCATCCCAGGGGGAGAGCAGTTCATATATAGACCCCATGAAAGTAGTCTAAGAAGAGCTCCTTGGAATGATAACAGCTATGAGATTAGTAAGGGAAAGGAAGTTCCTCTAACAGAGATCTATGGAGGAAGAAGACCATTTAAAACTCACAATAGCCAGCAAAATTGTTAGAAGGAGAACAAAGGAAGCAAAGGCATTTGACTAGTTAAATCCTGTGTGAACACATGAGTTCTTGATGAATGATCCTATGTAATTGAGCCGAGTCCAATAAGCAGGGTATGGAAATTAGAGTGATTGTGTGGCAATTCTATGGTGAAGAACCTTGTAGCATCGGTTTGTGCGAATTTCTTGTTCCACTCAGAAGACTAATGAACCATACTCTCTGTGAATGAGTGTCTGTGTGTGCACTCTGCAGAAGAAACAGAAGAATTGAAGCAGAATAGGTTTATTCATGAATTAGGGGTGTAATGGAGTTTATAGATGAATTATTGAGCAATTATTCATTAATTGAGTGGCATAGGCTTTGATTGAAGACTAAAACCCTGTGAAGTCGAACCCAGTAAATCAAGCTAAGAATCTGCATGTATATTCAGAAAGAAGAATGTTTGATAATGTGGAACTCTGCAAAGGTTATGTAAGGTGCAAAGGTTGTGAATGGTGGAGCGGAACCATAGTCAAATGCGCAATGTCAATAGTGGAGCGAAACATTCGTGAGCGGGTTCGAATCATTATAATATATTGAAAAATGACTATTTAATAAAGAAGACCGGAACCTTGGTGAAACATTGTAGCAAAACCACTTATGGTTTTCGGATTATTTCGCACCACTTTTGGTATGGAGATGGTATTATCTAGAGGGCTAGCGATTCCATAAGATTGTTGACACGTGGCATAGGTGGTATTGGAAGCCACCGTTTAACCTGCGATTTCGCAAGTTAACGTGAGTACCGGGACACCGAGCGGAATTTCTCAGGACCATTGATTTGAAAAAGGGACATCCGGCGGTGACTATTCGATGAAGATACGCGAAGTTTAATAAAAGTGCATGGAAGATAGAGGAAGTACGGTGCATAGGTGGGCCAGTCCGAAAGTCTTATTATAAAGTCTGTTTTCAAAGCATGGAGTATTAATACAAGGTCGGGCGGCGAACTATAAAGCGAGCGGTATATTCAAATCTTCAAAGGTTTGTTATGAGGTCTGGTTGCGATTATTAAAAAGGCGACAAGAAGCCATGGTAATAGAAAGAAGACATCAACACCTTAAATGATGATCATATTGTGCATCATATTGCTAGAATTGACAATGAATCACATTAACAAGAATGAGTGAGAAAAGTGCCTGTCATCATTAATATCATTACTTCCTTCATCTATGAAAATGTCCCTTAGGGGAGCATAGTTAAGTGAGTGATCTGCCCATGAAGATTCTAAGAAAAAAAATTGAAAATTTCTTCCCGAAGATCATCATGTTAGAATAGTTGAATTGGTATATAAAGCAGTGTATAAAGCAGCAGTGATTCTGGAGCTGTCATAGAAAATAAAATGCAGTGACATTCTTTCAAATCAGGATGACGGAATAAGTAGCAGGTTAATAATGCCAAGATCAGATTTAGTATATTGATGATTGTTGGTGTGAACAGTGGAAAGATCAATAGTGGAAACTATGGGTTCATGTGCAAGCTAAAATAAAATCTCTGCATGGTTTATCAAGGTAATATCAATTGGTACTAGGTACAGGTAGCATATCTATCAATAGAATATCAAGAGTTATCATGGAGCAGCAATATCGTACAGGTCCTCAAGATGAAAGAACTATGGCAAAAGAACCTTAAGCACAAAGGATTTGCAGGGTTTGTTTTGGAAGAGTGTGTAAGCAGTGAAAGTCATTAGTCTCTTATATTGAAAGATATTGCCTATCCTCACAATAAGCTGTAAGCTCTGGTGTGATTCATTTATTTACAATAACAACAAGGACCTTTCAGTCTTTAAGTGTATTATCCCTGTCAGTAGTTTAGCACAGATTACCAATAATAGGCAGTACAGGTGAACCACGGCAATAGAAGATATATTGGCATCATCACAACGGAATAGATTTTGACTACAGATGTCTATTGCAGAAGAAGACATATTCCATCTGCAATCTTCCTCAACAGAAATATATTGGCACACTACATCAGATATAGACCAAAGTATAGTTGAAGCAAGCCTAATATGTCACTCGGAGCATTCACAATCTTTAAGTCTTGATCCAATGATGCATCTCTTATTATACAAGTCTAATTATAGCTGTCATTACTTTGGAATGATATCGACTTAATGTGTATATACAAGTTAAAATATTCTCAAAAGTGTTCTCTCAACAAATATTGTACACCAGTATAGAGCAGCATGGTACAAAGTCAGAAGAAGAATGCCTAAACACATCTCGGAGAGAGAAAATGAAAAGATAGAATCTACACTAAGAAATGTGCAACCCTTTGCCATTGATGTCAAAGGGGGAGGAAAAGCAGGTAATAGAAGAAAGGGTCTTCTAAAAGAAGCTAGACAGAGGAAGACTTGGAGGAAGCATTGGATTATTGGTGGATGTGTTGCCATCAATGCCAAAGGGGGAGACTGTTGGAAATGTTGTCATTGATGGCAAAGAAGCACAAAGGAGGAACACCTGAACTAGCAATAAGGCAAAGGAGATGACAAAGGAGGAGCACTTGAAACATCAGCCAAGGAGTAGAGAAAGCATAAGAAGAAGTAGCAAGGCAGCAAAAGAAGCAAGAGAGATAAGGAATTGAGGCAGCAGACAAAGTAGAGACAGTGAATAGAAGCAGAGGCAACGTAATGTACAAAAGAGTTGAACTTAAGAAATGTAGTGCAAAGAAGGCAGCAGATGCAGAGATAGGCAAAGAACAAAGGTACAGCAAAGGCAGAGGCAGAGGTTGAGTAGCAGAAGCAGCAAAAAGAAGAAAAAGGAGGCAGCGCTAAATCATAGACAGGCAAAGGAGGCAACGCTGAAACAAAGACAGAAAAAGGAAGCAGTGAATATAATGGAGGCAGCAAATGAAGGCAGAGGAAGCGAATATAACAGAGGCAGAGTCTTTATCACTGCAGCAGAGGCAGAGGCAGAGGCAAAGCGACAGGAGCAGCAGAGACAGAGGCAGAGGTAGAGCTGTTATAATTCCGAGAATCGCCCAACCCGGAGGACAGATATATAATTCCGAGAATCATACCCCAAGCCGGGCGTTACGCATATAATGCAAAACCAAATTCCGGGAATCGCACACTCCAACCGGCATTATAGATTTAACATAATTTATAAACATTATTCCGGGAATCGCCTAACCTGCTGGCGGACACACACACACACAGATATATATATATATATATATATCCATCACAATACATATAAATGTCACACATTTCATATTCTGCAATGGTCCAAGGCATTTACATTGATATATATTTAAGTGGAGCGTGTTATGATCAATGGAAAGGAAGTAATATAAAGTGGGATCCTCACCCAATCGCAATCAGAGATCGCAAGGGCAGCAGAACATCGCAACAGAAAGTTGCGATTGCGATTGAAATGGCGGACCTGATCGTGTTATAAGCAGGAGTTGATAGATGCTAATCACATCCGAGTTCCCAATCGCATGACTTTTGTGAAACGCTGCGATTGAAATGACAGACCCGATACTGTTATAAGCAGGGGTTAATATATATTTGAGTTACGGTCAAATCGCATTGGCACTGGTCAATCAGAACATATGTTAAAGACTTGCGATTGCGATTGGAAGACCGGACCCGATGGGTCTATAAACCATGTTTAACAAAGTGTTTGAAGTCCAGTTCCAATCGCATCGGAAAGAAACAAACCATCGCAACACATATTAAAGAACTTGCGATTGCGATTAAGAGTTCGGACCCGATGGACTTATAAATTATGATTAACAAAGATTTCAGTTCCAGGTTATAATCGCATCGGCACTGGTCAATCGCATCGGAGAATATAAGAGTTGCGATTGCGATTGGAAGTCCGGACCCGATTGGTATATAAACTACGACTCATATACAACTTGAGTTCCAGGTCTAATCGCATCGGCAAAACGCAATGAACAGTGATCAATCGCAATCGGAGCAGGAGCGATCAATCGCAATCGGAGGAGAACCAATGCATCGGAAAACATGTCAGGTGGGCCCGAAAGGGCATTTGTTAAGTATTATCAAGATTATTCATTGATTATAGTAGAAGCAGCAGTTGTTTGTTAAAAACTTATATAAGGATGTCGAGAGTTGATTTAAGTTGTATCAAAAGGCGCTGTTATATATATAAAGGGCGATTGTATTAAAATATGCCGCGTGGTCTGTAGACCCACGTGCCTCGGCTTAAGGTGGAGGGCGATTGGTAATATAAAACGAATGTTGCGATTGTATTGAAAAGTGCCGTGTGGTCTGTAGACCCATGGGCCTTAGCTTAAGGGGAGGGCGATTATTAATATACGACTGTGATATATGTCCGTTCCGCTTGCGGAATGTTCCACATCAACAAGACACTAATAGCATAAAAGGGATTGGAGTTCCTCCAGATTTACAGTCAGCAGATATAAAAGGAACAGTTGCTCGCATGCAACAGTTACACCACAGCAGAGGACAGAAAAGACAAAGACACAGTCAGAGAAAAGACAAATGCGCAACAAGCCAAGAGACAAAACGAGTGAGCTGGAGTTCTCATTTAAATTTGAATGTAAATTTTTTATTTAAATTTATATTGTTGTGATGCATTGGCAAGTCTCCGGAAGAGAGCAAAAATCCCACTGTAATATTAAAATAAGCACCTACAGTTACATTTTTCTGAGTGAGCTGAAAAGAGATGAGAAGGCAGAAGGCAAAGAGACATGGCTGTCCATTTCGAATTCCCAGTGGAATACAAACAGTCATGAAAATATTTTTGTATAAAACAGGGTAATATCCAGGGGAGAAGGTTGACGAAAATGGAGTGAGAGAAGAAGAGAGTATGCAGCAAAATTAAAGAGAGTTGAAGAAAATAAGCAAGCTGCAAGAAGAATGTGAATAAGGAGGAGCTGAGCAAAGAAGAAGAAGGGGCTGAGCAGAGATGATGCAGGTCTGATATAAGAGTTGATGAACAGCAGAGAAGAAGGTACAAAACAGAGCTGATATCCAAGGTAAATCAGCAAGTGTATTTCTTTTGAAAGAGTAATGAAGTTGGAGCTTCCCTATGAAGTTGTAGCTTGATAGATATCAGTTGTAGCTGACTGAGGTACGAGCCTTCTATAGGTTGGTTCCTGCAAAAAATAGATGGGAGTTGGTGCTTCCACATCAAGTTGTAGCTTGATAAAATGTCAGTTGTAGCTGACTGAGGTTGGAGCCTCCTGTAGGTTGGTGCCTGCAGAAAATTGATGAGAGTTGGAGCTTCCTTGCAAGTTGTAGCTTGCAGAATTGAGGATAGAGCCTCCTGTAGGTTGGTGCCTGCAGAAAACAGTGGTGAGAGGGAGTTGGAGCTTGCCTTTGCATCACAACAATAATTTTATCTACATCTTATTATCCAGTTTATGTATTTGATCAGTTTCATCCCTCACAAACTTAAAAACTAAAAAACCAAAAAACACACTTCATAACTAGCCTAATATCAGAATATCGCAAGTAAACACACCGACATCTTTTGCACTTATAGAGAGAGCCCTCTCTGAGTCCAGGAAGGCTAGGTCCTTGGGCTCCAAAGCTTGGTTTGATGTTACATCGTCATTTGGCTAGCCAATCGGCCAAATCACGGGACCCTAACAGTGGCAACAAACATTCCCGAATTCATAGAGTCTGCATCTGAAACTCTTGGGCCATCCGAAATTACTTCCGGTTCACAAATTCATACCGAGCCTCCTTTCATTCCCACCATTCCCGTGTAACTTTCTATCCCTGATGAACAATCTGCAGTAGTTTCTCCATCCACACCACATACACCTCATACATCAACTGTGCCTACTCCTCCTATATTTCCAAATCCGATTGTAAATCCACCAAGAGAAATGGCTGCCCGATTCGCACCCCTTGTGTTGCCTCAAAACTTGGATGACATGCCCACTGATTCTCAAAGTAAGATTCCATTGTTTGATGGCACTCCTCAAAGTGTTCCTGCTCAGCAACATGTGGATAGAATAGCATATTTCTTTGACCTTCATGAGATTGATGTAGAAAATGTGACCATGAGATTATTTGTGCAAACCTTTGGAGGTGAAGTGAGAAAGTGGTTCAGAGCTTTGCCACCTAGAAGTATTGCTACATTTCCTGAGCTTCAGAGACAATTCTTGGATCGATGGGAAGTAAAGAAAGATCCTCTTCAGATCACTTTTGAATATACCAAAATCAAGCGGAATGTTGGTGAGTCTGTCCAAGGTTATTGTATTAGATTCAATGCGGTTTACAATGCAATTCCTGATGATATAAAGCCATATAGGAGGTCAACTTTGCTTAAGTTTCCGGATGGTTTCGATCCGGACATGGCCTATCAATTAAGAGAAAGAGATCTGGCCACTTTGGAAGACATGCAGAAAATTGCAGTCAGTGTTGAAGCTAATTTGAATGACAAGAGAGCTAGACTGAAAACTAAAAAGAAAGTCGCAATAAAGGAAGAGGCTTCTACTTCAGATCAAGTACTCCACAAGGTGGAAAAGATGTTTGAAATATTAACACTTGATAAGTCTGAACTACAGATCAGAAATCCTAACTTTCATGGCCAGCAGCAACCACAATTCAGGATCAAACAACGAGAGCAGTGAGCACAAGAACCAGCAGTACGACAGCAGGTAAAGACACCTTTACAACAGAATTTTGTTGGTCCGGAATCAGATGATGAAGAGATTGTAATAGGGGAAGATAATCACTTCTTTACACCTGATGATATGCCAACCTTTATCACTGAAGATGAGGAATATTCAGAAAGTTCAGCTGTACAAAAAGACGAGGATTTCATCTTGGCAAATGAGACAGCTCTTGAAGAAGAGTCGGATGAGTATCAGAGAGGTTATATGAATGCCTTTTCCACCCAACAGCGTCAATATTCACTTACAAATAGAGATGTCCCTATTAATCCAATTCAAAAGAGAAAGGAAGTTTCAGCACCAAAGAATGATTCACCCGTTGCATAGAAGAAGGGAAAAGAGATAGCTGATCCCACTACTAGAAAATCCCCATCAGCAAATGAAAGATATAATCAGCCAATTGTATCAAGGGAGAAAGCTGAAAAGAATGATGTTCCAGCCAAAGAGGTAGAAAAAACTTCATTTTTAACTTAGAAAGTGAAATTGCTAAGTTAAAAGTATCCATTCCTTTGATTGAATTGATGAAGAATAGCAGCTATAAGGGTCAGGTATCTAAAATTTTGAATTTCGATCCAATGTCTGATATGGTGAATGTGGAAGATGATCAAATTGAGTTGATATTTGGACCAACATTGGATGGTGAGTCTCCAGATAGTGATGTGCCTCCTTTTTATATCAGCCTTAGATTGCATGATTTTGTGTTACATAATGCTATGTTTGATTCCGGAGCATCTCATAATCTCATGCCGAGGGCAATCATGGAGAAATTGGGATTGGATATCACTAGGAAATATCATGATCTTTACTCTTTTGATTCCAGTAGAGTAAGATGCATTGGGCTTATCAAAGACTTGGTGGTTAGTTTGGATCAGATTCCAACTAAGAATGTTTTGATGGATGTGGTTGTAGCAGATATTCCTCCTAGATTTGGCATGCTTATTTCCATATCTTGGGGAGCGAAACTAAATGGAACATTACAGCTTGATTTCTCCTATGCTACCATTCCTATGTTTGGTCAGATGAGAAAATTATATCGGGAGCAAAAGATGAAGTATATGATCACCAGCAAGGAGAAACTAGTAAATCATCCAATCAATTATGTACATACAGATTTAGAGTCATTTGTTTTGTATTCAGATAGTTTCAATGATGTAAATAGTAAATTAGTTGAAGTAGAAGACATTCCAGAGATCACTGAAAATTTCAGAGAAGTTTTAAAGAAAGAGAGACAAAAACTTGAAAGTTCCGCTGAGCAATCAACCTTCTGACAGCAGCAGAAAATTGATGGACAGCAAGCAGAAATAACAGAGCAAACGAAATTTCAACACTTGGAAGAAGATGAAGATGGTTTGTGGACCATGGATTTTGATGGTGCAGTAGGGAGTGATGGTGCTAGAATTGGCATTTGGGTACGCAACACTTTTTCCGCTCCAAACAAGGTACCAAGTAATGTAAGGGTCTGTTCTTATAAATTAGCTTTTGATTGTTCAAATAATGAGGCAGAATACGAAGCTTTGATTGCTGGTCTGAAAATTCTTATAAAGTTAAATGCTAAGAGGATTGCAGTATATGGAAACTCCGAATTGGTTATCAAGCAAGTGAAAGGTGAATACCAAGCTAAACATCCTCGAATGCGGGCTTACCGAAATGCAGTTCTTGATATCTTGAAAATTTTTTCAGATTGTACTTTGACTTGTGTGCCTCGTATTTAGAATGGTATTGCAGATGCACTTGCAAAGGAAACAATTAATTTGAACATTCTGATGAACTCAAGTAACAAATTTGAAAGTCATGTGAAGCACCGTCCGACTATCCTAGACAATCAAAGGTATTGGAAAGTGTTTCAAGATGACGAAGAAATTGATGAATTTATGTAAAACAAAGGTAAATTCGAAGACACTTCTATTGATGTAGAGCATGATGATGGTGAGGCTGATGTACAAATCAATCAGATGGAAGTATTGCAGCTGGAGGATAATGTCATTCCTAAAGGTCTAATACCTTCAGAGGAGCTCTTCGATCAAGATGACGTAGCTCGAAAACCAACCTTGCGGCCAACCAAAAAGGGAGTTGAAGATGTGAACATTGGATCAGCTGAAAATCCAAAGATGGTGAAATTTTCCAAAGCATTGCCACTAGAGGTAAAAGCTAAATATGTTAGTTTATTATCTTCTTTTGTTGATGTATTTGCTTGGGACTATTCAGATTTGAAGAAATATGATACAAACATAATTCAGCACACCATTCCGATTAAGCCAAATCAAAAGCCCTTTCGGCAGAAGTTGAAAAGAATAAATCCAAATTTTCTTCCCTCAATAGAGAAGGAGGTGAATCGGTTGTACAAGGCTGGTATCATTGTTCCTATAAGATTTTCAGATTGGATTTCCAATTTGGTGCCCGTTTGCAAGAAAACATGTGAGATTCGTTTGTGCATTGATTTTAGGAATCTGAATAAGGTTTCTTTGAAAGATAATTATCCATTTCCAAAAATGGATCACATACTTCAGCGAGTAGTTGGAGCATCTCGTATGTCACTACTCAATGGTTATTCTAGGTATAACCAAATTCTGGTCCATGAGGATGATAGAGACAAAACTGTGTTCACCACTCCGTGGGGAACTTTCCATTATGCTAAAATGCCTTTCGGTTTGAAGAATGCTGGTGTGAAATTTCAGCGAGCAATGGATATGGCATTTGAAAATGAGAAGGATGTTTTTCTAGTTGTGTATCTTGATGATTTTGACAGTCTTTTCCAATTCGGATGAAGAGCACCTTTACCATTTAAAGATTGTTTTTCAACAGTGTAGAAAGTATGGTGTGTCACTCAATCTGAAGAAAAGTTTGTTTGTCATGGATGAGGGAAAAATTCTTGGTCATATTATCTCAAAGGATGGCATCCGCATTGACCCAGCTCGAGTAGAAGCTATTCAGCAAATTGATCTTCCCCAAAACAAAAAAGAGATTCAATCCTTCAATGGTAAGATGAATTTCTTACGCCGCTTTGTGCCTAATCTTGCCGAACATTTAAGAGATATTACAAACATGCTTAAGAAAGATAGCGTAGGGAAGTGGACTGAGGAGGCTATAAAGTCTTTCAATTTAGCGAAGTTGGCTCTTTCTTCAGCTCCGGTTTTGATAAGCCCGGACTATACTTAGGATTTTATTTTGTTTTCATTTGCCTCGGAGCATACTATGGCAGCAGTATTGATGCAGAAAAGAGATCAGTATGAAAAACCAATTGATTTTTTCAGCTGAACCATAAGAGATGTAGCCTTAAAATATAACATTATTGAAAAGCAAGCTCTTTCTTTAGTGAAAGTGTTGAAATATTTTCGGGTATATATTCTGCATTCTCATATTCTTTCTTATGGTCCTAATGCTGTTGGTAAGGATGTTTTAGTGCAAACAGATCTAGAAGGGAGGCGAGGAAAATGGATTGCTACCTTGTTGGAGTATGATGTGGAGATAAAGTCTACAAATATTATCAAAGGACAAGGGCTGGCTAAGCTAATGGCTGAGTCGAATTTGCATGCCTTGGACATTAATCTTATTACTGCTATGTCCAAGGAGAATGAGGAAAGTTCACCAGTTCAGGTATTGGAAGTCTTTGTGCTTTCACCTTGGGATTCAGATATTGTATATGTGCTTCAAAAAATTTCACCACCACCTGGCATGGCTAGAAACAAAAGTAGAACTCTGAAATTGAAGGCTGTTAGGTTTTGTATTTTGAATAATTCACTATATTGGAAAGATCCTAGTGGTGTTTTGCTGAATTGTTTGGTTGAAGAAGAAGTAAAGCAGGTCATGGAGGATTTTCATAAGGGAGATTGCAGGGGTCACTTTTTTTGGAAAACAATGGCCAACAATATTTTGAGAACAAGATATTATTGGCCGACTCTTTTCGCTGATGTATATAAGACTGTTAAAAGTTGTCATGAATGTCAGATTTTTTAAGGGAGGAAGAAATTGCAGCCTTTTTCGCTTAAGCCCATTGAATTAAGTGCTCCTTTTCAACAGTGAGGTTTGGATTTCATTGGTGAAATCCATCCTGCTTCTTCAGCTCAGCATAGGTGAATCCTCACAGTGACAAATTATTTCACGAAATGGATTGAAGCGATTCCCACCAGGCAGGCCACAGATTCGGTAATAATTTTGTTCCTTGAGAATAATATTTTGTCTCGTTTTGGTTGCCCGAATAAGTTAATCATTGATAGCGCATCAACTTTCAAATTAAAAATAATGGTTGAGTTTTGTAACAAGTATAAAATCACTTTGGGACACTCAATCACTTATCATCCACAAGGAAACGGATTGGCTTAGTCTTCGAACAAATCTTTGGTCAACATTATTAAAAAGCTGGTGGAAATAAACAAGAAAAGTTGGCATAAGAAGTTGGTTAATTCACTTTGGGCAGACCGAGTGATTCAAAATAAATCCATTGGTATGTCCCCTTTTGAGCTAGTATATGGAGTTGACACGGTATTTCCTACCTCTCTCGCAGTTCCAGTGGTCAAACTTTTGCAGGAAGCTGGTAGTGAAGATGATCATATGCAAAGGAGAATAAATCAAATGATCCATTTGCAGCAGAATAGAGAGGAATTTTTCCAAAACACGTTCAAGCTGCAAGAGAGAATTAAGAAAATATATGACAAAAAAGCCAAGGCGGACAAATTTCAACTGGAAGAAGTGGTGCTGAAATGGGACGCAAGAAACGAGGAAAAGGGTAAGCATGGTAAGTTCGAAAATCTCTGGAAAGGACCCTTTAAAATTGCTGCATATCGGGGTCAAAATGCTTTTCTTCTAAAAGAGATGAACGGGGAAGATTGTCCAAGAGGGCCGGTCAATGGTCGGCTGCTCAAGCGGTATCATTTCTAAAATGTTTTCTATTGTTTTACATTCTCACTGTACATACCAGTTTATTTCAGTTTCATTGCAAGTGTGTGCTATGATCTTTTCTTCATTTTGGGGCCTGAGGTGAAGGCTATAACTCTGAAGATTGATTTCAGCTTTGGTTTGAGTTTTTCGAGTTAGGTTTTTCAGTCATTTTGGTTTCAAAATTGAGTCAGTTCGAGTCAAATTTTTAGTCAATAAAATGAGTCAAGAGTCTTGTGTTGATTTATCTAAGTTATGGACTCCATAGCCCAATGGAAAAAGGCACTACCTACTCTCCCAGAGATCTGTAGTTCTTGGCACCTCCAAGGAGCTACCATCCCCATTGGAGCCAATGTTAGAGTCGGTATCTTCATCCCTCCGTCAGAGATCAAATTTCTCTTGTTGCATTTAATTTTAGGTGTCTCATTCAGTTCAGTCTGTTGCATTCCATTAGGAGCATGGATCATCTGACGGTAGGGTCTTGTCACTCATATCCCTCATGTGATGTACCTGCTGGTCTGTGTCTATTCATAAAAATCATTTACAGTCATTTACAGTCATTTACAGTCATGTTTGGTCTCTTGGTTAGCAAAGAGTCATTTTAGGGTTTTTAGTCTCATTAAGTCTAGGGTTTCATTAATTTAGTCTTAAAAATGACTAATAATGGCCATCATGCATATGAGGAAGCTTCAAATAAGGTTTCACTGCAAAAATTTCATCATCATAATGCTTGATAATGATTTTTCTTCAAAACTATGTTTTGAAGAAAAATCGTCTATTTCATCTTTTGTAATAAATGCAATGTAATTTTCAAAGTTTTTTCAGTTGTAAAGTACTTCAAGCACAACCCTGGTCGCCTTTGCCAAATATCCATGCCAACCACTCCCTGCAAAAGAGACAGAAGCTCATCATCAGTCCAAAAAATCAAAAGGAAGCAAAACAAAGTTTATTTAAAAAGTGTCAAAGTTCAAACATTACAAAAGTGGGTTTTCAAGAAGCAAAAATTAAAATCTTTGCCATAAAATATATTTTCATTGTTTCAACAATCCATTTGCATGTCAAGAGATAGCATTGAGAAGTAAAGAAATCGTGGAAGGAAAAACTATGATTTGGGGGCATATTGTTTAGAAATTCCAGAGCGCGGCGCACTGGGCAACTGTCGTGGCGCATAGGACCGCCCTGCATTGTGTATTTTTGAAATGTCGTGACGCATTGAAGGGGCGCGACGCACTAGGCAGTGGTTGCGGCGCACAGGGAAAACAGCTAAATTTTTTTCATTGCTTCACAAAAATCCAAATCGACTCAATTCTTTTTGTCCAAGTAAGTTCAAGTGATCTTGTAATTGCCATTAACCAATGTTTGGTGTTGTTTGAGTTTGAATATGAGAGTTTGAATGCCAAAACTTAAACACTATCATATTATTGAGAATTACTTCCTTAGGGTTTTGAAGTTGGAGTTTTAAATTTGTTTTTGTACCAAATACTTCATTCCTCACTTGTTTATTCCTCCCTCTCACTGTTATACTATCATTACAGTCCATCCCCTATTCCCTTACATCCCCAAAGTCACTCATTCCTAAGCCTATTTTCCTATCCCTAAGTTATTTCATTTCCTATCATTTTCACTTTCCCATCTCACTTGTAAAAATTCCCAAACCCCAAGTTTCCCAAACAGTCAATTGGCTGTCCCTACACCTCAATTATCACTTGATTGAGGTCCATTGTTCCTACTACCCTGTTTCTCCACAGTCTCTCTCTTACCACCACATATTTGGCAACTAAAACAAAGCACCAAATTCTCATTTTCATCTCATACAAACCAACATACACCTTGCATGGACATCATGGAGACAGACACTGATACATCATATGACCGAGATAGTGATTCCACTACTGAGCTACATGCACCTATAAGACCTCGTAAAGGTGGCAGACATGTGAGAGAAGAGCCCACCTCATTGACTCAATTGCAGGCTTGCCCACTTGCCATGGCATGTTTTCGAGAATATTCATGCTATCATTTTTGTGAAATGACTGCTAGGATCCATCATCATCAAGATTTGGCTCGTTTTTTTGTATTTCATTTACATGATGGTCAAGTAACTCTTGCTGGTGTAACTTTCACTTTGACACCGGAAACCATCTCTCAAGCAATCGGAATACCGAATGTGGGTGAACAGTGGAAAAAAATACAGAAGGTGGAAAGAGTGCATTATGAACCATACATTAGGCCTAGCTTTGTGAAACAGCTCAGCAGATTGTTTCCATTCCGGTTCTTAAAGGAATCCTATGCGCCTCTGATGAAACTCATTATCAGATATTTCAGTTGTGAGGGCCGGTTTTCACGCCTCTATGCCTACCACATCAGGTTATTGATGCATTTCACCAGGGTAAGGATGATTAACATTCCTTATTTCATGTGCCAGAATATCAAGAGAATGACCACTCTTGTGCAGAAGAAAACTCCCGAGAAGCAGTACAACAATATTTATCACTATGCACTCGTCAAAATCGTGGTTGTACATCAGCTTCGATTGCAGGGTATTTCATGGGAGGATTTCATTTCCTGTGATTTTTTCATAGCTCTTAAAGTTCCTCCGGAGGTTTTCCATGATGCAGGTGAACCTTCACATCAGTATGGAGGTCAGGAGGCAGAGACTACTAGTGTGTCGATGTATATCACTTATCAGAGAGGCACTAGAGGATTATTTGCAGCAGCTCGGCGAGTACTATCTCCACCTGGAATGGAAGGGGTCTCTTTGCCGTCATCAGTAGCACAGGTACAGGTACAGGATAGAGGTAAGAGCCCCATGCAGGATGAGGGCCCTTCAGGAGGCCAAGACACAGGTTTCATACTGATTGATGAGGATTTGAGCTCTCCAAGCTCAAAGTTGAGAGAGACTATTTAGGAGCAAAAAGAGGAGATTGACACATTGACCGTCAAGTTGCAGAGAGACCAATGGATCATAAACTACCTGAAGCAGTGAAACAAACAGTTGGAAGATCAGCAAAAAATCATGGAGTTGCAAAACATTCGTGAGAACCGGCAAGTTGCCCAAAGAAGCCAAAACGAGATGACATCCATTGAGCAAGAGATTGAGGTTGATAGAGAGACTTGGCTTAAGAGGGTAAATATTCATCTTGAGAAGCTATTGGAGAAGGCCAAAAAGGAAAATAACATGCTTAGGCACATGAAGAACCATTATTGGGCACGAAATCATGTTTGCAAAGCAATGATCAAGATCCTGAAAGCAAGACTAAAGAAGGCACTAAAACGTCGCAAAAGGCATGATAGACTCCAAATTTTAGCCAAAGATTCTTTGGCCTAGCATAGCACTTGATGGTGGACCTTCAGCCCAAATTTCAACAAATTTGGGAAACTTTTTGTCAATTTTGAATTTTTTGGCCTTAAAACAGATTTTCCTGCCCGACGCGTAGCGCCACTTGGCATGCGCTTATAATTTGCAGATCCTTTTGAGGAAAAATTTGAATTTCTGGATTTTTCATCAAAATTTATGCATTCCTACCCATTACCTAAGGATTTTGACAAGTTTTGGGTTGCCTAAAGGGTCAGAAACACCTCAAAAATGGCCTTTCTGCCACTTTTTGGACACACAAGAAGCAGTGTTGGGAGATTTCATTTTTGGAGGGGAAAATGGAAACCAAATTCAGAAATTCCACTTGTATTGGAAAGTAGATAGGTATATATTTCCAACGAGCTATCATGCGCTCAATTTGGACTTCGGGAAGACCCTCAAAATCAGCTTCAAAGTGCCGCTACGCATAGAGATTTTAGACGCGGTGCATTGGGAATTTTGGCCTAGTTTTCACTTAGCAGCTCAGATTTTCACCTAGTTTTGGCTAGTTTAACTTTTTCATGTAACTCTTGATGTAAATTGATGTAATTTCATGACTTTGATGTAATTTTGGCACATTTTTACTCATCCTAGTAGATTCATTCACCAAAAAGTGAAATGTAAGTGAATGAATCAGATTCCTATCTTATAGAGGCAAGTTGTGTCATTGCCTATTTTCCAGTTCTTAGTTTAGATATGGTTGAAACAGCTCCTAGAATGGTGAGATCAACCCCTAGAGTCATGGGGATGAGTTAGGCTTGTCTATATCATGTAATTCATCAGTGATTTTTAGGGTTGGACACTTGGGATTGCTTGGCACTTCATTGTACATTTCATCTCTGCAATTTTTGCAAAGGAATAGACCAGGGTTTGCAGCACTCTTTGGGATCCATGTGGCTCTATGTTTTGATGGTGTATTTCTCTCTGTGATTGTAAGTTCGATGATTTTTTATGTGTATCATTTCCCTTCTCCTTTCTTTCTTAAATTAAACAAAAGAGTGATAAAGGTGGAATTCATTAGATTGCTTTGCTCTGCCTTGAGTTTTGTTTAATTTTCCATGTTTTCATCTGTTTGGAGAGGATTCTTGAAAGCCTCTTGGCCTCTTCACCTCCTCACCAGTCTGAACTATCCATTCATTCAACCCAAAGAATCAAAACAATTGCCTTCCTTGCCCCATTCAGAACTCTGCAAAAACTAGGCCTTATCCCCAGACCCAAAATTGCCTTTCCCTTTGATTCCAAAAAAACCCCCCAAAATTGAAATCAAAGTCCTTTACTTATATACCTAGCCTAAAATCAGCTTTTATTTCAAGTCATCTCAAGCCCTATTGATTATCTTTGCTGGGATTGACCCGGAGAGAGCCCTCTCCTGATCTAGTAGGGCTAGCTACCAGACTAAGCGTGGTTTGATGTTACCCTGAACTCTGCCTTCTTTCAGCCTGAGGTAGATTTAGGAAATAAAACCACTAACCCTATGGGAAAGTAACAACTTTTTATCAGGTTAAACAAATAGATAGTCAAATAACTGCTTTGGAAGAGGAGTCTGATAAGGCTAAGATGATTTTCAAGGATCTCAAACTATTTTTTCAGTGTCATAACATTAAACCACATCAACTTGATCTCTAAGAAGACTCATAATGGGTTCATATACCTTCAACCCAACATGAGGTACTATATGCCACCACTACTCATACTTTCAACGATCAAGCTAATTTTCTTCTACAGAAATGGAAATATCAATTTGAAACTTATGATGACTTCTAAAATATGATTATTTCTACTATTCTAGTGTTTTTTCCTTCATTTGAAGGATATTTATCAACATAGAAGGAATGTTGACTTAAGGGTGAGTCAACTAGTTGCGATCATGGCTTTTTGGGTGCTTCATTTTTGAATGAGTAAAATTTTGCCAGAAACTAATAGTAGATAAATAAGGAAGTGGAAGCCAAAAATAATCCATGTCGAGTGGATAATTTTGGTCATAATCTAGTATTGAAAAGGGAAAAATCATAGCCAACAAAGTTAGTTGGAACCTTGAAACTCATCAAGTGAGCATGAGGTGGTTTTTATTTCATCGAAGGGATCAAAGTTGAATATATCAAGTGAGTGAAGGGGATAATTTGGACCATATAAATAACCCTGAGCTATAAAGGAAATAAAAAGAAAAGGTGAAAGAGAGATATAAGAATGAAAGGGCTGAAATGTTGCCAAAATTTAGTCTCACTTTCCAATTCTCTCTTTGTTCTATTTGATTTTATTGCTTCATCAATATCCAATGAAATGGCTTGTATATTATTAATAACTATATGCTAGATATTGTAATATTAAATTTCACTCTTAGATGATATAATAAGGATATTCCTTCATTTGAAGGAGAGCCATCAATGAAGAAGGAAGGTTGAGTCCAGGGTGATTCACTAGGGCCTGTTAGTTCCTTCATTTTTGAATTGGTAAATTTTTTCTAGAAACTAGTAGCGAAGAAATAAGGAAGTGGAAGCTGAAAATAAGCCATGTCAAATGGATAAGTTTGGTTGGAATGGCAGCAAGAGAGGAAATTTGATTGTCAACAATGTTAGTTGGAGCCTTGAAACTCATCAAGAAAGCATGAGGTGGTTTTCATTTCATCAAAGGGATAAAAGTTGAATCTATCAAGTGAGTGAAGGAGCTAAGTTGGACTATATCATTAGGTTGAATCTATAATGGAAACATGAGATAAAGGTGAAAGAGATATAGAAGGTCGAAAGGGCAGAAGTGCTTCAAAAATTTAGTATCGCTCTGTAATTCCCTTTTTTTTGTTTGATTGTATTGATTTGCTAAGATCTAATGTAAGGACCTGAATATTCATAATAAATATACGTTGGAGATTTTATTATTAGGTTTCGTTCTCAAATGATATAATAAGGAAATCTACTACATGGAAATCCCTATGTTGCATGTGAAAATCACCCCATTTTAAATTTTATTTTATGTTATTTTCTTAATGTTGTGAAAATGTATGAAAAATCCATTTATGATGTGGATGAATGATGTGATATGTAAATTTTAATCATATCCACTTTTTTCTAAAAACCTTAATGCTTTATAAATTCTTGGCACACCTCATGTGAGACTTTCTTCCCTCGCAGATGATTGAATATGCCAACGTCATGCTAAAATACAATGGAATCCTTTAGTAGAACCCTGCGATAGAACCTTCGGTCTCTATAATAAAATTTTCACCAATAATCCATAGCTTTGGGAGAAATTATAGCACAACTAGGAGAAGGGGACTTGGATCACCCAATTATTTTTTACACGAAACAAACTGTCGACAAAAAAAAAGTATTATACCACCATAAAGTGAGAAGGATTATCCATGGTCTCTGCTTTGCAGACGTATCAACATTTCCTCTTAGCGAACATGTGAAAGCTATATATATACCATTCTACACAAAGGTACATTACGAATAAGACAGTTTTAGGGAGCACATATGTAAGTGGTTATTATTTTCCTAATAATATGACTTTGAGGTGGTCGTTAAGCTTGGGTGATTGAATGCAATCCCAAATCATATTCCTAATATCACCACAAGAATATTATCATAATTTGGAGGATAACCTATCCGATGCATAATTATTTGAAACCCAACGGTAGATGATTACTTTGCTAATATTTCCTAGTTTATTAGTACAATATTTTCTCTGAAATAAGACAATGTCATGCAAAAAAAACAACTAGCAGTAAAGTCTATAAATTAGCAAATGATCGAGGGTTGTTCATACAAGTTTGGCATCGAGGGAATATTGTGCATATGTGTTTTATAACATGAGTGCATTGATTCTAACAAAATTTCATGAAGGATTTGTTGGGAACATTATGCAAGAAGATGCACAGAAGATTCTACATGTAGGTTTGTGGTGGCCAACTCTATATAATGATGCCAAGGAAATTTGTAAAAGATGTGATTTTTCTTAGAGGGCCAGAAAGCCTTTGAGAGGAGATGAGATGCCATTATTTCAGTATATCACCATCTATGATTTTGATAAATGGGAAGTGTATTTTGTGGGTTTTATTAACCCATTGACGAAAATACCGAGAGAAAGGTATATCACTACTACAAAAAATTATTTGACTAGATGCACAAAAGAAACAATGGTGATGGATTGAACATACAAACAACTGCAAATTTTTTTGTTTGAGAATGTAGTGACAGGATTCATATGTCTCAAAATATTAATGAGTGATCAAGGTATTCATTTCCTTAATAGAGAAATTCCTGCATTAACTCGAGAGTTTAATATTTATCTATAGAAAATTAACCTATGTCACCATCAAGCCAATGGAAGAGTCAATGATTTTAAAACAATATTGGAGAACGCTCTAAACAAATTTTACAATGTCAATAGAGATCATTAGGGATTGAGAATACCTATAGCAATTTGTGATTACCAAACAACATGCAAGAAATTGATAGGACAAACACCTTTCAGGTTAGTATATGGGAAAGATGTGATGACAATGGAGTTTCTGGTACCTTGTAAACACATTACTACTTTTACAAATATGAATAAATAATGCACATTAGAGAAGAGGCTTGAATAATGGGTGTAGTTAGAAGAATATTAAGTACTTGCATGATTCCATAAAAATGTTCAAAAGGCTCGTGATAAAGCATGAAATGATAGATGCATTAACTATAAATAATTGCAACTATGAGATTTAAGTTTTTTCTATGACCATAAGTTATTGAAGCACCCAAGGAAGCTTTAGATGCATTTTCTTTGGCCATATGTAATCGATATGGTGAAATATGGAATAACGGTGCAACTGGAGAAGTTAAATGGCTAATATTTAGAAGGCTTTGTAAATGGGAGTCAACTAAAACAATATAAGGATAACCAGTCTTTTGTGCATAATTGAATAAGGACCTTTAACAAATTTTACTAAATTGATACAGTTGATAAATTTTATTTATGTTGCAGGTTCGATAACTACATTTTTTTGTAAGAGAAAAAATAGTTTTATGTATGGTCGCTGAAAAACAAAGTTACTACATGAGGAATAATACTGCGCATAGATGAGTTTTCACATGAATTTATCATAAATGTATGTAGTTCATAGTGTTGGGAGCGAGGTGTGCAACACACAATGTTCAGGGTTGATGCAACTAAGTGGATGAAATCTATTGAGAAAATAATAGACCAAGGATGGGACCTCTAAGGACAACATGTTGAGTTGATTAGTTACTGTAGGGGTGAAAGCATGAATATGGGTTACACTTTTGGGCCAAATGTGGCGATGAAATTTCAATTTTTTCCTCTTTTATCAAATTACAGCCCTCAAAATTCATATAAAAATTGTGAATTTTGATTCGTAGTAAAAATAAAATATGTGGAGAATTATGTTGTGATACAAATGATATTTTTTGAAAAAAAGATTAGTGTCGTATAATCTCTCAATTTTCCATTAAATAAAATAATTGTCCTTGCAAATATTCACAAAACTTAAGTAGGATGTGTGCGTTCACATAGCACAACTTAATCTAAGATGTGTAAATTTTAATATATATATATATATATATATATATATATATATATATATATATATATATATATATATATATATATATATATATATATATATATATAGGAGCATGAACAACATGGAGAGAACTAAGATTCATATTAAAATTTTATTTTTTATTATTTTTCGAAGTTGGCGAAGTAATATTTCAATTTCATTTTGGAGACACATGTTTTCACGTGAGATTTTCTTCAACTCTTTAAATAAATTGAAAAACCAAGAGTATCCTTTTGAATAGGACTCATAAACGATTATAATGTTATTTTTTGAAATTTTTTTTGTCGTGTATATTTTATGTTATCTATTTTTTATTCAACCCCTTTGAAACTGTCCAAAAATGTTTCAAGCATTATGTTTAAAAGAAATTAGATAAAAAATATCATATGAGTTCGAAAATTTCAAACTCATATACCATCGGAATAAAGGGTTGATTCTCGAATCCAACATGATCAACTCCGCCACTAAAGGAAAAAATCTGCTAGGAGTCTGCTTCGTTACAAAATGGTGTTGTAGAGAAATCTCTAGAAGAAAAGCTAACAATCAGTCTTTTATGTCGTCAACAACTCGATCGAGTGTTTTTTAGGCCTTCAACAAATCAATCGAGTGTTTAAAACACTCGATCAAGTGTTTGAAATTAAAATTTCAAATAGCTCGATTGAACCCTTAACATGGTTAAACATAGGTTTGATTGAGCTATTATAGTTATTAAAAACAAGGAAAAAATAATGAAGCCTCTCAGTACTTGTCTTTTAGAGAATTATAAAATTTATTTATTCCACAATTTTCTTTTTTATAAATATTCAAATATTGTCCAAACTCTAATTTTTCTTAATTATAAATCCTTATTTTATTTTCTTTTACCAAGAAAATATTTATAATAATATATAGATAATTTTCTATAAAATATTTTAATGTTTCCTTTTCAATTTTGAAATTCTTAAAAATGATAATTTGTTTATTATTTTGATTTTAAATATAACATATTTTTATATTTAATCATTTTATAATTTTTTTATGTAGAAATTTCAAATCAAATTATAATAAGTAAATAAATAAATTAACAACAAACTAAACTAAACTAGATTTATAATATTATTATTTTAAAAATAATTTCATACCCACATTTAAATCTAGATTACTGAAATTCAAATTAGCTAAACAATGTTTTAAAAATTATGATTTCATTATGTTTTTTATATTTAAAAAATATATACTGCAAACCTAAGTGAGGAGTAAACATTTCTATATGTACTTCACACTTGTGCAGGCTGAGGACAGGGTTGAGTGTAATCACATTTTATACATTGAGAGATATTTAATTTATCTCATTTTTTTTCCCTAAACAAACTGATATATATATATTTGTTTGTTTGTTTGTTTGGTTTTAATAGATATGTTTATGACTAGGAGAATCATCTTTATTAACTCTTCAACGAATTTTATAAAATATACATTTCCAACAATGTGAAATTCAAATTTTTCAGTTACACTTATTCATATAAAAATTTATAATAGTTATTAAAATCAAATTGATAATTTTTCTCATGTTTAATCAATTTATTATTTAAATTATATTTATAATGAATTTATTATTTAAATTATAACATTTAAAGTTTAAATCATAGTAAAAGCTAATTTTCAAGTTACTAAATTATAAATATAAGAATATTACAATTTCAATTGCAAGTGGGATAGAATCCATTTTCAAATCTATAAATCTAAACACTATAAATATAATGATAAATTAATCCACATTACTGCTAATTATCTATTTAAATGTAATTAGTAATTAAATCTTGTTGTTTTTTAAACTATTAAATACTTACAATTTTAAATTTTGCATATCATTATTGATATTTACATAAATTTTAAAATTTCCAGCTTTAAGGCTCAATCGAGCTCCTAACCTAGTTTACACAGGAGCTCGATCGAGGGTTTGTTTAAATGATCAATCAAGCTATTTTTAAGTGTGATGTAGGTGGATATTGGTGGCCACCTGCCTATTCCACTTGGACCCCCACCATTACTTCTTTCATATTTTTAGTTTCCTTAGTTGTAGCATAAAGGGTAAATAGGGAATGTCGTACTCAACTTCTCTTCCCAGTGGAATGAATTGATTGGGAAACACTTCCACTTCATAAACTAGGGTGGGGTGAAGGCAGTAATCAAGGGAAAGGTGTGAGATTGTTTTTTCAGGTCATAAACTTCCAGAGCCGTTTTGACACCCTAATTGATTTTTATCACTCAAAAATTGTAGTGCTCAGATAGATATTTCTAATGAGGTATTGTGCATGTCAAACGGAAATCTTATGCCAAATTTATGTCCCCGAAAAGTTGATGTACCAATTTACCCAAACAGGGCCCATAGTCTTGGTGTTTCATCTCCTAGTGTTAGGTTTTTGGATGTTTAGGGGTTTCCATTGTTTCTCAATCATAAATTGGCCTAGGAACCTCATGGTAACATAGTTCAGAGGCATGTAGCCGCCACATCTCTTCTCAAAGATAAGCTACCAGTGACCTAGCTATTTTATTTCCATTCTGTCTATAAGCATATTTCAGTTATTTGATATTAATGAAATGAAGTGTTATTTCCACTGAACATTTGTATTTATGTTTATGTTTGTATTCTATTGTGTTTTTGCACAAATACAGATCAGTGGTATTAGAGTGGTCTGATATTTCTCTATTTTTGTTTTCATGTCCCCAACAAGGTCAACGTATAACAAGTTAGGGTTTGATCTAGTTGAACTTTTGCAAGATTAGCCTCACAAACCTCGATGACCTCCCATGGCGGAAGAAAATAAAGACGAGGGAGAAGGAGATCCTATCAAACTATTACTGAAGGAGGCCCTTGCGAAACAAAGGAATTCGATGATGGATAAATTTTCCCATATCCTTCAACGACTGCCCACTGATGGTAGATCTGCATATAATAGCCACTCTGGAGGCACCACTCCTTCCAAGGTATAGGTCAACTTCAAAATTCATGTATTTGAAGGCCAGATAGATGCAGACATCATAGATAGATGGTTGAATTTGTTGGAAGGGTATTTCTTAGTCCATGATTTATTCGTCCGAGAAAAAATCACTTTTTCACTCTTCAAAGCCACCTCCCATGTAAAATACTGGCTGAAAACCTTCTGTGAGAAAAAGGACGAGAGGGAACCCTCTCTATGCTCAGTTGCACCCATATGGAATTCGTTCCAAGATGGAATCAAGGAATAATATTACCCCGTGGGGAGCTATGAGGATAGGTACATCCAATGAACCATGTTACGACAACAAAGGGATCGAGATGTCGACGAGATGATGAATTTGTTCCATACCCTGCACACAAAGTTGGGTATTAAAGATTTGCATAAATGTTTTTTGCTAAAGTACCAAAGTTTTTTTCATAGATACATTCAGGAGGAAATTGAGTTACTCAACATTACCTTCCTTGGCACAACATATCAATATGCTGCCAAGATCAAGCAAAAATTTAAGCAGAAGAAACAAGACTTTGGATTTTCGAATCCAAAGCTAGTGAAAGGCACCGTTGAACCATAGAACAAGGGGCAAAGACAAAGTGGGGCAACTCAGAATAACACCACAATGCCAAAGAAGGAAACTAGGAAGTGGTGTGAATATCATAACATCTCCACTCACAACAGAAGCGAGTGTTGGGCTAAATAATCCCTGGTGGCCGAACTGAAGGCATCTGAATCAAATGCATGTTTTGATTCTGAGTCAGAACTAGACAAGGAAAATGACAAAGGGAAGCAAATCATTGATTCAAAACCTAGTGCCATTGTTTCCACCACTAAGCTCCATACGGAGGAGCTCGAGGATCTAGAGGAGGGGGAGCACCTCTTCCATTCCTAGATGTGGGTGAAGGGTTCTCCACTGCAATTCCTAGTTGATAGTGGAAGCCACAAGAACATCATTTAAATAAAGGTCAGGAATCAGCTCGGCCTACTAAGCACAACACACCCGCATTCGTATACCATTGGCTGGCTTCACCAAGGAAGAGATCTCTATGTTCACGAGTAGTTCTGCCTTCTGTAAAATAGCAAGCCATTCACTAATGAGGTATTGTGTGATGTTTCTCCTCTTGACATGTTTGATGTATTATTAGGCCAACCATACTTATGGAAGCAATATGTTGTGTATGAGTCTAGGCCTTGTTATGTTATTATTACTTTGGGAAATAAGTTGTACAAGATAACAGAGGTAGTATTGACTTCCACCATATCTTTGAGTACTACAAAGCGATGCAGTAATATTGTTTCCCAAACTAGGAAATTTGTTTTCATTATGATTTTCCCACAGGGAAAGAAGCAGATTGTGGTTGCGGCCTCCAAATAGGGCTCCCTTGTGTGACAACGACATATGGACAAATATGTGCAGGAATATAAGGAAATTTTTTCCTCACCCACAAAGGTTCCCCTACACTATCAGGTCAAGCACTCGACTTATCTGACTCCAGGCATGCCGCTGCCTGACGTTGGCGTACCTCATGTGAACACACGGATAGAATCCACACATATATTTTTTGAGGTTGATAAAGCAACCAAATTTATTGAACGCATCCAGCAGGTGCACGAAATTTTGGAGAAATCTAATGCCAAGTACAAGCAGTGACATGATAAACATCGGGTGCCACAGAAGTTTGAGGTGGGTGACAATTTTTTTCTACATTTGCAAAAGGAGTAGCCTGCTTGGCCCCACTGCATGCTTTACCCACTATGATATGGGTCATACACCATCATTAAGGGTGTAGGGGATAATGTCTTCGAGCTCAGTATTCTACCACTCCTTGGTTTGCACCCTGTTATACCTTAAGAGACAATCCCTTAGTTGTGATAAGGAATCAGTGCTTAAGACATTTATATGATTATGTCACAAAAATATCTGTTTTTGTTTTAATCACCTTAAAGTATTTAAAATTAAACCCTTAGATATCAAACACAATGACTGTCTCACACTACTATTTTTTACTGATTTTGAATGAAATGACCAGAAGAAAATGAAAGAAGAAAGTCCAAACTGATATGTTGTCACACAGAATATATCATCTCAAAATTCTAAAGAATTCATGAAGGAAATATTTAAAACAAAGGAGTGCCAATTAAGTATTTTAACTCTTTCTTACATAGGTAAAAAGAGACATGCTACTCATTAATATGTCTTATTCAAAGAAAGAAAACACATAATGTAAACTTAGATACACATCAATATAAATAGATGCCAGAAACTTGCTTACTCATTTATTAATCATTGAAATATCTGAGTACAAAATAATATTCTGAAGGTTCCAAAACTCGAAACCTTTCTTCCTCTTGAAAATTACATTAAATACAGTAAAAATCAGTTTGGAACTGTTGTAACCAATCCTAACTACCACAACTACTTAGGACTTCGAAGGCTATCTATTACATTCCTTGAAAATGTCCTATTACAATTACATTATCTTTGAAAAATAAATATAAAGTAAAATTATACATCCTAATCTATAGGAATTGCTGATGATGTTGTTGCATTTCCTTGGTTGGCTGATTTGTCTTTCTTCGATGCTGAAAACCCTTTTGGCAAGTCTATTGTCCAAGCTCTGCACTTTTTCCATATCTCTATATTTGTCTTGGATGAATGTGTTAGATTGCGATACTCCAATCTAAATGCAGTAATTCATTGTAGGATGGTGTTTCTGTGAAAAGAGTTTTTACCAACCATAGTAGCTAAAAATGTCTCTGGAGAAAGTTGACCATTGTTTCCCCTTTAAGCAGCTGAGTTTTTTCATGCATGTTATCAACTTTACCTTTTGTCATAACTAGAAATTTCTCATAATAATCCCATGGCAAAAGATTTCCTTCATCTCCCCAACATGATGGCATACATATTCTTGTTAATTTGTCAAATAACTTATCAAACTGACTTACTGCTTCTTTAATTTCTATCAGTTTCTTTTCTGTAGCCTTCCTATGGGCATTTCTGACAATCATATTATTTATCTCTACTGCATATAAGGTTCTGTCCCTAATTTCATTCTCCTATAATTCCTGATCCAATTTAGAATTAATAAAATCAATGAACCTTCTAGCCCAAATAGCTCTATTAATTTCCTTCTGTTTATTTGTCATGATTGGTTCTTCACATTCTCTTATAAGACTTTTCTCCTTGGAAACTATCATAAAAAAAACTCCAAATTGATTTCATTTTTGAAATGATATCATTCCAAATGATATCTTTGGCTTGTATCAGTAAAATGTTTCCTTTCAGTCTTTCTTTGATATTTTTATCTCAGCTTTAGTATTCTGAATATCCATTTTGTACTTATTAGCTTCATTCTCTATGGCTTGAATAAGCTTTGTTGCAGTCTCTAGATCTACTTGAGCCTTTTTCCGATCTCTTTCAGCCATCTGTAACTCAGTATTCAACTGAGAAATCTATGCTTTTGGATCTTCGTTACCTGTAGGAAAAACAAAAGTACAAGTATAGTTATCAATATTATTTTGCAGAGATATTGTAGTTTGTTTTATTTTTGAAATTTCTTCATCTTTTTGCATGAGTTGCTGTAAAAGATTTTCCTTTTCCTTCTCCACCTCTGCGACTTCTGCAACCATAGAATTTTCTCCTGTAGGAAATTTTAGCTTTTTCCTTAATGTAGATATTTCTACCGCAGCACTTTGCATAAATTTATGTACATCAGTCTTGTCACTAGGGTCCACTCCAATCTATTTAATGATTTTCTTTAGCTCATCATTCTGAACTGTTAGAGCTCTTGAGTTAGATTTCTCTAATTTTGATTACTTAAGTACCTTTCCCAACATATTTTCTGCCTTCATTTCCATTGCATTGGTCCTTTTCATGTCATTTAAAATCAATTGACCATTTTTCATATGTAAATTCATCTTATCCAGCAGGGGGATCTTCTTCACATCTACAGTCACATTTACAGTATTGAAATTGTTAGAAGAACATATTGACATGTTTGTAGGATGTGATAGGGAAATTATGAATTGATCTTTCTCAAGATCCATGACTGTCAAAAGTCTTGTTTGATTTGGAGCAACTTGATATTCAGCTTGGGCCTCCATGATGGCCTTCATTTTCTGATTCCTTTCTTCAATTCGTGTAAACATCTGTTTGATCAGAGGTACTTGTTCATGAGAAATTTCATGACTCATGGGTGAAGCATGAACATTTTTTTCTTCTCCCAAATGTAAAGAAAAACCAGGTGGGTTAGATGTAGATTCTTTAGTAAACTTTGTCCTCTTCTCAGCTCCCTGCTCCTCATCATCTAAATCAATCACTATTTCTTTGCTTCCTTTGTTCAATTTCTCTGATATGATAGGAGTCTGAATGTTTGAACCTGCTGAACTCATCACACCTTTACTTGTTATCTTCTCCAAATCTGGCCTGCTTTCATGAATGAAAGTTGAATACTCATTCTCAATTCTTCTATTCGAAATTACACTGTGAGGGTCATAAGCCAAAATTTCCCCTAATAGCATATGTATCTCATCTAACATTTTAGTAACCTCCTCAAATGCCTGTCTCATATTGAATATGAAAGGGCCCATATTCATGGGTAGTTTGTACATATTCCCCTTTTTCATGGGCACAAAGTGAACCTTATCAAAATTTAGGCTTTGATGAATAAATTCCAAGGCAAATAGCCTTATAGATACAAACGTTGGTAGTCTATAAGGCTCAACACTTGCTCCATATAGCCTAATTTCAAAGTAATCCTCAAAAACAAACCAATCTCCAAATTTTCAATTTACTCCTAAATGAAAATATTCCTGAGCTCTAGGTAAAAAACAAGGAGGAGGAACTCCATTCAAGATTTTATATGCAACTGACATGAAATAACTGGAAAAATCAAACAATCCAGCTTCATTTTTCTCTCTTCTTACTACATCTGTCCTGAACACTATTGATTTCCTTTTCTTGTTTATATCCATAATATTCAGACCTAAATGCATGAAATCTTCCACATTTTCATATAATAACTAGTAGACAATCAATGAAGGAAATTTAAAATAACCTGTTAATGAAAGGCTCATTAGCTGTGAATTAACTACTTCCTGCCAATATGATGGAATATATAGCACTATTCCTAGCCTCGTCTCCATGGAAAACATTCCCAATACTAATTTATCCATTTTACTATCATCATCTTTACCCAGAATTTTCGCAATGTTGCTTAATACTGGTCGAATTTCTGCATCAAAAATCTCCATAGAAAACTCTTTACTGTCTGGCTGAAATTGCTTTGTGTTTGGCTTCAAAAAGTATAAGAACTGATTAAACTCTTCACTTTCAATATTATCATAATAGGTTACCAGAGAATCATTAGAGAACTAAATGGATGACTCTGACTCAGGATAGAAAAGGGCTTGGTGGATTAGTTGGGTAGACACTTGCAAAACATTCTCTCCCTGAAAATTCATAACAAAACATTTCCCAGGGTACATGATTGACACCATCCAATAGATAAATTCAGGAAAAAGGTGGGTCTTTGTGATACATGCAGAAAGCACTCTAGACTTGACCATGGCAGTATAAACAAGGGAGGTTTTGTCATTCAGGGTGACTTGCTGATAAAATAGAAGATGAATTATAGAACAAAGGGTATCTTGAATATCCCCCTCAGTGTCCATGAGAGGGATATGACAAGAAGAACCTAACAAGGACGAACGCTTAGCCATGACTGAAAATTACTGCAAAGAACAACACACAGGGTGGTAAATTTTACTAGGGTGACAAAAAACTAAAACAGGATGCAGTGCAAACTAATCACAAATGATTTTAAAAACAATGCTAATTTTTTTAAATAGGTGGCATAGCCTTAAAATTTAATGCTGACATGACGCGCCAACAAGTCGTTAATCTGACGTGGAAGACAGTTGTGAACAACTTAGTGCCCTACATCACTGCGAGGGCTCTCGAGGTAAGGGAGAAAATTTTGGCTGGTGCTCCCACACTCAATCTCCACCATTCATCTTTGTTGTCCTTGCAGTCAACTGAGTCAACTGCAGAGGCACTCATTTTTTATCTTGTGCACTAGTTGTGCCTGCGGGTTGGGCCTTTTTATAATAATTTAAACCATCAATGCTTTCCGCCCAACAAATTAATCGATATTTAAACATAAATGAGGAACCCACTTTCAAATTTTTAAAGTGCTTAAAATTTTAACTTTAATACATCAACAAAAATGTTTTTTATGCTAAAGTATAAGCATTTTAATACTTTAACATATTTTCAACAATTTTCTATATATATTTTTTTTATATTTTCAAGAATTGAAAATAAAAGGATATGAGAATGATCCACAACATCTGGCTCCACTTAGGGATAGTGTTTTTACCATGAAACACTAAGAACCTACAGATCAGTGCCTTCACTTCGGGCATGGAGTCAAAAAATCCTTGAAGAGAAATATACAAAGACAGAAAATAGAATATGTACAATGATGAAATGGCTGCTTCAGTGTTGGAAATAGTGTTTCAGATATTGTCCATTCACAGGCATCCCTACTACTTCTCCATCAATATTTTCCAACATAAAAGTGTTATTTGATCTAGCTTCAATGATTTTGTAAGGACCATACCATAAAGGATCAAACTTGCCATGTTTCCCTTTATCCTCTCTTCTGGTATCCCATCTTAATACCAGATCTCCCATTTGAAACATGATCTCCTTTGCCTTCCTGTCAAAAATGGACTTCATTTTTTCCTGATATGTGACCAAATTTTCTTTGACTTTATTTCTACTTTCACTCAATTCTATCACCTTATTCAGTGTTCTTATCAATGCATTAGGTTTCTTTTGAGCTTCTTGAAGAAAAGAAATTACTGGTCTTGCTAGCTAAGTGGGAAACAAAGCTTGAGTACCATATACTAATTCATAAGGTGATTTAATGGTGGGTCTTCTAGTAGTCATTCTCACTACCCAGAGAGCAAAAATCAGCTTTGAGTCCCAATTTTTCTGGTTTTCATTGATTTTTTTCGTCAAGATCTTCACCAATGTCTTGTTAGATGATTCTGCTAATCCATTTCCTTGTGGGTGATATGTTGTGGAATGAGACAATATCACAATATAAGTTGGACAAAAATTTATGAATCTGACTGAGTTAAATACCTGAGCATTGTTTGATACAATCTTCACTAGACATCCAAACCTGCTAAAAATATTCTCTTCTAAAAACTTCATTACTACCAAATCATTTTCTTTTCTAGTAGGAATTGCATCTACCCATTTTCTAAAATAATTCGTGGCAGTTAGAATCCACTTAAACTGCCCACTTGATGGTGGATTAATTTCCTTAATGAAATCCAATCCATATTTTCTGAATGGTTCTTCAATGAAAACAGGAAGAAGAGGTAAAGGAGCTAACCTTTTCTTTTCTACAAACAATTGGCATTTCTGACAACTTCTAACAACTCTGTATACATCAGAAAATAAACAAGGCCAATAAAAACTTGATTTAAGAATCTTATAAGCAGTTACTTTCTAGCTATAATGACCTCCACACAAGCATTCATGGTATTCTCTGATAACTTCCATGTTTCTTCTTTTGTCAAACATAACAGTAAGACGCCAGCAGGATCTTTCCTATACAATTTTGCATCAATTATATCATAAGGCTAATATTTAAGTTTTAGAGCTCTATACTTAGCTCTATTGATTGAGGGAGGACAAGAGAAGAAACAAAAATAGTGGATGATATATTTATACCAGTATGAGTAGAGAAATTTGTATTTGATTGCTGACTTTGTCTTAATCCAATCATTTTCCTCATCCACTTCATCTAAAGGTGCAAGAAAATTAATTCCCAAAGCTTGGAAGTTAGATTATGTCAGCAATTTAGCTAGTCCCTGTCCTTTGACTAACTTAGTGGACTTAATGTCAAAATCATATTCTTGGATTTTGGCAATCCATTTCCCTCCTTTTCCCTCCACATAACTCTATACTAGTACATATTTTACAGCAAAATTAGGCACATATGCTACTATTTGAGAATGAAGTACATAAGTCTTGAAAGCTTTTAATGATTTAACTAAAGCATATACCTACTACTCCAAAATATTATACTTGAGCTCTACATCTTTGAGGACCTTACTAAAAAAGGCTACAGGTTGCTCACTTCCTTCTTCATTTTTCTATAACACCATAGCAGGAATAGTAGAGGATGATGCAAATGAAAATATTTGGAAAAGCTTCAATTAATCTGGACTGATCAAAACTAGAGCTTCTTGGAGAGCTTCTTTAATTTTTACAAAGGATTCTCTTGCATCCTTGTCCCATTTCACTTCAAAATTATTTTTCAACATATTTTTTATTCTCCTGACAATCTCTGCATAATTTGGAACAAATCTTCTTAGAAAATTAATTTTCCCTAGAAACCTTTGAATATCCTTTTTACTTCTAGGCAGTGGAATTCTTTGTATAGCCTCAACCCTTGCTGGATCAATTTTCACATCTTGATTTGAAACTATATGACCCAACAACTTACCTTCCTCTAGAGAAAACAAGGATTTCTTGGGGTTCAATGATAACCCAAATTTTTTGCATTTCAAGAAAGATTTTTGCAGGTGCTCTAAGTGCTCATCATCGAAACCTAAAAATAAAGTAACATCATCAAGATAAATGACTACAAATTTTTCACCCACAAAAGCGATATCAATTTCCCTTTGGAAAGTAGCTCCTGCATTCATGAGGCCGAATGGCATCCTGGCATACATGAAATTTCCCCAAGGTGTGGTGAAAGCAGTTTTCTTCTGATCTTCCTTCTCCATAGCTACCTGATTATATCCAGAAAAACCATCAACCATGGATAACCTGTAAGCTCTAGTCACTTTTTGCAGAACAAAATCCATCTTTGGAAAAGGATAATTATCCTTCAGGGAAGCTCTGTTCAAATTTCTGAAATCCACACATAATCGTATCTCTCCATTTTTCTTCCTGACTGGTACCAGATTGGAAACCCAATATAAATATCTGAGTGGAACTATGATTTTTTCTTGCAAAAGTTTCTTTACCTCTTTTTCAATTGGTGCAAGTAACAATGGGTTAATTTGTCTGAGCTTCTATCTATGTGGCTTAATCCCATCTTTAAGTGGTATTTTGTATTGAATAATCTCTAGATCATAAGTCTTTAAATCTTCATATGACCATTCAAACACATCCATGAATTGTTTGAAAATATCTACATACATTTTTATATATTCTTTAGGAGCTCCTTTAAACAACTTGACCATTTTGGGCTCATGTTGAGTTCCTAAATTACAGTCCTCCATTTCTCCATCCTGAGATTCGTTTTTCTAATTCACTGCCACATCATTAGCATCAAACAATCTCTCAAGGGGTACCAAACCTCGGGGAAAAATATCATCCTTCAACTGAATTATCTTCTGATCACCAATTGTCTGCTTCAGGTTTCTAGGCATATTACTTTGATCACTTTCATCCACTTCTAAATCAATTTGACTATCTTCAAAAATTTTAATCATTGTTAAAAATTGATTAATCTTCTCATCAGCCTCAAAAACTTGCCAATGCTTTACATTATCAGGGATTGAAGGCATGTGTCTCAACTCAATTTCATATCTCAACCTTGGATTAATTGGTGGCTTAAATGTATTGGCTGCAACTACCAATGAATCTTCCATTCTATTCTCTTCTCTTGGAATAAACTGAAGACTAAAGGATTCAAAATGATTTTCAACTAGATCCCACACCTCATTTCTACAGGACCTCAATCTGGGATGCTTAGTTTGACATCAATTCTTAATCTGTCTTATTATTGATTCAGAATCACCAAAAACATAAATAAACTGAATCCACATTTGTTTGGCTGTTTGCAAGATTAAAAACAATGCTTCATACTCAACCACATTATTAGTAGATTCCAATTCTAGTTTGAAGGAAAAAGGTGAAAGGTTACCTTCGGGAGATATAAATATGAATCCAGCTCCGATGCCCTCTTTAGAAAATGCACCATCGAAATAACACTTCCAAATTTTATTTGAATGCAACTCCTTATGTACATTGGCTGAAGAGAGATGATCCTTTGAGTCTTCAGAAAATTTTGCATCTTCATGCATCATGAAACAAGAGAGATCCTCCTTCTCCTAGCCATAAATGGGGGAATTACCTGCATATTTCTTAGTGGTAGTTCTCATAAATCTGATTTCTCTGTATAACCTCCTTTCCTCCCCATTAAAAACATGAATGATGGCATATGTGAAATCCAATTTTAAGACACCTCCAAGCTTTGCTCCCTAGGATCTAGACAACAACATACCAAATCTGGCTGGAATATCTGCTACTATGACATCCGTCATAATACTCTTGGCTAGAATTTGAGCTAAGGAAACAACCATGCCTTTGATAAGACCTACACACTTCACCCTTTTTGAATCAAAGGAATAGAGGTCTCTATATGGCTTAGTGATTTGTAAATTTAGTTCATTCATCACAGATAGTGGCATAAGATTATGTGATGCACCAGAATCTAGCATACAATTATTTGAAATGAAATCATGCAATAGAATTGATATATAAAAAAGTGGAACAGAATAATCTACCTCTTCAACACGAGGCCAAAAAGTAACCATTTTTTTTTCTTCTTGCAAATTCACAATATCACCCACCTCATCAGACTGAGATAGATTAATAAACTCTGCAATCTCTTCTTATAACCAGGTGTTTTAGCCAACTCAAGAAGAGGTACTTGTATTTTAACTTTTTCTATATCTTTTGACAAACTAAAAGTTTGATTTTGTTTTGTCAATTTTCTAGTTTCTTCTTGATTTTTTTTTGGATTTGCATGTTGCTGAGGAACAGTAACAATATTCTCCAAAATATTAGAGTCATTAGACTTGACATGGGAAGTCTTAGCTTGCTGCTTCACCTTTTCTTTCACTGGATTCATGGGCTGCTTTCCCTTGTCTGATTTTTTTGTTGAATTTTTCTATTGTGGAGTCGCCATTGGAGAAGGGAATGACTCTGATTCTTTATCTTCATCATCCTGAGTTCTCAACCTATTTTTAGATCTCAATTCATACTTTTTATGCAATTCAGCTTGCATAAAAGCATTAAATTGTTTACAATAGTCATCCATCTCTTCCTGATCAAATGAAATATCAGCTTCTTTGCATTCTTCTTCACATTCTCTTTCACATTCTTCTTTTGCACTAACTTCCATGTATATGGAATAAATTTTCTCTTCATCTTCTTTCTGATCATCATCAGTAGACTGGGAAGGTGTTGCTTCTATATATAAGGGTGCTTGAACTTGATCCTCATCTCTTCTTTCCCTCTGCAGAATCTGTAGGGGTTTCTTTCTAAATTGGGGATTAAAAAACCCCACTGTTTTTCTTTGTAGGTTTATTTTTATCCAATTCCAACTTTAATAATTTATTTGACAGATTTTTAATGACCTTGGTCATTTCATCAATCCTTTTATCTTGTATTGACTCTTCTTTAGCTTTTCCTTTATCTTGAACTGACTACTTTTCTTGGGCCTTCCCAACAGCAGTCATATTTCCTTCAATTTCTAAGGCATCGGTTTAGATCTATTCAAGATTAGGGGACCTTATTTCTCTCAAAGTAAAACTAAAATCTGATACAAATGCCCCAGCAAAAAAAACTCTTGCTCCAATAGGAGGGGGCTTCATTTCTGCAGGCAAACTATTGTACAACTTATTGAATATTTTAATGAAATCACTCATATTTTCATCTGATTTTTTCTTAATAGCAGTAAAATCTGTCAAATAATAACCGTGGTCTCTCTTTTCACCCCATCTTTGGATGAATTGTCTTTCTAACTCATCCCAATCATTAATTGAGCCATTTGGTAATCCTTTAAACCATTTCCTTGCCTCTCCATTTAGAGACTGCACAAAAAGTCTCATTACAACATCAAGATGTTCTACATTGAAATTTTTAGCAAAAGTGCAAAACAAAGTGAAGTGTTGTTCTGCAGTTATTTCATCTTCACCAATAAATCTAGGGAGAAACTTAAGATACTCCTCAGGCATTTCATTCATTAGCTGGGGAAGATTTAATGGTGCATATCTATTCATCAAGAAAGAAGTGACTACCATGTTTATGCCCTGATTGACTGCTCCTTGAGTACAGGGAATATGACTACCAGTTGTAGGTGTGGGTGAATGGGGTGAAACAACCGATATGGGAAGGGGTTGATAAAAAATAGCAGAAGAACTGGAAACTGTATTAGGTTGAGTTTCTGTGAATGGAAATGATACAGACTTAAAATATTGTTCTTCTAATGTTGGTTCTTGGAAATGAATGGATGAGGGAAATAATTCTTGTTCCGAGAAAATGAGTTTCCGGGAAAAATCCTTGGATGAAAGGGTATGAGAACTGTTGCCTGGTGCAAGCAGTGTGGCATCAAGTGTAGAAAATATTTTTGATTTATGGCCCTTTTTAGAAACTAACTTTTCTGGATCTGAAAAAACGAGGCTTTTTGCTAAGAGGTATCTGACCTCATGTGAGGCCTCTTAGGAGCCCGTATTCTAAAATGATAACACAGCTTTAGTATTTCCTCCTCTCTGAACAAACAGAGGAAAAATGAACAAAACCCAGGGAAAATTTTTCTTTTTTGTTCCCCGACAACAACGCCAATTAATGTTGTACCTTAAGAGACAATCCCCTAGCTATGATAAGGAATCATTGCTTAAAACATTTATATGATTATGTCAAGAAAATATGTCTCTGTTTTAATCACCTTCAAGTATTTACAATTAAACCCTTAGATATTAGGAATTTTTCTTCTATGATCCATAAATTGTGATTAAAATATTTCGGTGAAAATCACATCAGAATAGATTTGGTTGACACATTTCGAACCAATGAGTGTGGTTCATCATTAGGACAAGATATTCTATTCTGATGTGATTTTCACTGAAAGATTTTAATCATAAACCCTTAGATATCAAATACAATGAATGTCTCACAATGCTATTATTTGTTGATGTTGAATGAAATGACCAAAATAAAATGAAAGAAGAAAGTCCAAACTGATATGCTGTCACACAAAATATATCATCTCAAACTTCTGAAGAATTGATGAAGGAAATAGTTAAAACAAAGGAGCGCCAATTAAAAATTTTAACTCTTTATTACATAGGTAAAAAGAGACCTGCTACTCATTACTTTGTCTTATTCAAAGAAATAAAACACAGAATGTAAACTTAGATACATATCAACACAAATAGATGCCAGAAACTTGCTTACCCATTCATTAATCATTGAAATCTCTGAGTACAAAATAATAGTCTGAAGGTTCCAAAACTCGGAACCTTTCTTCCTCTTGAAAATTACATTAAATACATTAAAAAGAAGTTTGGAACTGTTGTAACCAATCCTAACTACCACAACTACTTAGGACTTTGGAGGCTATCTATTACGTGCCTTGAAAATGTGTTATTACAATTACATTGTCTTTGAAAAAGTAATTTAAAGTAAAAAAATACACCCTAATCTATAGGAATTGCTGATGATGCTGCTACATTTCCTTGGTCAGCTGATTTGTCTTTCTTTGATGCTGAAAACCCTTTTGGAAAGTCTATTTTTCAAGCTCTGCACTTTTTCCATATCTCTATATTTCTCCTGGATGAATGTGTTAGATTGTGATACTCCAATCTAAATGCATTAATTCGATTGTAGGATAGTCTTTCTATGAAAAGAGTTTTTACCAACCATAGTAGCTGAAAATGTTTCTGCAGAAAGTTGACCATTGTTTCCCCTTTAAGTAGCTGAGTTTTTGCATGCCTGTTATCAACTTTACTTTTTTTCATAACTAGAAAATTCTCATAAGAATCCCATGGCAAAATATTTCCTTCATCTCCCCAACATGAGGGCAGACCTATTCTTGTTAATTTTTCAAATAAGTTATAAAAATCACTTATTGCTTCTTTAATTTCCATCAGTTTATTTTCTATAGCCTTCCTGTGGGCATTTATGACAATCATATTATTTATCTCTACTGCATATAAGGTCTTGTCCTTAATGTCATTCTCCTCTAATTCCTGATCCAATTTAGAATTAATAAAATCAATTAACCTTCTAGCCCAAATGGCTCTATTAATTTTCTTTTGTTTATCTGTCATGATTGGCTCTTCACATTCTCTGATAAGACTTTTCTCCTCTACAACTATCATTAAAAAGCTCCAAATTGATTTCATTTCTGAAATGATATCATTCCAAATGATATCTTTGGCTTGTATCAGTGAAATGTTTCCTTTCAGTCTTTAATTGAGATTTTTAATCTCAGCATCAGCATTCTGAATATCCATTTTGTACTTGTTATCTTCATTCTCAATGGCTTGAATAAGCTTTGTTGTAGTCTCCAGATATTCTTGAGCCTTTTCCTGATCTCTTTCAGCCATCTGCAACTCAGTATTCAACTGAGAAATCTGTTCTTGTGGATCTTCGTTACCTGTAGGAAAAACAAAAGTGCAAGTATGGTTATGAATATGATTTTGCAGAGATATTGCAGTTTTCTTTATTTCGGAAATTTCTTCATCTTTTTGCATGAGTTGTTGTAAAATATTTTCCTTTTTCTTCTCCACCTCTACAACTTCTGTAGCCATAGAATTTTCTCCTATAGGAAATTTTAGCTTTTTCCTTAATGTAGATATTTCGGCCTCAACACTCTGCATAAATTTTTGTACAATAGTCTTGCCACTAGGGTCCACTCCAATCTTTATAATGATTTTCTTTAGCTCATCATTCTGAACTGTTAGAGCTCTCGAGTTAGATTTCTCTAACTTTAATTTCTTAAGAACCTTTCCCAACATATTTTCTACCTTCATTTCCATTACATTGGTCTTCGTCATGTCATTTACAATCAACTGAATAGTTTGCATATGTAAATTCATCTTATCCGGTAGGGGATATTCTTTACATCTATGGTCACATTTACAGTATTGAAATTTTTAGAAGAACCTATTGACATGTATGTAGGATGTGACAGGGAAATTCTGAATTGATCTTTCTCAAGATCCATGACTATCAAAAGTCTTGTTTGATTTGGAGCAACTTGATATTCATCTTGGGCCTCCATGCTGGCCTTCGTCTTCTGATTCCTTTCTTCAATTTGTGTAAACATCTATTTGATCAGAGCTACTTGTTCGTGAGAAATTCCATGACTCCTGGGTGAAGCAGGAACATTTTGTTCTTCTCCTAAATGTAAAGAGAAACCAGGTGAGTTAGATGTAGATTCTTTAGTAAACTTTGTCCTCTTCTCAGCTCCCTGCTCCTCATCATCTAAATCAATCACTATTTCTTTGCTTCCTTTGTTCAATTTCTCTGATATGATAGGAGTCTGAATGTTTGAACCTGCTGAACTCATCACACCTTTACTTGCTATCTTCTCCAAATCTGGCCTACTCTCATGAATAAAAGTTGAATACCCATTCTCAATTCTTCTATTCGAAATTACACTATGAGGGTCATAAACCCAACTTTCCCCTAATAGCATATGCATATCATCTAAAATTTTAGTAACCTCCTCAAATGCCTCTCTCATATTGACTATGAAAGGGCCCACAGTCATGGGTAGTTTGTACATATGCCCCTTTTTCATGGGCACAAAGTGAACCTGATCAACATTTAGGCTTTGACGAATAAATTCCAAGGAAAATAGCCTCATAGGTACAAACGTTGGTAGTCTGTAAGGCTCAACACCTGCTCCATATAGCCTAATTTCAGAGTAATCCTAAAAAACAAACCAATCTCCAAATTTTCAAGTTACTCCTAAATGAAAATATTCCTGAGCTTTAGGTAAAAAACAAGGAGGAGGAACTGCATTCAAGATTTTATATGCAACTAACATGAAATAATTGGCAAAATCAAACAATCCAGCTTTATTTTTCTCTCTTCTTACTACATCTGTCCAGAACACTACTGATTTCCTTTTCTTGTTTATATCCATAATATTCAGACCTAAATGCATGAACTCTTCCACATTTTCATATAAGAACAAGTAGACAATCAATGAAGGAAATTTAAAAGAACCTGTTAATGAAAAACTCATTAGCTTTGAATTAACTACTTCTTGCCAATATGATGGAATATCCAACACTATTCCTGGCTTCGTCATCATGGAAAACATTCCTAAGACTAATTTATCCACTGTATTGTCATCATATTTGCCCAGAATTTTCGCAATGCTGCTTAATATTGGTTGAATTTATGCATCAAAAATCTCCATAGAAAACTCTTTACTGTCTGGCTGAAATTGCTTCGTGTTTGGCTTCAAAAGGTATAAGAATTGATTAAACTCTTCACCTACAATATTATCATAATAGGTTACCAGCGAATCGTCAAAGAACTAAACGGATGACTCTAACTCAGGATAGCAAAGGGTTTGGCGGATTAGCCAGGTAGACACTTGCAAAACATTCTCTCCCTGACAATTCATAACAAAACATTTCCCAGGGTACATGACTGACACCAAACAATAGCTAAAATAAGGAAAAAGGTGGGTCTTTGGGATACATGAATAAAGCACTTTGGACTTGACCATGGCAATATAAACAGGGAAGGCTTTGTCATTCAGGGTGACTTGCTGATAAAACGGAAGATGAATTATAGAACAAAGGGTATCTTGAATATCCCCCTCGGTGTCCATGAGAGGGATACGACTAGCAGAACCTCACAATGGCGAACGCTTAGCCATGACTGAAAATTACTACAAAGAACAACTCAAAGGGTGGTCAATTTTACTAGAGTGACAAAAAACTGAAACAGGATGCAGCACAAACTAATCACAAATGGTTTGAAAAAAAATGCTAATTTTGTTTAAATAGGTGGCGCGGCCTTAAAATTTAATGTTGACATGACGCGCCAACAAGCTGTTAATCTGACATGGAAGACAGCTGTGAACAACTCAGCGCCCTACGTCACTGTGAGGGCTCTCGAGGTACGGGAAAAAATTTTGGCTAGTGCTCCTGCACTCAATCTCCATTGTTCATCTATGTTGTCCTTGCAGTCAACTGATTCAACTGCGGAGGCACTCATTTTTTTATCTTGTGTGCTGGTTGTGCCCGCGGGTTGGGCCTTTTGATAAGAATTTAAGCCATTAACGCTTTCTGCCCAACAAATTAATCAATCTTTAAGCATAAATGCAGAACCAACTTTTGTAAAGTTTAAAGTGTTTAATATTTTAACTTTAATACATCAATAGCATTTTTTTTTAAGCTAAAGTATAAGAATTTTAATACTTTAACATATTTTCAACAATTTTCTATATATATATATATATTTTATATTTTCAAGAATTGAAAATAAAAGGATATGAGAATGATCCACAATGCACCCAATGCTCAATGTGGACTGCCTTCGACCCTATATTCCACCTCTACTCGACACATCTGACATGGGAGAACAACTCACAGCAAAAAAGTTAAACCCAAACTACATGGAACAAGACACAATTGATCAGATCATGGACACACAGATAAAGAACACCCAACAACAAAAGATCTTGTTGTATCAGGTTTTCAAAGCTACCCAACTCCTGCTCCAATGCAAGTGGCTCACCAGGGAGCAAGTTCAGCAAAATTTTCCTCATCTCATGGAGGAACTCAATGCAATGGGGACCATTGATTCCTAAGGTTGGAGGAATTATCAAGGTGAATATTGGTGACCATGCGCCTATTCCACTTGGACCCTCACCATAATTTCTTTTAGCTTTTCAGTTTCCTTAATTGTAGCAAAATTTACTGTTTTTGGCAGTTTTTCCGGTCATGAACTTTCGAAACCATTTTGAGGTCCTAAATGATGCTTTTTGGAAAAGAGGGACCAACTTGGATTTTTGACTGATGTTTGTCACTTGAAAGTTTTATTGCTAGAATAGATATTTCTAACAAGGTATTATGTGTGTCAAACGGAGATTGTATGCCAAAGTTACGTCCCTAGGAAGTTGATGTACCAATTTACCAGAATAGGTCCCATCGTTTTGGCGCTTCATCTCCTAGGGTTATGTTTTTGTATGTTTAGGGGTTTTCATTGTTTCTCAATCATAAATAGGCCTTGGAGCCTCATGATAACACATTTAAGAGGCATGTATCCACCACATCTATTCTTAGAGGTAAGCTACCAGCACCATAGCTAGTTTATTTCCATTTTGTTTGTAACCATATTTCAGTTGTTTGATATTAATGAAATGAAGTGTTATTTCCACTAAATATTGGTATATATGGTTACATTCATATTCTATTCTATTTCTGCATAAATCCGGATCAAATTACCTCAACATTCGATCAAGCATCCTTTTTTCACCAAAATGTGCCCTTGCCTCACCAAAAAGTGTAACCCAACTCCATGCTTTGACCCATGACAACTTGTAGTATGACACTGATGAAGTACATGGAATTAAAACCTTTGATTATGTTAGGAATGTGATACATGTGGGAGAGAAATGACTATCCATATCTTCAGTACCTTAACAAATTATTTAGCATGCCAAACATGGGTGGATATGACCATCACGGTTGTTGATTGGATGATTTATGGTTTCCGCATGTGCCATACAAGCCCATCGTTTAGTGCCATTAATTGTCACACCAGATTAAATCTCAGAAGATATGGTGGGTGATGAGATGTCAAGAGTCGCAATAAAATTCAAAGAGTAAGTGGAGGAGTTTCATAGCCCAGCAGTTGTAGGTGAGGTAGCCAACAGAGAATTTTTATATGGAGGTTCTCATCGAGGAAGTTGAGTTCAATATTGGTTCATATAGATTATAGGGACACTTCTTGTAGCTCATACAAGTGGAACTATTTTGACTGGAATTTTCACCTTGTCTGATATTGTATTGATTTCAATATATATAAGGAGCCATCCCTACATTCAATTAGAGGTTCCATGCAAATACTTTTAAACACATTGGAGTACATGAGTTTGTAGGACACCATACCGCATGAAGAAGCAACAACAACAAATGGATAATTACATAAAGTGTTGAAAGGTGTTAATTTAAGTGAAGGAAGGGGATTTAAGAGAAATATGGAATAGTAGAAGGGCTGAGTGGCTCGAGATGAGCCATAGATGAGCGTTGGGGGCCTGTTCAGGTTAGTTTTGGAAATAATATAGTTGGAGAAATGTCAAATTTTTTAAGTATTTTTAGGAATTGTGCACAGAAAGGTGTAGCAGAAACAACGTAGAGAAACAATGCATAGATATGTTGTAGAAAGATGTGTGTGTACAAATGGCAGAGAGAGGATAAAACATTGTTACCAATGAAATAGGTAACCTGACCTCAAAACGGGAACTCTAGCCCAAAAAGACTCAAAAAACATGAAAAACCACCCCAAAAACAAAAAAATTGTATTCCAGAACGCACTTGGTTTTTTTTGAAGGTCAAATTTCAACATTTTATAAAATTATGCTAAAAACAAAATTGTTTCTTGAAAAAAGGATTGAAAAACACCCTCAAAACAAAACCAGTTGACGCTGGAATAACAAAAAAAAAAAAAAATTGTCATATTTTTTAAGTTTTAAAAAATAGAAATAACATTTTAAAATTTTTAAAATTCAAACATTAAAAAAAAACATAAAATTTAAGAAAAAAATAAATTTAAAAAACAAAAACATTTTAAAGCTTAAAATTTAAAAATATATAGGAATACAAAAATAAAAATAAAAACAAAATAAAAATTTTAATTCAAACATTAAAAAAACCTAAAATTTAAGAAAAAATAAAATAAAATTAAAGATTAAAATTTCAAAATATATAGAAATAAAAAAATAAAAATAAAAACAAAATAAAAATATTAAATTAAAAAGAAAAACAAGTTAAAAAAAGAAAGAAATTATAAAAAATAAAATATAGAAATTAAATTTAAAAAAGAAAAAGAAAATGTTTATTAAATTAAAAAAAATAAAAATTAAATTTTAAAATAAAAAATTAAATTTAAAGAAATATATTAAATTTTAATAAATTTAAAACTCAAAAAAAAAAAAAAAACATTATTGAAATTAAAAGTAAAAAAAATGAAAAATTGATTAAAAATAAAAAATGAAAAAAAAATACAATAAAAATATTAAATTTAAAAAAATATATTAAAAAAACAAATAGATTTTAAAAATATATTAAATTTAAATTATAAAAAATAAAATATATATATGTGAACTTAAATTATATATATATATATATATATATATATATATATATATATATATATATATATATATATATATATATATATATATATATATATATATATATATATAGATATATTAGATTTTATTAAATTAAAAAAAAATGTTGATATTAAAATAACAAATTAAATTAAAAAAAAAAAAATTATTAAAATAAAAAGTTACAAAACTTTAAAAATCAATTAAAATTGAAAAATTGAAAAAAATAAATTAAAAAAATATATATTAAATAAAAAATAAAATAAAAAACAAATTAATTTGAAAATATTAAGTTTAAATTAAAAAATATATATAATTTTAAATACACAATTTTAATTGAAATATAAAAATATAAAAATTTTATGTAATTAAAAAAATAATAAAAAAAAAATATAAAAATTAAAAAAAAATATTAAATTCAAATAAATAAATAAATAAAATACAAAATTTACTAAATTTAAAAAAATTAAATGAAAAAACTAAACATAAAATTTAATAATAATAAAAAAATATGAAAAAATTAAAAACAAAAAAATTATAAAATTAAAAAAAAAAAATTAAAACAAATTAAGTTTCAAATATAAAAATTAAATTTAAAAAAAAAAAAATTAAAATTTTTGAATTAAAAAATAAAAAAAAATTAAAAAATATTAAAATTTAAAAAAAAAAAAGAATTTTTTGATCGTGGTGGCGCCGCCAATCGGCCTCCTGCCCAGATGACGGCGGAGGTCGGCCGCTAGGCGGGAGGTTGATTCCGAGAATCGCCCTCCCGCGGTAGGAGGTCAATTATGGGAATCGCCCTCCCGCGACGGGAGGGTGATTTCGGGAATCGCCCTGAGGCCGATTACGGGAATTGCCCTGAGGCCGATTCGGGAGGGCGATTCCTGGAATCGACCTGAGGGCGATTCTCTGAATCGGCCTCCCGCGGCGGGAGGGCGATTCCCAGAATCGTCCTCTCGCCGCAGGAGGGCAATTCTTGGAATCGGCCTCTTGTGGCGGGAGGGTGATTCCTGAAATCGGCCTCCTGCAGCTAGAGGGCGATTCCCGGAATCGCCCTCCCGCTGCGGGAGGGTGATTCCTGGAGTCGGTCTCCTGCCCAGGTGGCGGCAAAGGCCGGCCGCTGGGCGGGCAGGGGGCTGCATGCAGCATCCCCGCCCACCCAGCGGCCGACCTCCGCTGCCACCTGGGCGGGAGGCCAACTGGCGGCGCCACCACGATCAAAAAATTCTTTTATTTTTTATTTTTTTTCAATATATATATATATATATATATATATATATATATATATATATATATATATATATATATATTTATTTGATTTTTTTTTTTTTTAATTCAAAAAATTTAAAATTATTATTTTTTTAATTCAAATTTTTTATTTAAATTTAATTTGTTTTATTTTTTTTGTTTTTTTGTTTTAAATGTTGATTTTAAATTTAATATTTTAGATTAATGATTTTTTAAAATTTAAAATTTATTCATTAAATTTATTAAATTTTAATTAATTAATTTTTTTTTTTTTAATCTTTTACTTTATTTGGTTTTTCATTTTTAAAATTTATAAATTGTTTCATTTAAAAACAAAACAGTAAATTTATGGATATTTGTTTTTTAATTATTTGCACGTGGTTTTTTTCATTTTTTTTGTTTTTTAATAACAGTGTTTTTTACTATAATTCTTTTATTTTAATTTTCTTTTTCAATTTTAAGTTTTGTTTTTTTTTTTTAATTTGTTTTTTTTGGTTAATTTTAAAATTTGTATTTTTGTTTTCTTATTATTATTATTTTTTTAATTTAAATTTTTAAATTTAATTTTTTCTTTTTTGTATTTTATTTTTTTTATCTAAATTTTAATTTTGTAATTTAAATTATTTTTAAATTTTCTATTTTAATTTTTTTTTAATTATATGGATTTTTTTAATAACTTAGAAAAAAATGTTTTTGATGTTTTTTTTTTTAATTTTTGTTTTTTTCTTTAAATTATGTGTTTTTTTTTTCATATTTTGTCATTTCTTTTGATATAATTTTTGAATGTTTTGTTATTTTTTTTTATTTTTTTTTACTTTTCTTTAATTTTTTTTTTTTTACAAGTTAATTTTGTTTTTTTTTCCATTTTTATTGGTTTTTTTATTGTTTTTATATAAATATTTTTTATCTAAGTTTTGTGTTTTATTACCAACATGAAAATCACCACTCTAAAAAAAAAGGTTGATGCTGCATCAATATGTTTCAAAATTAGCATGAAAATCACTGCTCTAAAAAAAGAGTTGATGCTGCATCAATACGTTTCAAAATTAGCATGAAAATCACTAACATTTTAAAACAAATATTCATACTTCATAAATAAAAATATTAGAGTGTCAAAAATGTGGTAAAAAAAAAAGGTGATTCTGCATCACCACTTTTCAAAATCGGGTGCTTTTTATGCTACCAAAAAAAAGTAGGTAATAGTGTGGTTACCTATTTCATCAGTAATAGTGTTATAACCACATATAAAGGAGTAGTGCATCAAGAAAATGGGTGGAATGCTCAAGTTTAAATGCATCTTTCAACTAATTTTGATTTCATTCATATTAGCAAGTCTATTACGTTCCCACAATAAAGAATGCAAGATTTTCAGCTACTGCACCTCAGTTTGCATCGTCTGCCATGAACATATTTCCCCACATTTCATCAAATCAATCAAAGGTAGTACCTGTTTTCCCATATCAAGGAGGCGAAGAAAACAAAGTTAATTCTTCATGTTATGTGAACAGTTCACCCAGTCAAACCTCAATTCTTGTTGATTTGGCACCGACACAGCCCTCCCAGGTATAACAAGCATCTAGTATCTTTAGGAATGATTAGAACTCCATCCAGTATCTTTAGAAATGATTACAACCCTTATCAGAAAATGCAGCCAAACCCTAAATATGCTAGAAAATTTTATAATTTTGGTGACATAGATGGAAGCCATAGTGAATTTGGGATGGGTATTTCACAACCCCAGCGCTCATTGCAATTACGAATCAATAATAGTTCCCCAAGAAAATCAGTTGGTGAGTCAATTTCAGGCCAACGGTAGAGGTCAAGAAAATCTGCTCCATGCAGAGAGTCAATTTTCCAACTGGTTGCACCTTGGGTAGGAAGGAACTATGCAACCTAACCCGTCTTCAAACTTTTCAAACTACAAACCCGTGCAACGATCAAACAATAACCATATTAATACTCACGTTGATGTTAATAACCAAATTCAGATGCAATATCGTGTCGAGGGTTTAAAACAAGGACATTCTGATCTGTACAATGAGGTAATGCAGAGAACAATGGATGGCAGTTATAGCGATTATCGTGGAAATCAATAACAAACTCAATATTTTACTGGAAACTGTGCTATAAATCAAGGGAGCTCAATTAGTGTGTCAGATTCTAAGGCTACGTTTATGCCAAAACCCTTCAATATAACATTGATCTTGAACTTCATGCTGGAGCAGCCTAATTATTAGAAGTTTTTGCTTACTTGGTTAGAATTGTAATAGAATTTTAGAAAAATGAGTTGTCTAATTCGTTTAATGTGTTTTTAGATCGATTGTATAAATAGATTTACTGTCATAAAAAATTTGGAGCATTTAATTTTATGCAGAGCTAATTTTATGCAAAGCTAAATTTTCTGCAGAAGTTCATATTGAAAATAAAATATTCATGTTTGATTTTAATAAAAAGTAAATATAGAACTAATTTTTTAGAGAAAAAAAATTAAAACGTTAAAAGTCATTAGGGGAATTTTGAGGTGAGCTTCTTATGAAATTATTAAATTATAATGAAAATAATAAAATAAGATTAGATTATATCATCAAATTTTAAATGGAAAAAAGAAAAAAACTATTTTTTCAACTTCTCTCCCAATGGGTTTAATCAAGAACACTCTTTGGATGCATAATTTTATTCCTCATTCAAGGAGTACCCATGTTTCACACGTTCGATGGAAATGAGAAATACATGAAAAACATTATTGCAATTACTTTTTTTTGTGCCTCTGCTCAAGAAACCTTAGGGAGATAAATTGAAATACAAATTCAAAAAATCGTTTTATTACTTTATTATTTTTTTATATTTTTATTCTTTTACCACAAAAATGGTGAGTCATCCTATTGGTTGAGATCATCATCTTGGATCCTATTGGTTTTTATAAAGTTTATTTTTGTTACACATTTCTTTTAGGAGGTCCATTTTAGACCTTAAAAGTTTTCTAATGTAAAATACTACATTTCGGCTTTATAATTTCCAAGTAATCTCACACACATAGTAGGGTTTCCTAGTGGGATACAAGAGGATTTGTAGTGGGATAGCTAAAAATCAGTGTCCAATAAGTAGTTAACAAGGGATTGAGGCCCATAAGAAATTTCAGACTCGTGACCGAAATCGGTGTACTTCTCGAACAAATGCAAGTATCGATATTTATATAAAATAGCTCTGAATAATAAAGATAGTTTTCAAGCTTTTCTTTTGTATTCAATTAAATAAGAGCTATTTGGATTATCCACAGTGATATAGTGAACTTGTCGCATTTCGAATTCCAACGGAGATCCATCTTCAAAGACATTTTCTTGAATAAAGATAATAAAAAGAAATCAAATCAAAGATAAAATAGTGAAAGAAAGATCAATAAAAGGAACCAATAGAAATAAATTAATTTAAATAAATATCAATTAATTTTATTTATAGACTAATTAATATTTTCTATTAATAATAATTAATAATATTTGTATTTTTAATTATTTTTTTTTAATTTAAGATTTTTACTCATTAAATTATTTCTTTCTTTCTTTTTATTTGTTAATGATTAATATTAATAAATTATCAATTTATTTCTGTTTATATATTTTTTTTCTTATTAATAAACTATCCTTAAATTTTTTAAATTCTTTTACTAAATTAAAATTTCTTAAAAGTTATTTATTTGAGAGAAGAAAATATTAATGTTATTTTATTAATTTAATAATTATTATTATTTTTTATTTATTAAATAAATTTAGATTATTACAAATTAAGTTATTTCTTAAAATCAATAATAAAACAATGATTCATTATATTTATAAGGTTTGATTTTCATTTTATTTTATTTAATAAATTTAAAAAAATTATAATTAAAAACTAATTAATATTCATTTATTCAAAAGAATAAATAAATATCAGTAAAATATTATTAATTTTATTATCTAATTAGAATAAGAGAAGTAAATTATTGTTATAATTAAATAAATAATTTTTAAGAATTAAATTATTGTTATCATTAAATTAATAGTTTTTAAGAATTTTTAATAAACTATTCGATACTAATAATAATTAATACTTAATAAATTTTTAATTATTATTAAATACATTTTTTATTAATAAGGATAATTATTAAAATTAAATAGTATATACTAATTGCTTATTAATAAAAGTAGAACAATATATGAACCTTTATCACGACTTTTCAATTATTTGTTGCATGAACAGGTAGTATGCTTGCAGGTTCAAGTAACAGAGCAAAGGATGACTTCACCAGCACCCTTAGCTTCATTTACCATCTTTCGTTAGCCTTTTGTTCATCAAATCACCATCACCCCTGTTTTTAGATTTCTCACCTTCACACCATGAGAAAAACCTATAGATGCGAGACAGACTTCTCAAGGGGTTTTGTGCTTTTCCAAGGGGCTCACCACCTTCCGCTCATCCAAACACACCTTCACTCCACCTTCCCTATGCTTTTCTGCACCATATTTGGCCTCGGATTTCCCTCAGACTGTTTCTTGTGGAAATTCAGGACTTTCCTGTAGCACTACAGAAAACCTATAGCATCACTTGCAGTAGCAGCAATGGGCCCCTCCTTAAACCCAGAAACCACCATCCACCTCATCCAGAACTACCAAAACCACCCAAACACCTTCAACCTTGCACCCATGAGTTCAAGCCCTTCCTAAATCACCTTAGCGCTTTCTCCTCCTAGATGAAAAACAATGCATTTACAAGCATAGTTAGGTCTTGATTAGATGCATGAGTAAAAGCATGATAGTTAGAACATGAAGTAGACAGAGTGTGTTTATCCATTTGGCCCAGAAATGTGTGATTAGGTTAGTCTTCTTTATGCAATTTGAATTCAACAATTTACTTCATGAAAGATGCCTAGGTTTCTTCCATTTCTTGCCATAGCTTAATTTGTAGATTTATTTTATTACAGAGTAGCTAGAAGTACTTTATTGTTGTAGAATATTTCTTTTATTTCTGATAGAGTGATGGTTTTGAATCATTTGTAGCCTAATTATAAATTCACAAGTGTGACAAACTTCATTCAGAAACCCTAGAAATAACACCTTTTCATAGATATCAGAAAACGATGACATGAGTAGAATGCATCTATTGTGTATATATCACTATCACCTCCAACTTTATATGAACCCTGGATTGATAAAGTAAAGTCGAGTAGCCTCTGGGAGTTACAACACTCTTGGTGCAATACCAGGTCTCACCAATTTTTGGCGTCGTTGTCAGGGATGTGTCTAGTAGATGCTTTGATTTTTTTTAGCATTCTTTTCTACTTTACTATTACATGTTGTTTCCAAAATATTGAAAAATGCACAAAAAAAATTGATTTTCATGCCTCGTAGGAGTAGGGATGCTCAAGTAAAAAATTTCACCTAAAACCCCCACATCACCACATAGTCACCATTCACTCTTCTTCAGTGAATGTGAGGTTGAACACACCATAGGTGAGCCTTTTGAAAAAATTGAAGAACCTACTGGGGAAGAAAAAAATCTTGTATCACGAGAGGAACCTCCTTCACCTATTCAAACCATGGTTGAAACTGAAGCCCATGGAGCCTTTCCCATTAGAGAGGCATATGGGGAAACTAAAATGAAGAACATTATCCCCTCAACCCTTCCACATTGCCATGGAATTGCCTCTAAGGACACTGACACGTTCATGTTTGAATTTTATGTTTTATGTAGGACCTATGATTATTCCTCAGATGATCAAAAGTTGAAGCTATTCCCATTTACCCTTAAGGATGTTGCCTTGCACTGGTTCATGGGTCTTCTTAGGAAAAACATCACTACCTAGGAACAGATGCAAGAGGCTTGCAATAACGAGTACAAGGACTATTTTAGGTCAAAGGAAACTAAAGCTGGAATATTTAGGATGAATCTAGGGCCTGATGAATCCCTAGAGGACTATCAAGAGGGTTTTCAGTTAAACTATAAGAGAGCCAATTGTATCCTTGATCTTGGATCACTTAAACTAGTACTTCTCCAAGGGATCGTGGGGGGGGGGGGAGGTTATAGACACCCTCAATATGTTATCAGGAGGAGATATTTACCAACCACCTAGTGAGACAATAAAAAATCTCTTCACGAACCATTCTAGGGAAGCTAGGAAGAAAGGAAAAACTAGCCAAAGTACAACCAATACCCTTTCCTCTTCCACCTCCATCAAGAATAATATTGAACATATGGTTGAGGAATTCAAGAGTGACATGTTACACATATTTTCCTTGAAAATGGACACAATGCAGATGAAGAAGAAGAAAGAGGAAGCAGAAAGATCCTTGGCTATATTCTGCCTAGATGTACTAGAAAACACCCTATAATCGAATTTACATTAAATGTCATAGAGGTTTTATTAGTCTGTGAAGAGAATCATACCATATACAAGTGTCCCTCCTTACTTGGACTCAAATCTATATATCAAGGTGGGGAAGCAATACTAGAACAACTTTGTTTCATCAACCAGAGATGGAGGTGTGCCTTATTCCTACTATCACAATAATCAAAATGCACCTATGAAATCATGGTACACCCCCACTCCTCCATCTTGGCCTACACCTCCTACTTGGCCTTACAACCCTCCATATCATTCTTAGCTTGTGAACCAACTATTTCAGTAGTATTTTCCTCAAAAAACTCAATGGAAGAACTCATCCCAAGGGTGGAGGCATCAACATAATCAACCACCTTCTCTAATACCTCCACCCCAACCTCAATGTCAGCTTACTCATGTTGCTCCACCCAAGCTGCCTTAGATTTCTGCACACCCCAATCTAAACCTGAACAACATATAGACACAACAGGTTCATAGTGGAGATACATCCTATCCATATTGTGTTATGGACATACAGGAGATTAATCTTAGGTCGGGAAGAGTACTCCTAGAAAACCACCCTCCATCTCCACCTTCAAAGGTTGAGGAGGAAAAGGAAGAAAGTAGCACTTAGATCCGACAACCTCCTTTTCATGAGTGCTTGATCCACTCCAATCAGCACACCCCAGAGCAGACCAAACTTCTGGGAGAACTAAAAACATTGTGTGTAAAAATACCCCTTCTCGAGGCCATTAAGTATGTCCCTATTTACAATAGGCTCATCAAGGAAAATTGCTTTAAGAAAACTAGGAGAAAGAAGAAATATACCCCCACCATCAATGTAGTAGGATAGATGTCTGACTTAATGTTGGGAAGAGTAATATTCCCAAAGTACCTGGACCCTGGTAGTCAAGTTGTATATGTGCACATAGATGGTGTCATAGTCCCTAATACTCTGATTGATCTCAGGGCTTCCATCAATGTAATTACCAAGGAAACTATGGTTGAACTCAACCTCCAAGGGAATTTGAGGAAAAGCAAAAAAGTTATGCACCTTGCAATTCGGTCCACAGTAACTCCAGAAGGAATTTTTGAGTATGTTATGGTTTCAATTGACTCTTGGGAGTATCCTACAGATTTCCTGTTATTCACCCAAAAACCAAATGACTATTAAGAATTGGCCCTTGTCCAAATAGATGGTATTATATCCTCTAGCCCATCCTTCCATTGACCATGACCTACCTATATGGTTGGAGGATGAAGAAGAAGATGAAATATCTAACACTACACCCTACCCCATTTGTACCATAGATGTTGTTCTTAGAGGGGGGAACCTTGATGAATATCAAATCATCGACCAAGTCATTCAGAACCAGTCCCTCACTGACAGGCCGCTTGAAGACCTAGTTAAAGAATATGAAAGCCACCCTTGAATGGAACTGCACTCAGTTGATTCAACCTCTGAAACCACCAAGGATATGGAAATTGGCCCATACAAATCACTAAAAATTAACTAAAATATCTTAGATAGAGTAGAAGAGCAACTATGCCAGCTTTTGAAATAAAAAATAGATGCATTTTATTGGGACTGCAAGGACATGAAAGGGGTGCATCCTTTGGTATGCAAACATCATATTTACATTAAAGAAGGATGCAAGCCTGTGTGCCAACCCCAAAGGTGGATGAACCCTACTCTAAAAGACATAGTCAAGGAAGAACTACATAAATTGTTGGATGCGGGTTTCATTTATCCTATATCAGACAGTGAGTGGGTATATCCTCTTTTCCTTGTCCCAAAGAAGAATGGAAAATGTTGAATCTGTGTTGATTATCGGGAACTCAACAAAGCCACCAAGAAGGACAATTTCCCTTTTCCCTTTATAGATCAAGTCCTGGATGGCCTTGCAGGAAAGAATTTCTTTTATTTCTTAGATGTGTTCAGTGGATATAACCAGATCCAAATGATCCCGAAAGACCAGGACAGGACTACTTTCACATGTCCTTTGGGTACCTTCGCTTACAGAGTCCTACCCTTTGGGTTGTGCAATGTCCCAGCTACCTTCCAAAGAGTTTTCTTGAGAAATTTCTCTGAGATATTCCATGACTCGGTTGAAATCTACATGGATGATTTCACACACTATGGGGATGTCTTCTTGGAAGCTCCGTCCAATTTGGGAAAAGTGTTGAGAAGATGCATTGAGATGCATCTCTCCTTGAGCCAAGAAAAGTGTGAATTCTTGAAAAGAGAAGGAGTAGTATTGGGACACTCAATCTCCCAAGAAGGAATACAGGTGGACTCAAACAAAATCATCATAATCAAAAGGGTACCTTCTACTCAAAAGGAGAGATATGTCACGAGTTTCTTAGGGTTAGAATGTTTATCAAATATTTCTATAATTTGACTTCGCCACTATTTTATTTGTTGGCCAAATATTCATAATTTTCTTGGTTCAATCTCTGTCAAGAATATTTTGAGCTCATTAAGGGAAATTTAACTACTACCCCCATTCTCCGAGGTACAAATTGGACTATGCCTTTCCACATCCACAAAGATGCATCAGAAAAAGTTGTGGGGGTAGCCATGGGGCAGTTAGAAGACAAATTACCTTATGCAATCTATTTCATTAGTAATAACTTGTCTAAGGCCGAACTATTTAATTTCATATTCCATCTAATCTAAGAAATCCACTTGATGTAGTTAGATTTCCCTATGAAAACCCTTGCTGGGTTGATGAACTATTAAATCATTTTATGACTTCATAGCCCAATGGATTGATTTTTCTCATGGTATATCTATTCAGCTGAAACACTCCCTCAATTTATCACACCACTGATCTATCAACTTATCAATCAAATCAATCAAAACAAACAAGTACTTAGAACTTCATAACTAGCATAAGGTCATAAAACAAAAGCATAAAGACATATCATTCACAAACACTTATCTAGAGAGAGCCCTCTCTAAGTCTAGGAAGGCTAGGTCCTAGGACTCCCAAGTTGGTTTGATGTTACCCTTGTTTATTTGGTCATACCAATCTAATAAATTATAGGGACATAACATAATGGTGACTCCTGAGGGGAAACTCATTAAAAATATTAGTGTTATATAAATAACTCATAAAACCAAAAAATACCTCAAGATTGGTATCCAATTGTTGATGGTGGACAACAGAAAAATCCTCAAAACAGTTAGCATCATCCACCTAGTGACTCCACTGGTTTTTAGTAGGCCTGTTGATTCCAGTGGTTCTCACAAACTCCCCTAGGAATGTATTAATCGATCCTAATAGTATAAAACCCAACCACATACTATGTGAATTCAGTATTTTTTCTGATAGGTTTGTTTCTCAAAACCCTTACAAACTTTCAGCCTGTCTATGTTGTGGGTCTAAACTTTGGCTTCACAACGAATCTGCACCAGGTCTCACCCTGACCCAAACCCTCCTACTATAGTTGATGACCCAAAAAGAATCCTAAGAAAACCTTCTAGGATTGAAGATTCAACTATTGTCAAACCAATTCACAAAGCAAGTTCCTTTCCTAAAAACCTTACATCCTTGCAAGATACCCAATTTTAATTACACCACATAAGAAACCTATCCAGAACTAGGTCTCAAAGTTGAATAGAGTAGAAAAACCTTTAGCCTACCAGCTTACAGTAGGGTCGTAGTAGAGAAGCCTCTCCTTCCACTCCTCTTTATCTTCAGCTTCTCCAACACTTTGACTCCTTTTGTTCCAAATCTACTAAATATCATCTAACTGGTCCAAGTGCATCTGCCACCCCCACTCATACATCCACAGTTCAAACTTCTCCATTCCATCCTCCACCTCCACTAGTATACCCTCCTCTTGTAAATCCTCCTTGGGTTCCATTACCTCCTATCATGGCAACATGGTATGCCCCCCTGTTACTACCACAACCTTCATTGCCTATGCCTTAAGACTATCAATATAGAATCCCTCATTTTAATGGAACTGATCCTACAACTACCCAAAAACATGTAGACAAGATGAATGATGCTTTTGACTACCAAGAAATAGAAGATGAGACCATACAAATGAGAACGTTTGCCCAAATTTTAGGGGGAGAAGCAAAGAAATGGCTCACGAGCTTAGCCCCTAATAGCATTCATGATCTCCCTTCCCTTCATCAAATATTCACAAACAAGTGGGAGACTAAGAAAAATCCTCTTCAAATATTATTAGAGTATGAGAACCTTAAAATAAATGTCAGGGAGAGTGTTCAAGACTATTGCACTAGGTTCAGTAGTGTATATAATGCACTCCCTCCCCACATGAAACCCCCACAAGGCATAGCCCTAGTAAAATTTCCAGATGGATTTGATCTGGAAATGGCTTAACAATTAAGAGAAAGACATCCCCTTACCTTAGAAGACATGGAAAGGGGATCAGTAAGTGTAGAATCCAATCTAATTGCTAAAAGGGATAGAATGAGAACATAGAAGATGGTTACATACAAAGAGGAACCTATGGCCTCCACATCTGATGCTAAAATTGATAATCTAGTTAGGACAATGGAAATGCTGATGGAGAGAATTAACTTAAATGAAAAATCACCCCCTAGGGAAAGCCAAAAAAATCCTCAAAAAAAACAAAAACCAAAAAATCAGAAGAGATCCTCCTCAAATAAGATAAAAGAAAATTACCAGCAAATCGGACCTCCTTTCCAAGAAAACTATGTAGATGAAGAGGAAAGCGAGACTGAGGAGCTAGAAGAAAATCATGTGAATCTAATAGGCTCTGATAATGAGGACATTGCTTTTCTCACAGAAGAAGAACAAGGTTTGTTTTCCTCAAACCAAGATGAAAGAAAATATGAGGATTCTGAACTAAGGTTTTAAAATGCTATCATGGAGGTTCATAGGCAGTATGACCTCAGAAGTAGGAAAACCCAAGATATCCCCAAGAGGAACAAACTATAAATTTATGCTAGGAAGACCCCTGAAAACACTCCTACGTAGACAACAAAAAATATAAACACCCTAGCTAAGAATTTTGATCAAAGAAAAAACAAAATCAGCCAACAGGATGGTGATCGAATATGCCCTATTACATCAACTAGTGGCCCTGAAAAAACTGTTTTAACCGAGATTCCAAATAAAAATCAGCAAGCTAAAGTTGTTGAGAAAACAATGTCTGATAAAATTGATTTAAATCTACTAATAACACAGACACCATTTAGTATTGAGAGTGAAATTGACAAGTTCAAAGTAGCCATACCCCTTACTAAATTAGTGACTCAAGATGTATATAGATCTCAAGTTTTGAAGGCGTTAAACATAGGAATTAACACTGATACTCTAAATTTGACTGATGATAAGCCAGAATTGTTGTTTGGACCAGAGGTAGAGGGGAAGTTTCAAGAGGGAGGTGTGACTCCATTCTATGTTAGTTTGAACATCCATGACAAAATCCTACACAATTCCATGCTAGATGTTGGTGCTTCACATAACCTCATGCCAAAGTTTAGGCCTTGAAATAACCAGACCATACAAAGACTTGTACTCTTTTGATTCAAGTAGAGTTAAATTTCTGGGCCTAATCAAAGATCTATGTGTAAATCTGGCACAAATACGAGCCAAGAGCCTCGTAATGGATATTGTAGTGGCTGACATTCCCCCAAAATATGGCATGATTTTATCAAGATCATGGGGAGCCAAATTACAACAAACCCTCCAAATGGACATGACATATGCTACCATTCCAGTATTTAACCAAACACAAATACTTTATAGAGAATCTCACATGAAATACATGGTGAGCAGCCAAGATAAGCCAAACAACACCCCTCTCTATTCTGTCAATTCAAAACATGATTCATTTATTTTGTACAACTAATATGACATTAATGAACAAGTAGTTTAAAAATAGGAAGAGAAATACCTCTCAAAACAGTCAAACCAAACACAATATGAAGAACATAATAGTGAAAACCCTAGCAGCCATGAATAACAACATAATGGTAAATCTGAAGTTGAAATTGTTTGGAACATGAGCTTTGATGGCTCTTGTGGAAAATTTGGTTCAGGAGCAGGTGTTTGGATACACAACATTAATGAAGGTCACTCTTACAAGCTGGATTTTTAATGTACAAACAATATTGTAGAATATGAATCTCTTCTCCTAGGTTTACAATTACTGAAGAATATAGAAGCTAATAGGATTTTCATTGAGGGATATTCTGAGCTAATTATTAGGAAAATTAAAGGAGAATATTCAACCAAAAAACCCAGGTTAAGAGAATATAGAAATTTTGCCTTAGACCTCCTAAAAAAGTTTGAAAAATATGAACTTACCTCTGTCCCAAGAACTCAAAACGGCCTTGCAAATGAACTAGCATTCGCTGCTAGCACTTGCCAAATTCCTCATGAAAATGAATAATACATGGTAAAGGTCAAAAGAATACCGACATTCCTTGATAACATAGATTATTGGAAATTTTTTAAGGTGACAAACATGTTGAAGACTTCCTGCAGTCCAAAAATGAGTTTGAAATACCAAAATCAGACTTAGATCATGAAGAGAATGGTTGTGATGAGGAAAAGACACACAAAACAGAGCCACGTTATGTTGTTGATATAAATTTGTTAGAACACCCTCATGAGGCAAAATTGTGTGAATATTCAAATGAAAAGGACCTGGAGGTATTGCAATGCAAAAAAAATCTATTGCCAAGAGGACTTGTCCCCTTAGAAGAACTCTTTGATTTCAATGATGTTGCTAGGAAGCCTAAAATAGAATCCACTAAAATAGATGTAGAAGAATGCAACATAGGCAATGAGGAAGAAACTAAAATGATAAAACTGTCCAAAAAAATGCCATCTCTTATAAAATATAAATACATTGTGTTGTTCAAATAATTTAAGGATGTATTTTCGTGGGGCTATGAGGACTTGAAGTCCTATGATACAAGCATCATTCAACATAAGATTCCTCTCAAGGAAAACCAAAAACCATTCAAGAAGAAATTGTGTAGAATAAACCCTATCCTAATGCCTCTGGTTGAAAAAAAATAAAAAAAATGTATGATGTTGGAATAATAGTCCCACTCAGGTACTTAGAATGGGTCTCAAATCTTGTATCTGTGAGAAAGAAAATAGGGGAAATTAGGCTATGCATAGACTTCAAAAATTTAAACAAACCCTCCTTGGAAGACAACTACCCTTTAACTAAGATGGATCATATACTGCAAAGGGTAGTAAGCTCCAAAAGAATATATTTGCTTGATGGTTTTTCATGGTATAATCAGGTGCTAGTACATCTAGATGATCAGCACAAAACCGCCTTCACTACACCTTAGGGCACCTTCATGTATGTCAAAATTCCTTTTGGGTTAATGATTGCTGGGACCACTAATAAAAGAGCCATGGAAATTTCTTTTTCCAAAGAAATAGGTTACTTCATTGTGATATACCTTGATGACATAACTGTCTATTCAAAAACTGACGAAGAACGCCTAGATCACTTAAGAAATGTCTTTGAAAAGTGTAGAAAGTATGGTATATATTTAAATCCTAAGAAAAATTTGTTTGGTATTCGAGAAGGAAATATTTTAGGCCATATCATATCTAAAGAAGCGATTAAGATAGACCCAAAGAGGATTGAGGGGATATTGCAGGTCAGTCACCCTAGGAACATCAAAGAGCTACAATATTTCATTGAAAAGATCAACTTCTTATGAAGGTTCATACCAAACCTTGAATAAATCCTAAGAAACATTAGAAACATGTTGAAAAGAGAAATAGGATTCAAATGGACAATAAAATCAAAGCAATCCTTCCAACTGGTAAAACACGCACTTACCCAAGCACCAGTCCTCATCAGCCCTGACTTCACTAAGGACTTCTTCATCTTCTCATTTGCAATAGAACACACAATTGCTACAGTATTACTACAAAATAACATAGTGGGACAAGCACAACCCATAGCTTTCTTCAGCAAGGCACTAAGATATGCACCTTTGAAATATAACATTATGGGAAAAAAATATTTTTCCTTAATCAAAGCATTAAAATATTTCAAAGTTTACATCTTGCATTCACATGTCCTTGATTTTGTTCCTCATGCATTTGTTAAGGACATACTAACTCAAGATCCTGATGGTAAAAGAGGTAAGTGGAATGTTGTCATCTTAGAGTATGATCTAGAAATCAAGCCCACCAAGCTAATCAAAGGGCAAGGACTAGCCAAACTGATGGCTGAAGCAAACTTACAAGCAATGGACATAAACATGATCATTTCCTTGGATCAACAAGAGGATTTGGCGACTCCACCTATTGAGGAAGAATTTCTGAACTCAATCTGGTATGCTGATATATTATATGTGCCTTTTAATCTAAATGCTCCTCCTGGTTTGTCCAAAACAAAGGTAAAATTCTTGAAACTAAAAGCTGTAATTTTTTTCATTCTAGATAAAAATTTATATTGGAAAAATTCTGTTGGTATCCTGCTTAAATTTTTACTTGAAGAAGATGCAGATAGAATCATGCATGAGTTTCATGAAGGAGAATGTGGAGGTCATCTCTATTGGAAAACCACTGCCAAAAAAATCCTTAGAGTTGGTTTCTATTGGCCCACTCTTTTCCCTGATATTCACAAGCTAGTAGTGACTTGCCATAAATGCCAAATCTTTGAGGGAAAGAGAAAACTACTTCCTTTGCATTTACAACCTATTTGTGTTGAAACTCCTTTTCAACAATGGGGTTTAGATTTCATTGGAGAAATCCATGTTGCTTCCTCTTCCCAACACAAATGGATCCTCACTGCAGCTAAATATTTCACCAAATGGATAGAATCCATCCCTTCAAGGACTTCCACTGAATTGTTAAAAATCAAATTCCTTGAAACCAATATTCTTTCTAGATTTGGTTGTCTGAGAAAAATCATCACTGATAATGCTGTTGCATTTAAATCCAAGAAAATGGTGGAATTTTGCCACAAGTATCACATTACATTGGGGCGTTCTACAGCTTATCACCCTCAAGTAATGGTTGGATGAGTCCTCTAACAAAATTTTGGTAAATATCATCAAGAAATTGTTGGAAGAGAACAAAAAGTCATGGCATAGCAAATTAGTGCATGCACTATGGGCAGACATATTAACAAATAAAAAATAAATTAACATGTCTCCCTATCAGCTAGTGTATGCATGGATGCATTTTCTCCAACAGCTTTGGGAGTGCTAGTAATGAAGCTCATTCAAGAGGTACAGACTGAGGAGAATGATATACAAAGGAGGTTGAACCAAACCATTCAATTTTGGAAATCAAGAGAAGAAGTGTACAATAGAACACAGGAAGTGCAGGAAAGAATCAAAGATATTTTTAATAAGAGGACCAAGGAAAATGATTTCCAGATTGGAGACAAAGTTCTGAAATGGGATTCAAGAAGAGAGGACAAAGGCAAGCATGGAAAATTGGACAATATATGGAAAGGTCCCTACATTATTCATTCTGTTAGAGGTAACAATGCACTCTTTCTACAAGAAATGGATGGCACAAAATTATATGGAGGTCTTGCCAATGGCAGGATGCTCAAGCATTATTTTTGTTGAAGTTCTTAGTTTAAAGCTTTATCCATTGTACATAACACTGCTTGAATAAAATATCAGAAAAAATGAAACAAAAAAAACAAAGAAAAGTAGAAAAGAGGGCAGATAAAAGAAAAGGTAAAACCCCAAACCAAAAAAGAATATTTCTAAAAGTGTGCAAGTCCAAATGCCGCTAATTTTTTATGAAACATTGTTCAGCCATACATCTTAATCATGGCTGAACAAATTTAAATTGATTACTGATAAGTTAGAAATGAAGATTTGCCAAACTATTTAAACTTGGTTTATCAGTAGACTAGGTTAGGAAAATATATTGGTTCCCAAAGATCAAATCCAAACCAAAGAGAAAAGAGAGGGATGAATAAAAAATTCCAAATTATAGCCCCTAGTTTTTTTACTTTGTGCAAAAATGATTTTTGTGTGCAAACTGTCCAAAATGCCACAGCTCATGACAAATCAAATTGCTTAACCTTGATTTGGTCATGTTTTAAATTTTATGTTGATAGATTAGAGAATGAAAATATATCAAACTATTTAATATTGACGGATAAGTAGATTAGGTAGAGAATAAAAGAGCTCATCAATCTAATCTGAGCCTTTGGATGATATAAGGGTAGAATTAGATAGTTTCTTATTTCAAAAGAAAAATGATGTCCAGGGTTTTCCAGTCTAAATGCACCCAAATGAAGAAAAACAATGTTAGGAAAAGTATGATGGGTAGGTAGAGTTGATGTTGAAACAATAATGTTCTTCAAATTTTAAGATCACAACTTCAAGGAACAACAGCAAATCAACAATTGAATAAGGAGGAAATATGCCAAGCCCAAATAAGGAGGAAATCTACCAAGGAGGCACTGATTTACAAATTCCAGAGATCTGAACTCTAAGGTTCTTGACACCTCCTGAATGATATGAAAATGGTATGGATAACTTGTATGTATTTCAAGAACCTACCACTCAGTTTAAACTAAAATGATATAGCTTGTGCTCGAAAATTTTGCGGAATTATTTACTTGAAAGTGGTGTATGAATTTTTATTGTTTATATGTCTTAAATTCATTTTTTCTTGTTGTAATTTAACATGTATGATGACAATATAATGCAGCAAACAATCATTCAAACACAACATCAATTTTAGTCTAGGAGTTCACCCGAAATCTCGTGGGCTACGTCTCCTTTGAGCTTTGTCATCATGACTCGGCTCTTTGGGATTATGGTAAGTGTTTTTACAAGTAAATAATTAATTCCAATGAATAAAAAATGATCCAAAGGACTAAAAATACCATAAATATCCCTCATATGGCTGTCCAAGTTCAGCAAACAACTTTAAGCTCTTGTTGACACGATTCCTTCTGTCGGTGCACTAAGCTACTCTAAGCTTCCAAATGGGAAAAAATCCCTCAGGGTTCTTTTTCTATCACTGAAACCACTACTTCTATATCCAATACACATCATACATCAAATACCAACTAATAAATTTCTCAAATTGAGCACTGCAATCCCAAAATAGGCTATCCTCCATGGTTTGCCTAGGGCTTCCCAGAACTTCACATCAACTTCTAGAGCTATATAAGTTCTCAAGATGTTCTGAAATCACTACCATTGGTTTCAAAATTTCTGAAATAGCCAAGTTAGACTATTCGTTCATTAAAAATGACCTCCGTCTGCTCCGATTTCGCCTCAATCACCAATCGGCAACCCTTGGCACTTGGGTCAAGGAAGACTTCTATGTTGATTTTTCGACCTCTATAAGTCTTCATAACTTGCTGAAACATATGTAATTATATTCATAATGATTTTTTCACCCAATAATGACTATTGTTTCACTGCAAATGGTCTCAAACAACTCTGGCTAAGCCCTGCACTGCTGCTGGAAAAAGCTGGAAATCATGACCCTTGGAAATTTACTGAAGATTTTCGGTCCTAAAACATTCTCTACAGCTCTGTAAACCATATCTTCAAATTCATAACATCTTAATTATCCAATTTAACCTATTGGAACTCTGGAAAAGGACTCTAACTCCCCTGCTTAGGCCTCAAACTGAATTTGTCTCATGGTGGCCCTGATAGTTTCTTCATCTTCCCTAAAGAAAACGCTACTAAATATCACATCCATTCAACCTAAAACATGTTTCCAAGTGTTTCAGAGGTTGAAGAGACCCAAATTGACCAAAATTTCATCCAATTTGGTTCAATATTGAGGGATTTATGGCAAAAACAAAATTTTACCCAATGTCCCCCAAAATCCTCCTCCAAAATTGGAGGAACTCCAGTTAACTTAGCTAAAATGGTGGACAGGCCTGAATTGGTAGACTCTAATCCAAATTCAGCAATAACATTTAATGTGGTGGTTAGTTGTTGTGTTCACATGCAAAAATGTCGCTAACTGTCAACTGCTGGCGGATAAGCTTCTACCCAATTGATACCTACACTGACCTGAACGCATGCAATGTGACCCAAATGCATGCACCATGAACCAAACGCATGCAGAGATGCTGGTCCAAACGTGTGCACTGTGACCCAAATGCATGTAGGGTGACCCAAATGCAGGTAGGGTAACCTGAATGCATGCAGAGTGACCCGAATGCATGCAGAGTGACCTGAATATGTGTAGAGTAACCTGACCTTCCAATAATCAAAACTTTTTCCTTGACCCCTTTTTTTTAAAACCATTAGGCCTGGGGCCATGTGGAAAAAAATGATTGGCCTCGACCATCCTTTAAAAAAAATCACTTTTAACATATAATTTCTTGCTAAAATGTCAAAAGTCAAACTTGGTCAACTAAAAAATGGAGTTTACTCGAGACTTCAAACCTTCATAACTTTCACATACGATGTCAGTTTTGAGAAAAATTCACGGTGCCAGAATTGGAGCGACGAGAACTTTTCGTTCATTCAGGTTCAAAAATCTTCCAAGAAATTTTAATTTTGAGCTATTATTCTAGTCCATGATCCAGTTCTGATCACACCTCCCAAATGAGAAGCTTTTGGACCCCAAAAGCTCTCTGGAATACCTAAACTGATATGTACAGTGAATAAGAATACTGAACCCTCTTTTCTTCAGCCTCCAAACACTTGCCTTGCATGGCTAGTGACTTTGAACCACAACTAGAAAGAAATTCACACCTCCCTTCCTCGATGTGCTTATCCTTTTCTTGCACTCACTCAGAAAATTTCTGGCGAGAAATTTGTAGAAGGAAACTGTACATTGTTGCCTTGATCAATGATCCAAGGTGGCTCAAACAAACAATATATTTACAACATAAAATACATATATACAATCTAAATTTTCATATGTACAAAATGAGTACGTCTTACTGTACCAAGAAGTCCATCCACTTCTCACCAAGCCACCTCCATGGCAAATTTTTCTGATGCAACTCTTCCTCATGTGAATCTTCCATTTTCACATCAATAATGGAATACATAGTTCCACCTTCACCAATATTTTTTTCCTCTTGCTACATGTGCTTTGGACGACTAGTTGGATGCAAAGTCCAACAATGAGAGATATCATTTCCCTTCTTTTGGAAATATGTGCAAAACTTATGAACCTTCTTAGAAAGTTGTATTTTCCTCATCTGCTTCCTGTATGATTTCTTCCTCATCTAGCATCTCAAAACAAGATGGTTAAATCCACCACTATATGTACAGCAAAAGTTTCTTCCATTTAAGCATGTAAAATTATCATGCTTTGCAGAAACACAATCAAATTGATCATGAGAAGATTTATACCGCTTCTGCTACTTTGACTGTTCATCACTTTTGTATTCATGAGAAAATGAACTAGTAGAGGCTACAGCTTTCATTTTCAGAATAACATCACCATTTTTTTCTTGAAAACTGTTTGAACTTGCATGCATGTGATAAGCTTCATGTTTACCATCTTCTTGCTGCAAAAAAGGCTTAAAGAAATGGAAATCATATTTGAAACAAATTTGACATATTTGCATCTTAGAACTTGGAATAAAAGTTCTCTTTGAAATAGCCTCTCATGCCTTCATGGCTTTGGAGTCTTTGCCATTAAATTGCACATAACCAAGACCAAGATTCTTGGGTCGTTCCTCAACTGAAATGGGATCAACCATGCCTTTTGCATGCTTGCCTAATCCCTTGCCTTCATAGCCCATTTTAATCATTAATTTTGACCCTATTCCCCTTGTATGTTTTTCGAAAGAACCAACACATATTTCTAATGAAGAAACTAAAGACAAGTTAGAATGGATTACCTCTTCCTCATGCATTTTATTGGTCAAAGACTTTGGGCTTGATCGAGTTTCCTATCCATATCATGCAATATTTGAAGAATTTCTTCCTTCTCTTCCTTCATGGAAAACAACTGTTCATGAAGTTCAGTGCTTTCTCGTTTATCCTCAAACAAAATCTGCACCATGTCCTTCAATATAATAAAGTCACGCTTCATATCATCATCGAAGAATCTTGTGAAGGAGGAAAATTCACTTGTAGAAGTTGTCATTACAATGTCAATGAATAAATTAACTTCAAAAAAGTTCTCAAAGCTTTCAAAATAAATGACAAATCATTTCTAACCAAATGGTTGTAAAGACAAACTCTTGTTCAAGCAGCCAAACAACAAACAAACTCCAAGAGCTTCTTAACAAACAAACATCAAGAGGGTTTGTTCCAAAAATGACCTTGAGGTCATTTGGGGTAAGGAATATGCCTTAATTCCTTTTCTTCCTTTTTTTTCTCTCCAAGACTTAGCTAATCAGTAGCTATCCCCAAAACTCAAGAAAACTCAAACAACAATCAGTTTGTAAACAGTAAAACAGTCAATCTTTTACACTGTTTAACACCTTTTAAGCTATAAAATCAAGCAACCAAGTACTTTGTCAAGCAAGCAACTGTTCTCTGATACCATATTGATCTGAAAATGGTTTGGATAACTTGTATGTATTTCAAGAACCTACCACTCAATTAAATTAAAATGATGTAGCTTGTGCTTGACAATTTTGCGAAATTATTTACTTGAAAGTGGTGTATGAATTTTTATTGTTTATGTGTCTTACCTTCATTTTTTCTTGTTGTAATTTAACATGTATGACAAAAACATAATGCAGAAAATAATCATTCAATCAAAACATCAATTTTAATCTAGGAGTTCACCCGAAATCTCGTGGGCTACATCTCCTTTGAGCTTTGTCATCATGACTCAGCTCTTTGGGATTATGGTAAGTGTTTTTACAAGTAAATACTTAATTCCAATGAATACAAAAATGATCCAAAGTACTGAAAATACCATAAATATCCCTCAAATGGATATCCAACTTCAGCAAACAGCTTTAGGCTCTTGTTGACATGATTCCTTATGTTGGTGCACTAAGCTACTATGAGCTTCCAAATGGCACAAACTCCCTCAGAATTATGTTTTTGTCACTAAAACCACTACTTTTGTATCTAATACACAACAGAAATCAAATACCAACTGTAAATTTCTCAAATTGAGCACTGCAATCCCAAAATAGGTTATCCTCCATGGTTTGCCCAAGGCTGCCCAGAACTTCACATCAACTTCTCAAGCTGTAGAAGATCTAAAAATGTTCTAAAAACACTTCCATTTTTTCCAAAATGTCTTAAATATCCAATTTAGACTATTCATTCATCAAAATCAGCCTCTGGCTACTCCAGTTTCACCTCAATCATGAATCGGCACCCCCTGGCACTAGGGTCAAGGAAAACTTCTCTGCTAAATTTTCAACCTCTATAAGTCTTCCAAACTTGCTGAAACCTTTGTAATTAGATTCATAATGATGTTTTCAATGGATAATGACCACTGTTTCATTGCAAATGGTCTCAAATAGCTCTGGCTAAGCCCTGCACTGCTGCTGGAAAAAGATGGAAATAATGACCCCTGGAACTTTACTGAAGCTTTTTAGCCTTCAAAAATTCTCTACAAGCTCTATAAACCATCTCATTAGATTCAAAACATCTAAATTATCCAATTTAGCCTATTGGAACTTTGGAAAAGGACTCTAACTCCCATGGTTAGGCTTCAAAATGAATTTGTCTCATGGTGGCCCTAATGGCTTCTTCATCTTCCCTGAAGAAAAATATTCTAAAGATCACCTCCATTCAATCTGAAACCTATTCCAAAGTGTTAAGGAGGTTAAATAGACCCAAAATTAACCAACATTTCATCCAATTTGGTTTAATATTGAGGGATTTATGGCAAAAACAATTTTTTTCCCAGTGTCCCCCAGAATCCTCCTCCAAAACTGGAGGAACTCCAGTTAACTCAGCTAAAATGGTGTACAAGCCTGAATTTTCAAACTCTACTCCAAATTCAACTGTAACATTTAATGTGGTGGTTAGCCATTATGTTCACATGCGGAAATGTAACGAACTATCAACTGCTAGCAGATAACCTTCAACCCGACTAATACGTGCACTGACCCGAACGCGTGCACTGTGACCCAAATGCGTGCACTATGGCCCAAACGCGTGCAACGGAACCCAACCTGAACACGTGCACTATGACCCAAATGTGTGCAAGGTGACCTGAATGCGGGCAGGGTGACCTGAATGCGTGCAGAGTGACCCGGCCTTCCAATAACCAAAAATTTTGCCTTGACCCCCTTTTTTTAAAACCATTAGGCTTGGGGCCACATGGCAACCAATGATTGGCCTCCACCATCCCTTAAAAAAAATCACTTTTAACATATAATTTCTTGCTAAACTGTCAAAAGTCAAACTTGGTCAACTGAAAAATGGAGTTTACTCGAGACTTCAAACCTTCATAACTTTCACATACGATGTCAATTTTGAGAACCGTTTGCAGCGCTAGAATTACAGCGATGAGACCTTTTCGGTCATTCAAGTTCAAAACTCTTCCAAAAAATTTTAAATGTGAGCTATCATTCTGGTCCATGATCCAGTTCTGATCACTGAAGGAGCTACCCTCCCCAAGTGGAGCCACTATTAGTCATCAGTATTTTTTGCTATCTTTGGATGACTATAAGATGGTTATAGTTCTCTAAAAAAAATATTCATTGAATCCCTTGAGTTTTATAAATCTCACTGCCTTCATTATCTTCATAAAATTTTTTTCCCTATTTGTCAGTTTGTCATCTCAAAGTCACCTTGTTTCTCTTAAAAGACTCATTATGGGCTTATACCTCTCATTTTCATCCTTATTTCCTACCTAAAACCTCATTTCCCCATCCCCCCTTATCAATAAACTACATCCCCCCCTAAGATTTCTTGTTGCTAACTCATTTTCATGTCCCCTTGAGCATAACAACACTTGTAAAAACACACTTTTCACTTGAAAATTTCTAAGTCAAATTTCATTCAAAATCAGGTCAAAGAGCTCTCCCATTAGGTCATTAGGGTTTTTAATTTTTCAAGGTCAGACTTTCATTCCAATGAGGTTAGCACACATATGACAAGGATTGATTATGAAAAGAATTCTTTTGGCTCCCCAAAATCCTTAGCTATTTCAGGCACTGCTTTCCTTTGCTATAATATATCTCAGATGTAATAGAATTTTGAGACATGGTTATTCAAAAAGGACCTAAAATTTCCAAGGAGGATTATCTTCTCAGTTCAGAACCTGCAAGTGAGAAGAATGGGACAAAGTTTGGCACCTCTATAGAGGTGTTGGAAGATTTATTAGCAGAAAGTACTCATGATGTAGACTGTCTACTCCTAAATGAAAACCATTTACATCAAAGGAAAGGGGAAAAAATTAGTCTTGTAGATGACAAAGGTTATAAACTTGGTAGTCCATTTGAGTGCCAAAGTAGTGATTACTTGCAGGAAAATAACATGGAGGAATCACATAAGGTCAAACATGAAGAAATTCTATCAGAAAATATTGATGGAATATGAAAAAAAGGTAAGGTGAACTGAACAAAAATTAATTAACTTGAAATTTCTATAGAGAAATTATAAGACAACACTGATGATTGCTATAAAGAACTAAAGGCACTTAGAGATTTTAAAAATGTGGCCAGAGAAGGTGGAAAAATATGAGTTGAATTTTATAGTGCAAACTACATAAGATTTTGGAGATGCTGCTATATGTAATAATTAAATCCCAAAGTTGCCAAAATGAACATGTCAAGCCTCAATGAGAAAAACAAAATCCACCTCGATGACTTCAACAACCTGCAAAGAAAAAGTGTCAAAGTGTATCAGTGAGAAAAGGAAAAAGACTTCAGACATTAGAATGTGGGGTTTTCAAATTAAATCAAATTCCACTTGTCTATAAAATCTCATCAAACACTTCAAAGGAGTCATTTTTTCCTTTCAAAGAGCAAGAGCCATTCAACAAAGGAAAAATTTGTGAAGTTTCAAGCGAATTTGGTAAAAATTCCTTGGCGTTGCGCGTTCAGCACTTGGCGCTACGTGTTTTCCTTGGCACTGCGCGCCTGGAATTTGGCACTACACCATTGCTCAATTTCTTCAACGCAATTTCTAAAGGTGATGTGCACCTGGATCTTGGCCATTAGCCCTTGCAGAGGAGCTGCACGCTTACCACTAGTGTTGCGTGCCTAGCCAGAGAAGACTATGAAGTGATCCATTCGTCCAAATCACTTCAAATCTCCTTCAACTATTTTCCAAAGTCCTCCAAAGCACTGTTAAGTGGTAAGTGCATACCATAACCCATTTTTAAGCTATTTTGGTCATCATTTAATAAATTTAAGTGTAAGCCTAAGAAAACCCTAATTTTAAGCTTTTGATCACTGTTTTACCCTTATTTCATCCTCCTATAAAGAAAACCAGTCATAAGAAAGGGTAATTGAATTGATTTAGGGTTTACATCCATCTACTTTGTCCCTACACATAGTCCCTTTCATTCCTTCCCTTCATTCACACTCATTTCCTTCATTTTTTCAAAGCCACCATTTCATTCCCTTCCCTTCATCTCATTTCCCTTGAACCCTAGGGTTTTATAAAATAAAGTTTAAAATTTCTGAGGGAGAATATAGTGGTTTTGAGGCACAAATTCCAAGGATGCATGATCATAAGGGAGGGAAGATAAACATGTTTGAACCCATCAATACAAGGGAATGCATGGCCTCTCCTCTCACTGTATCTTGTTTTAAACATGTGGGTTGCTTTGAGTTTTGTGAGAGAGTGCAGCAATTCCAAAATCACCCGGAGATAACAAGACTATTCATCATCAATCTACATGACAAGTAGGTCTATTCCATGGGATACATTCATTTCCAATGAGGTTTTCACTTCCGCAACGGTTCATCATTAGCGAGATGTTCCTTCATCATCCCATCCTCCCGAATCCATTCCTCCATCACATCCTACTACTCATACATCTCCACCCACTCACATCCATTCACCTCAAGATGATCCTTCTTCATCACCTTTCCACCACCCTTCACCATCACATCATGATACCAGAGCCTCAAGTAGTGAAAGAGATATTGGGACAACTGGCACTAAAATGAATGATATTAAGCCATTTCCTTTGACCTTTCGGATGGGCCACAGGCATGTGTTTGCTTCACTTGAGGTGAAAGGGGCCATGCCTTATTCATCAACAAAATAGGTTGATAAGTGCAAGGAAAAGGTTATAGAGCATATCATCATTGAGGAGGAGGATAAACATGAAACTGATCAGGATTTTTAGTTGATTGACCTTGATGATGAGGATGAGTTCAGAATCACAAATATGTTGATCAAAAGCAAGGATGCCAAGATTAGTGTGCTTCAAGCTAATCTTTGTAGAGAAAATAATGTTATTAATTTTCTTGAGCTAGAGAATCAGAAGTTGGAGACAAATAAGACCATCAGTGAGGTCAAAGAAATTAGAGCTCAAAGAGAGGCCAAAAAGGCCAACGCTTTTCTAGATGAGATATTGGGTAGTTTTTATGATAGTGATGATGAGGAAGATCAGCTTCCTATGACAAAGGCCAAATACCATTAGGCTGAAGAGGGCTTTAGCCCGGGAAAGGAAAAAAGAGGCAGAATTGGTAGAGCAGCTCACTCCAAGTGAGTCGCTTGCCATAGAGATTGATGGAGACAGAGAGTCTTGGCTTGAGAGGGAAAGTTTACATCTATAGGGCCTACTAGAGAAGACAAAGAGAGATGTTGATGTTCAGATGAAGATGACAAGACATTATGCCATGAGAAACAAGATTGCAAGGGCCAAGCTCAAACGAGCCCATGCAAAGATTCGGGCTTTGACCGAGGCAGAAGAGAAAGAGAAGCTCAATATCCTTGTTGAGGTGTCCCTCCAACCCTCTAAACCTTGATCAGAAAGAAAAATTCTAATTTTGGCACTTTTGTGCACGTTTTGAATTTTTGACAGTTTGACATGTACAAAATTTGCCAAATGTGCAGCGCCACTAGAACTACGCTCTTTTTTGGGACATACAAATGGCAGAAGGTCAGCATATTCATATTCATAATGACAAGTACATCAACCTTAGAAATTTTCAGAGGATTTGGAGCAAAATTGATCGCTCAAAAAGGCCAAAAACCACCAAAAAATCACCTTTATGCCCTCTGTTTGACCTTGGCACTGCGTATTTACCAGTATTGGGAGGAGTAATTTTTGATAGGGCCGATGGGCACCATTTTCAAAATTGAAAGCATATTTTGAAAATACACTTAGACAAATTTCAAAGGAGCTATCATGGAGCTCATTTGAACATCGGGAAGGCCTCCAAAATTTGGCTACAAGAAAAGCCATTTTCTCTGCCTTGGTGCTACGCGTTTGCACTAGCGTTGCACCCCTGTACCTTGGAGTTGCACCTTTACCAGGAGTTATTGCAAAATTTATTTAGAAGCCTTAAACTCAAACATATTTGAAAGTTAGCTGAGAATTTATGTTAGGAGTTATTATTACAATGAATGAGTCTTAGATATTTTTCCTTGGGCCTTGCATGGTCTCAAAGGTAAAAATGCATTAACTTTGTAATAAATAAAATTTGAAACCCTAGCTAAGGATCACCTCGTCATTTTTCAGATAAATACTGCATGGATGCTTCATGTTTTTTTTTGGATGGTTGAGTAGTTGTTGAACTGATTAGTTGTTGAGCTAGTTGATGGATTGCTAGGTTGGATTTGAGAAAGCTCTAAGTTGTAGAGATCTCTTGTACATGGAGTAATGTAAATTTTTTGATCATCAGTAATAAAATCTTGTTTAGAGGATTCTTGAGCTATGTTAATGATGAATTTTTCCTTATTTTTCAATGTTTTCCTCCTTTTTTCCATTATGTCCATTATTTCTCTGATAAAAGAACAGAAATTTTAGAGTAGGATATGCTGTCTTGGCAACCTATTTATGTCTACATTCTTTATCTTAATGTTTTCCTCTACAAAGTCTGATTTGAAAATTCTTAATTTCTCTCTGTTTCCAGTTAGCTTGTTCTCTTGAAAATGATTTAATGGATTCAAGCCAAAGAAGTCTATGGTATGTCATGTCCTTTGGTGTAGGTTGAAACATTATTTTCAAGGCCTTTCTTTGAAGTATACTTAGTAGAGTCCATCCACGGAAGTCTATGGTATGCCCTGTCCTCTGGTATGTCTTAAATTTTTTCTTTGAAGGCCTTTAGAGTGTTTGATTAAATAATATAGGTTTAGCTCACTCTTTAGTTGCACTCATTGTTATCTTAAATTTTTTCTTTGTCTCAAAGTAATATTAGGAATGCTGGATTGTTGTCTTAAAGGTTTTCTTATTAAATTTTGGCCAAAGAAGTATATGGTATTCCCTATCCTTTGGTTTTTCTTAAATAGTTACCTGGAAGGATTTTCTTGTGGAAGTAGAGTTAAAGGATTCTTAATTTCCCTTTAGTTTTACTATTTTCCCAACTTATTTTCATTTCATATGCCATCTAATCTAACAAATCCACTTGATATAGTTAGCTTTCCCTGTGAAAACCCTTACTGAGTTGATGAACTATTAAATCATTTTATGACTCCATATCCCAATGGATTTATTTTTCTCATGGTCTATATATTCAGCTGAAAAGCTCCCTCAATTAATCACACCACTGATCTATCAACCTACCAATAAAATCAATCAAAAAAAACAAGTCCTTAGAACTTTATAACTAGCCTAAGATCATAAAACAAAATCATAAAGACATATCGTTAACAAACACTTATATAGAGAGAGCCCTCTCTGAGTCCCCGAAGGCTAGGTCCTAGGACTCCCAAGTTGGTTTGATGTTACCCTTGTTTATTTGGTCTTACCAATCTGATAAATTACAGGGACCTAACATAATTGAGACTCCGCTGGGGAAATTCATTAAAAATCTTAATGTTACATAAAGAACTCAGAAAACCCAAAAATACCTCAAGATTGGTATCCAATTTTTGATGTGGACAACAAACAAATCCTCAAAATAGTTAGCATCATCCACCTGGTGACTCCACTGGTTCTCACAAACTCCCTTGTGAATGTATTAATCGATCCTAATAGTATAAAACCTAGCCACATACTGTGTGAATTTAGTAATTTTTCAGATACGTTTGTTTTTCAAAACCCTTACAAAATTTTAGCCTCTCTATATTATGTGTCTGAAATCTGGCTTCACAAAGAATCTGCACCAGATCTCACCCTGACCCAAACCCTCCTGCTATAGTTGATGACCCAGAAAAAAATCTTAAGAAAAAATTCTAAGACTGAAGATTCAACTATTGTCAGACCAATTCACAAAGTAAGTTCCTTTCCTAAAAACCTTACATCCCTGCAAGATACCCAATTTGACTTACACCACAGAAGAAACCTATTCAGAACTAAGTCTCAAATTTGGATAGACCAGACAAACCTTGAGCCTACCAGCTTACAACAGGGTCGTAGTAGAGAAGCCTCTCCTTCCACTCCTCCTAATCTTCAGCTTCTCTATCACTTTGACTCCTTTCATTCCAAATCTACTCAATATCATCTAAATGGTCCAAGTGAATTTGCCACCCTAACTCATACATCCACTGTTCAAACTTCTCCATTCCATCCTCCACCTCCACTAGTAAACCCTCCTCTTGTAAATCCTCCTTGGGTTCCATTACCTCCTATCATGGCAGCATGGTATGCCCCCTTGGTACTACCACAACCTTTACTACCTATGCCTTAAGACAATCTGGAATCCCTAATTTTAACGGAACTAATCCTACAACCACCCAACAACATGTAGACAAGATGAATGATGCTTTTGACTACCAAGAAATAGAAGATAAGACCATACAAATGAGAATGTTTTCCCAAAGTTTAGGGGGAGAAGAAAATAAATGGTTGAATAGCTTAGCCCCTAATAGCATTCATGATATCCCTTCCCTTCATCAAGTATTCATAAACAAGTGGGACACTAAGAAAAATCCTCTTCCAATCTTATCAGAATATGAGAACCTTAAAAGAAATGTTGGGGAGTGTGTTCAAGACTACTGCGCTAGGTTCAATAGTGTATATAATGCACTCCCTCCCCACATGAAACCCCCATAAGGCCTAGCCCTAGTAAAACTTCCAGATGGATTTGATCTAGAAATGGCTTACCAATTAAGAGAAAGAGAATCCCCTTTCCTTAGAAGACATTCAAAATGGAGCAGTAAGTGTAGAAGCCAATCTGATTGCTAAAAGGGATAGAATGAGAATAGGGAAGAGGGTTACATACAAATAGGAACCTATGGCCTCCACATCTGATGTTAAAATTAACAGTCTAGTAAATACAATGGAAAGGATGATGGAGAGAATTAAATTAAATGAAAAAGCACCCCCTAGGGAAAACCAAACAAATCCTCAAAACAAAAACAGAAACCAAAACTTAATAAGAGATCCTCCTCAAATAAGAAAAAGAGAAAATGACCAGAAAATCGGACCTCCTTTCCAAGAAAACTATGTAGATGAAGAGGAACGAGAGACTGAGGAGACAGAAGAAAATTATGTGAATCTAATAGGCTCTGATAATGAGGACGTTGTTTTCTTACAGAAGAAGAACAAGGTCTGTTTTCCTCAAACTAAGCTGAAAGAACTTATGAGGATTCCAAAGAATACAAACTAGGATTTGAAAATTCTATCATGGAGGTTCATAGGCAGTATGACCTCAGAAGTAGGAAAACCCAAGATATCCCCAAGAAGAACAAACTAGAAATTTCTGCTAGGAAGACCCCTAAAAACACTCCTAGGAAGACAACAGAAAATACAAACACCCTGGCTAAGAATTCTGGTCAAAGAAAAAACAAAATCATCCAACAGGATGGTGACCAAAGCTGCCCTAGTGCATCAACTATAGGCCCTGAAAAAACTGTTTTAACCGAGATTCCAAATAAAAATCAGCAAGCTAAAGTTGCTGAGAAAACAATGTCTGATAAAACTGATTTAAATCTACCAAGAACACATACACCATTCAGTATTGAGAGTGATATTACCAAGATAATAATAGCCATACCCCTTACTGAATTAGTGACTCAAGATGTATATAGATATCAAGTTTTGAAAGCTTTAAACATAGGAAATAACACCAATACTCTAAATTTGACTGACGACAAGCCAGAATTGTTGTTTGGACCATAGGTAGAGGGAAATTTTCAAGAGGGAGGTGTGCCTCCATTCTATGTCAGTTTGAACATCCATGACAAAATAATACACAATTCCATGCTAGATTCTGGTGCTTGATATAACCTCATGCCAAAGGTAGTGATGGAAAAGTTACGCTTTGAAATAACCAGACCGTACAAATACTTCTACTCTTTTGATGCAAGTAGATTTAAATGGTTGGGCCTAATCAAAGATCTATGTGTCAATCTAGCGCAAATACTAGCCAAGACCCTTGTAATGGATACTGTAGTGACTGAAAATCCCCCAAAATATGGCATGCATTTATCAAGATCATGGGGAGCCAAACTCCAAGGAACCCTCGAAATGGGCATGATATTTGCTAACATTCTAGTATTTAACCAAACAAGAAGACAATATAGAAAATCTCACATGAAATACGTGGTGAGTAGGCAAGATAAAAAAAACAACACCCCTCTCTATTATGTCCATTCAGACCTTGATTCATTTATTTTGTACAATGAAGATGACATTAATGAACAAGTATCTGAAAAATAGGAAGAGCAAGACGTGTCAAAACAGTCAAACCAAACACAGTATGAAGAACATAATAGCCAAAACCCTAGCAGCCATGAACAGCAACATAATGGTAAATCTAAACTTGAAACTCTTTGGAACATGAGCTTTGATGGCTCTTGTGGCAAATTTGGTTTAGGAGTAGGTGTTTGGATACACAACACTAATGAAGGTCACTCTTACAAGCTGGATTTTCAATGTACAAACAATATTGCAGAATATGAAGCTCTTCTCCTAGGTTTACAATTGCTGAAAAATATAGGAGCTAAGAGAATTTTCGTTTAGGGAGATTCTAAGCTAATTATTAGGCCAATTAAAGGAGAATATTCAGCCAAAAATCCTAGGTTAAGAGAATATAGAAATGCTGCCTTAGACCTCCTAAAAACATTTGAAAAATATGAACTTATCTCTATCCCAAGAACTCAAAACATCCTTGCAAATGAACTAGCATTTGTTGCCAGCACTTTCCAACTGCCCCATGCCAATGAACAATATACGGTAAAGGTAAAAAGTAGACCAACATTCCCTGATAACATAGATTATTAGTAAGTTTTCGAAGGTGAAAAACATATTGAGGACTTCCTATAGTCCAAAAATGAGTTTGAAATACCAAAATCAAACTCAGATCATGAAGAGAATTGCTCTGCTGAGGAAGAGACACACAAAATAGAGCCACCTTATGTTGCTGATATAAATATGTTAGGACACCCTCATGAGGCAAAATCGTGTGAAGATTCAGATAAAAAGGACCTGGAGGTATTACAATTCAAAGGCAATCTATTTCCAAAAGGACTTGTCCCCTTAGAAGAATTGTTTGATTTCAATGATGTTGCTAGGAAGGCTAAAATAGAATCCACTAAAACAAATGTAGAAGAATACATCACAGGCCATGAGGAAGAACCTAAAATGATAAAACTATCCAAAACATTCCCATCTCTTATAAAACATAAATACATTGAGTTGTTCAAAGAACTTAAGGATGTGTTTGCATGGGGATATGAGGACTTAAATTCCTATGATACAAGCATCATGTAGCATAAGATTACTCTCAAGGAAAACCTGAAACCATTCAAGAAGAAATTGCGTAGAATAAACCCTGTCCTAATGCCTCTAGCTGAAAAAGAAATAAAAAAAATGTATGATGCTGGAATAATAGTCCCACTCAAGTTCTCGAAATGGGTCTCAAATATTGTATTAGTGAGGAAGAAAATAGGGAAAATTAGGCTATGCATAGACTTCAAAAATTTTAACGAAGCCTCCATGAAAGAAAACTACCCTTTACCTAATATAGATCATATACTGCAAAGGGTAGTAGGCTCCAAAAGAATATCTTTTCTTGATGGTTTTTGAGGGTATAATGAGGTGCTAGTACATCCAAATGATCAGCACAAAACCACCTTCACTACACCTTGGGGCACATTCCTGTATGTCAAAATGCCTTTTGGGTTAATAAATTCTAGGGCCAATTTTCAAAGAGCCATGGAAATTTATTTTTCCAAATAAATAGGTCAATTCATTGTGATAACCTTGATGACATAACTATCTATTCAAAAACCAATGAAGAACACCTAGATCACTTAAGAAAGGTCTTTGAAAAATGTAGAAAGTATGGTATATCTTTAAATCCTAAGAAAACTTTGTTTGGTCTTCAAGAAGGAAAAATTTTAGGCAATAACATATTTGAAGAAGGGATTAATATAGATCCAAAGAGGATTGAGGGGATATTGCAGGTCAGTCACCCTAGGAACATAAAAGAGCTGCAATCTTTCATTGGAAATATCAACTTCTTAAGAAGGTTCATACCAAACCTTGCAGAACTCCTAAGAAACATTTCAAACATGTTTAAAAGAGAAATAGGAGTCAAATGGACCATAGAAGCAAAGAAATCCTTTGAACTGGTAAAAAAATCACTTACCCAAACACCAGTCCTCATCAGCCCTGACTTCACTAAGGACTTCTTCATCTTCTCATTTGAATTAGAGCACACAATTGTTGCAGTATTACTACAAAATAACATAATTGGACAAGAACAACCCATAGCTTTCTTCAGCAAGGCACTAAGAGATGCACCTTTGAAATATAACATTATGAAAAAACAAGTTTTTTCCTTAATCAAAGCATTAAAATATTTTATAGTTTGCATCTTGCATTCACATTTCATTGCTTTTGTTCCTCATGCATATGTTAAGGACATACTAACTTAGGATCCTGATGGTAAAAGAGGTAAGTGGATTGTTGTCAACTTAGAGTATGATCTAGAAATCAAGCCCACCAAGCTAATCAAAGGGCAAGGATTGGCCAAACTGATGGCTGAAGCAAACTTTCAAGCACTGGACATAAACATGATACATTCCTTGGATGAACAAGAGGAGCTAGAAGCTCCACCTATTGAGGAATAATTTCTAAACTAACTCTGGTATGCTGATATAATGTTCTTTTTAATCTAAATGTTCCTCTTGGTTTTTCCAAAACAATGGCCAAATTCTTGAAAGTAAAAGCTATAAATTCTTTCATTCTAGATAAAGCTTTATATTGGAAAAATTATGTTGGTATCCTGCTTAAATGTTTACTTGAAGAAGATGCAGATAGAATCATGCATGAGTTTCACGAAGGAGAATGTGGAGGTGATCTCTATTGGAAAACCACTACCAAAAAAATCCTTAAGAGATGGTTTCTATTGGCCCACTCTTTTGCCTGATATTCACAATCTAGTAGTGACTTGCCATAAATTCCAAATCTTTGAGGGAAAGAGAAAACTGCTTCCTTAGCCTTTACAACCTATTTGTGTTGAAAATCCTTTTCAACAATGGGGTTTAGATTTCATTGGAGAAATCCACCCTATCTCCTCTACCCAGCACAAATGGATCCTCACTACAACTGACTATTTCATCAAATGGATAGAGAAAATCCCTTCAAGGACTGCCACTGACTCGGTAACCATAAAATTCCTTGAAACCAATATTCTGTCCAGATTTGGCTATCCGAGAAAAATCATCGTTGATAATGTTTTTGCATTTAAATCCAAGAAAATGGTGGACTTTTGCCACAAACATCACATTACCTTAGGGAATTCTACAGCTTATTACCCTGAAGGTAATGGGTTCTCTAATTCCTCTAACAAAATTTTGGTAAATATCATCAAGAAATTGTTGGAAGAGAACAAAAAGTCATGGCATACAAAATTACTGCATGAACTATGGGCAGACAGATTAACAAACAAAAAATCAATTAACATGTCTCCCTATCAACTAGTGTATGGCATGGATGTAGTTTTTCTGACAGCTTTGAGAGTGCCAGTAATGAATCTCATTCAAGAGGTATAGTCAGAGGAGAATGATATAAAAGGGAGGCTGAACCAAACCATTCAATTGCAGCAATCAAGGTAAGAAGTGTACAACAGAACACAGCAAGTGCAGGAAAGCATCAAGGAGATTTTTGATAAGAGGACCAAGGAAAATGATTTCTAGATTAGACACAAAGTTTTGAAATGGGATTCAAGAAGAGAGGACAAAGGAAACCATGAAAATTTGGACAATCTATGAAAGGGTCACTACATCATTCACTCTGTTAGAGGTATCAATGCATTCTTTCTACAAGAAATGGATGGAACATAATTATATGGATGTCCTGTCAATGGAAAGATGCTCAAGCATTATTTTTGTTAAAGTTCTTAGTTTAAAGATTTATTCATTTTACATAACATTGATTGAATAAAATATCGGAAAAATGAAACACAAAAACATAGAAAAGTAGAAAAGAGGGTAGATAAAAGAAAAGGTAAAGCCCCATACCAAAAAAGAATATTTCTGAAATTGTGCAAGTCCAAATGCCACTAATTTTTGATGAAACACTATTCAGCCATACAGCTTAATTATGGTTGAACAAATTTAAATTGATTACTGATAAGTTAGAAATATTTTCCAAACTATTTAAACTTGGATTATCACTAGACCATGTTAGGAAAAGATATTGGTTCCCAAGGCTCAAATCCAAACCAAAGAGAAAAGAGAGGGATGAATAAAAAGTTCCAAATTATAGCCCTCAATTATTTTACTTTGTGAAAAAATATATTTTGTGTCCAAACTGTCCAAAATAAGAGAGCTCATGACAAATCAAACTTCTTAACCTTGATTTGGTCATGTTTTAGATTTTATGTTGATAGATTAGAGAATGAAAATCTTCCAAACTATTTAATCTTGACGGATAATTAGATTAGGTAGAGAATAAAAGGTCTCATCAGTCTAATCTGAGCCTTTAGATGATATAAGAGTAGAAGTAGATAGTTTCTGCTTTCAAAAGAGAAAACATGTCAAGGGTTTTCTGGTCTAAATGCACCCAAATGAAGAAAAAAAATGTTTGGAAAATTATGATTGGTAGGTAGAGTTGATGTTGAAGAAATCATGTTCTTTAGATTTTAAGATCACAACTTCAGGGAACAACAACAAATCAGCAATTGAAGAAGGAGGAAACCTACCAAGCCTAAACAAGGCACTGATTTACAAATTCCATAGATCTGAACTCTGAGGTTCTTGACACCTCCTAAAGGAGCTGCCCTACCCAAGTGGAGCCATTGTTAGTCATGATTATTTTTCACTATCTTTTCATGACTATAATATGGTTATAGTTTTCTAAAAACAATATTCCTTGAATATCTTGAGTTTCAGAAATCTCACCGCCTTCATTATCTTCATAAAATTTTTTTCCCTATATGCCAGTTTTTCATCTCAAAGTCGCCGTGTTGCTCTTAAAAGACTCATTATGGGTTTCTAATTCTTGTTTTCATCCCTTTTTCCTACCTAAAACCTCATTTTCACCTATCAATAAACTCCATCCTCCCTTTAAGATTTCTTGTTGCTAACTCATTCCCATGTCCCCTTAATCATAACAGCACTTGTGAAAATGCTCTTTTCACTTGAAATTTTCTAAGTCAAATTTGATTCAAAATCAGGTCAAAGAGCAGTCTCATTAGGTCGTTAGGGTTTTTCATTTTTCAAGGTCATCCTTTCATTTTGATGAGGTTAGCACACATATGAGAAGGATTGATTATGACAAGAATTCTTCTGGCTCCCCAAAATCCTTGGATGTTTCAGGTACTACTTTTCCTTTGCTATAATCCAGCTCAAATGTAATAGAATTTCGGTACATCGTTATTCAAGAAGGACCTAAAATTTACAAGGAGGATTATCTTCTCAGTTTAGAACCTGCATATGAGAAAAATGGGACAAAGTTTGGCACCTCTGTAGAGGTGTTGGCAGATTTATCAGTAGAAAGTACTCATGATGTAGACTGTCTACTCCTGAATGAAAACCATTTACAGAAAAGGAAAGGGGAAAAACTTTGTCTTGTATATGACAAAGGTTTTAAACTTGGTAGTCCATTTGAGTGCCAAAGTAGTGATTAATTGCAAGAAAATAACATGGAGGAAGCACATAAGGCCAAACATGAAGAAAGTCTATCAGAAAATATTGATGGAATATGAAAAAAAGGTAAGGTGAACTGAATAGAAATGAATGAACTTGAAATGGCTATAGAGAAATTAGAAGACAACACTGATGATTGTTGTAAATAACTGCAGGCACTTAGATATTTGAAACTACAAAATATTTTGGAGATGCTGCTATATGTAATAATTAAATCCCAAAGTTGTTAAAATCAACATGTCAAGTCTCAATGAGAAAAATAAAAGCCACCTCAATGACTTCAGCAACCTGCAAAGAAAAAAGTGTCAAAGAGTATCACTGAGAAAAGGAAAAAGGCTTCAAACATTAGAAAGTGGGTTTTTCAAATTAAATCAAATTCCACTTGTCTATAAAAGCTCATCAAACACCTCAAAGCAGTCATTGTTTCCTTTCAAAGAGTAAGAGCCATTTAGCAAAGGAAAAAATTGTGAAGTTTTGAGTGAATTTGGTAAAAATTCATTGGCATTGTGCATTTAGCACTTGGTGTTGTGCATTTGCCTTGGCACTGTGCACCTGGGAGTTGGCACTGCACCCTTGCCTGATTTCCTCAACGCATTTTCTGAAGGCGCTGCACACCTGGAGCTCGGCATTGCACCCTTGAAGAGGCAATGCACGCTGACCACTAGCACTGTACACCTAACCAGAGAACACTGTGAAGTGATCCATCCATCCAAATCACTTCAAATCTCCTTCAAATATTTTCCAAAGTCCTCCAGAGCACTATTAAGTGGTAAGTGCATACCATAACCCATTTTTAATCTATTTTGGTCATCATTTAATCAATTTAAGTGTAACCCTAAGAAAACCATAATTTTAAGCTTGTGCTCATTGTTTTACCCTTGTTTCATCCTCCTATAAATAAAATGTGTCATAAGAAAGGGTAATTGCATTGATTTAGGGTTTACATCTGCCTATTTTGTCCCTACACACATTCCATTTCATTTATTCCCTTCATTCACACTCATTCCCTTCATTTTTTCAAAGCTACCATTTCATTCCCTTCCCTTCATCTCATTTCCCTTGTACCCTAGGGTTTTATAAAATAGAGTTTAAAATTTCTAAGGGAGAAGATGGTGGTGTTGAGGCACAAATTCCAAGGATACATGATCATAAGGGAGGGAAGATAAACAGGTTTGAACCCATCAATACAAGGGAATGCATGGCCTCTCCTCTCACTGTATCTTGTTTTAAACATGTGGGTTGCTTTGAGTTTTGTCAGAGAGTGCAGCAAGTCCAAAATCACCCGGAGCTAACAAGACTATTCATCATCAATCTACATGACAAGTAGGTCTATTTTTTGGGGGTTAAATTTGAGATGTCCACTAATGCCATTCAACTGCTACAGGTATACCTAGTGTGGGAGAGAAGTGGTTTAAACAAGAAAACCTGGACATGAGTTATTTTGAACCATACCTTAAACCTAGCTATAAAGATCACAACAAATCCATTTTCCATTTTTTTCATCTTCTTGACTGGTATTTTCCCATGATGAGGATAATAATGAAGTATTTTACTTATGAGGGAAGGTTTTCTTGCATCTACTCATATCATATCCATCTTCTTATGCATTTCACTAGAGTTAGGATGATGCATATACCATATTATCTTTTCCGTAGCATTGAAAAGATGGCCTACATTGTGCAAAAGAGATATTATAATCAGTAAATGCAGAGCCTATTTCATCATTCACTCATAAAGATGGTGGTCATGTATCAGCTACAGCAGAAAAATATTCCATGGGATACATTCATTTCCAATGAGGTTTTCACTTCCGCACTTGTTTATCATTAGCGGGATGTTCCTTCATCATCCCATCCTCCCGAATCCATTCCTCCATCACATCCTACTGCTCATACATCTCCACCCACTCACATCCATCCACCTCATGATGATCTTTCCTCATCACCTTTCCAATACCCTTAACCATCATGTCATGATACCAGAGCCTCAAGTAGTGAAATAGATATTGGGACAGCTGGCACTAAAATGAATGATATTGAGCCATTTCCTTTTACCTATCAGAGAGGCCACAAGCATGTGTTTGCTTCAATTGAGGTGAAAGGGGCCATTCCTTCTTCATTAGTAAAACGGGTTGATAAGGGCAAGGGAAAAGTTACAAAGCATATTGAGGAGGAGGATAAACATGAAATTGAGCAGGAGTTTCAGTTGATTGACCTTGATGATGAGGATGAGGTTAGAATCACCAATATGTTGAGAAAAATTAAGGATGCCAAGATTATTGTGCTTCAAGGTCATCTTGGTAGATCAAATAATGTGATTAATTTTCTTGATCTAGAGAATCAACAGTTGGAGACAAAGCAGATCATTAGTGAGGTCAGGGCAATCAAAACTCAAAGAGAGGCCGGAAAAGCCAAGGCTTTTGTAGATGAGAACTTGGGAAATTTTTTTGGCAGTGATTATGGGGAGGATTATATTCCTAGAGAGAGGCCAAATACCATTGGGATGAAGAGGGCTTTAGCCTGAGAAAGGAAAAAAGAGGCAAAATTGGCAGAGCATCTCACTGTAAGTGAGCTACTTTCCATAGAGTTTGATGGAGACAAAGAGTCTTGGATTGAGAGGGAAAATTTACATATAGAGGGCCTAATATAGAAGGAAAAGAGAGACACTAATGTTCAGAGGAATATGGCAAGACATTATGCCATGAGAAACAGGATTGCAAGGGCCAGGCTCAAATGAGCCCATGCAAAGATTCAGGCTTTGACCGAGGAAAAAGAGAAATAGAATCTCAATATCCTTTTTGAAGTGTCCCTCCAAGCCTCTAAACATTGATCAGCAAGAAAAATTCTAATTTTGGCACTTTTGTGCACATTTTTAATTTTTGACAGTTTGACATGTAGAAAATTGGCCAAATGCGCCACGCCTCTAGCGTTGCGCTCTTTTTTGGGCCATCCAAATGGAAAAAGGTCAGCATATTCATGTTCCTAATGAAAATAACATAAAACTCAGAACGTTTTAGAGGATTTGGAGAAAAACTTGTCCCTCAAAAAGGCCAAAAACCACCAAGCAATCACCTTTCTACCCTCTTTTTGACCTTGGCACTGCACGTTTACCAATCTTGGGAGACGTAATTTTTGACAAGGTAGAGTGGGCACAATTTTGGAAGTGAAAGCATATTTGGAAAATAGACTCAAAGAGCTTTCCAATGAGCTATCATGGACCTTATTGGGATATCAGGAAGGTCTCCAAAAGTTGGTTGCAAGACAGGTCATTTTTTCTGCCTTGGCGATGCACATTTGCATTGGCGCTACGCCCCTGTACCTTGGAGCTCTACCTTTACCAGGATTTATTGAAAAATTTATTTAGAAGCCTTAAATTCAAACATATTACAAATTTAGCTTAGAATTTATGTTAGGAGTTATTATTACAATGAATGAGTCTCAGATATTTTTCCTTGTTCCTTGCATGGTCTCAAAGGTCAAAATGCATTAAATTTGTAATAAATAACATTTGAAACCCTAGTTGAGGGTCACCTCTTCATTTTACAGATAAATAATGCATGGATGCTTCATGTTTTTTATTTTTTGGTTGAGTATTTGTTGGATTTATTAGTTGTTGAGCTAGTTGATGGATTGCTAGGCTGGATTTGAGAAAGCTTTGAGTTGCAGAAATCTCTTGTACATGGATTAATGTAACTATTTTGATCATCAGTAATATAATCATGTTCACAAGATTCTTGAGTTATGTTAATGGTGAATTTTTCCTTATTTGTCAATTTTTTACTCCTGTTTTCCATTATGTCCTTTATTTCTCTGATAAAAGAACATAAATTTTAGAGTAGGATATGTTGTCTTGGCACCCTATTTCCGTCTGCATTCTTTATCTTAATGTTTTCCTCCACAAATTTTGATTGGAGAATTCTTAATTTTGTCTCTGGTTCCACTTATCTTTTTGTACTGAAAATGATTAATGGAGTCAATCCAAAGAATTCTATGGTATGCCCTATCCTCTGGTGTAGCTTGAAACATTGTTTTTAAGGCATTTCTTTTAAGTATACTTAGTAGAGTCCATCCAGGGAAGTCTATGGTATGCCCTATCCTCTGGTATGTCTTAAAATGTTTCTTTGAAGGCATTTATAGTGTTTGGTTAAAGAATATATGTTTATCTCACTCTTTAGCTGCACTCATTGTTATCTTAAATGTTTTCTTTTCCTAAAAGTAATCTTAGGAATGTTGGATTTTTGTCTTAAAGGTTTGCTTATTAAATTTTGGCCAAAGAATTTTATGGTATCCCCTGTCCTTTGGTTTTTCTTAAATAGTTTGCTGGAAGGCTTTTCTTGTTGAAGTAAATTTAAAGGGTTCTTAATTTCCCTTTAGTTTTACTATTTTCCCAACTTATTGTCATTTCATACGCCAACCAATCTAAGAAATCCAATTGATATATTTAGCTTGCCCTATGAAAACCCTTGTTGAATTGATGAACTATTAAATTCTTTTATGACTCCAAAGCCCAATGGATTGATTTTTCTCATGGTCTATCTATTCAGCTAAAACACTCCCTCAATTATTCACACCACTGATTTTTCAACCTATCAATCAAATCAATCAAAACAAACAAGTCCTTATAACTTCATAACTAGCCTATGATCATGAAACAAAAGCATAAATACATATCATTCACAAATACTTATATAGAGAGAGCCCTCTCTGAGTCCAAGAAGGCTAGGTCCTAGGACTCCAAAGTTGTTTTGATGTTACCCTTGTTTATTTTTTCTTACTAATTTGACAAATTACAGGGATCTAACAGGTGGATTGTGGATTGCTAAAAAATTCTATAAATATACTGATCTGAACTAGAGGGTTCTTTGTACCATTTTCAAGTCAGCATAATGGATTGAGAAATAAAGAGATTATATTACAGGATTCATGTGTTGGGCCACTTCAGTGAAGAACTCTCAATTTTTCTTTGTTTTTATCTAATTTTTTCACATACTTTCATTTTTTCTAAATCTAAATGTATAACAGGAATGTTATTTCAGAATATGTTTAAAAACACTATGTCTTGAACCGTTATTTCATTTTTATGTTTTCTACTTAAATCTAGATTAGGGAATTCTTAATTTCTCCCTAGTTTCGATTGACCTCTGTCATTTCCCTCATTATCTGGATCTCAGGACCCTTAATTTCTCTCTCATCCTGATTGAAATCATTTTTACCTTAACTATCTTGCCCTGTGAACACTTCCCTTTAGAAACTTGATTCTGCTCTGATTTCTTGACACATTGACTCCATTAGTGCAATGGAATACAGACCTACATCTATCCATATGAATAAGTGATTCCACCACCAAACCAAACCAAAAATCAAATCCCAAATCAAACCCACATAACTAACCTAAAATCAACTAAAATCAACAAAGATAAATCATATAGAGAGAGCCCTCTCTAAGAATTAAGAAGGCTAGATCCTAAGGCTTAAAAGAAGGTTTGTAGTTACCTCTAATATTCTTTAAACCAAAATATAAACAACCCTTGAGAATTATTGGAGTGATAACATATTTAATGGCATTAGGATCTTGGATTGTTAATGAGTAAACCATAACACATGAAGTAAGAAGGGTCATGAGGAGAGAAAATAGAGAACCTGTACATATTAGGGAATATCTATTCAGCCCTAGGGGAGTCATCGACAACCATATAAAGATAGAAAATGATCCTGCACTTGTAGAAAAGTACCTCATCAAACAAGCACAAGCAATGGCTCATTTTTATGATATTTCTAGGTTGTTGGGAGATGAATGCATAATGGCTAGTCAAAGGAGATGGAATAGCCTCCCTCACAATCTTAGAAACATGGATTACCACACACCAGAGATATTAATAGGTGCCCTAGAAATAAAACCACTATACAATACACCCATGCAGGCCAAGAAGATTCAATGGCTTGGTTTGAAACTTGGTCCACCCTTGCTACTGGGGCTAAGTGACGGAAAATAACAAGATGAGCATAACATAGAATGGGAGGAAGTAGGAAATAATTATGGATGTCAACCTCCTGAAGGGACTCCCACACTTCTTCCATGGGAAGTCAAATGGTCCATTAAATATTTGAAACAAATGCAGAAGGAGGAATAAGTTGCTTAAAGGATGAGAAACTATTTGGTAAGGGGGTGATGATGAGCTCCATCATTAGGTAAATTTGGAGGGGTTAATTGTCAAATTTTATCCTTATTAAGTATCTTTTTCTAACATTTAATTATATTATGGTCTTATGTTGTTGGTGTATATGGTTATTAAGGCTTGTCATGCTTCGAATGCCTATCATGAGTTAAATTTAGGATAATAATGAACATATTTCACTTTTGATGAAGATTTTGCAATTAAAGCTCATAATAGACAACAAGGAGAGATTATAGGGGGATTTTCCACCTCCTTAACTCCCAAATGAAGCCAAGGGATCCTTGAGATTCCCTCCAACAACTTGAAATCAAAGGCAGCCAAGAAAACTCAAGATCAAGTTCACCAAAGCTCCACTTCTCTTATAGTAAAAGTGGACAGATCACCTACTTTTTAGGGAACTGTTGGTAGCTACACTATAGATTAAATAGGGCTAAGAAATATCTCATTAGGATTCGAACTTTGAAGGAAGCTAATAGACTCTTAGTTGTTGTAATAGGTTTTTGAGACTTTTGAGATTATGTAATAAGACTATTTTCTACAATAAGATGAGTATTCATATTGTGCTTCACTAAATTAGTTTCATAGGGATAGGCTTGTGGGTTAGGGCCCAATCCATTGGAAATAGTCTCTATTATGTATTCATGCTTAATTTTATGTCATTGTAGCTAGTTTTCTTTATGATTTTTTAGCTAGTTTTCTTATAGTTAAATTTTTTGTTTTTAGTTTGCTTCCATTTTTCTGTGTTGTAGGTTAAGCTTACTTCCATGTTGGTAGAATACTTTATAAACTCATAAAGTTGTGTGTCAAGACTCTCTCTCTCTCATCTCTTTCATTGGAGACTGAGGAGGGTAGATCTTCTAGACATGCCAAATTTTCGTTTTAGTTTATGATTTCTTGGAAACAATACTGAGCTTCTTGTAGTGTCATGAAAATGTCTAGAATGTTGAGTTATATTTCAATTTGAATGTTGATGTAGGCTTTCTTTCCAAATTCAACTCATATTTTATGTTTCCTTCATCATGAATTTGCCAATATTTATTGCATTAATAGGTAGTTTTCTTCCAGGTTCAAGTAGCACAAAAAAGGAGGACTTCGCCAGTACCCTTAGCTTCATTTCCCACATTTCATTAGCCTTCTTTCCATCAAATCGCCATAAGTATTGTTTTCAGATTTCTCACCTTCACATCGTGAGAAAACAATAGAGGTGTAAGAGGGCCTTCTCAAGAGGTTATCAGCTTGGCCAAGGAGTTGTACACCTTCCACTCATCCAAAAAAACCTTCACTCCACCTTACCTACACTTTTCTCCACCATTTTTGGCCTCAGATTGCCCTCAGACTATTTCTTGTAGCAATTTAGGACTTTCCTGTAGCAATATAGGAAACTTGTAACATCACTTGCAGCATCACCAATGGGCCCATCCTTAAGCCTAGAAACTACCATCCACCTCATCCAAGCCTACCAAAACCATCCAGAGACCTTCAACCTTGCACCCATGTGTTCAATCCCTTCCTAAATCACCTTACCTCTTTCTCCTCCTAGCTGCAAAACAATGCGTTTACAAGCATAGTTAGGTCATGATTAGATGCATGAGTAAAATCATGATAGTTAGAACACGAAGTAGATAGAAATTTTTTATCCATTTGGCCCAGCAATTTGTGATTAGGTTAGTCTTTTTTATGAAATTTCAATTCAACAACTTACTTCATGAAAGATGCCTAGTTTGCTTCCATTTATTGCCATACCTTCATTTGTGGATTTCTCATTACAAAGTAGCTCGATGTAATTTCTTGTTGTAGAATAGTTCTTTGCTTTTTGATAAAGTAATGTATTTTCATCATTTGTATCCCTAGGTATAAATTCAGAAGTGTGTCAGACTTCATTTTGAAACCCCAGAAATAACACCCTTTCATATAGCTCACAAGAGGATGACATGAGTAGAATGCATCTGATCTGTATATAGCGCTATCACCTCCAAGTTTGTATAAACCCTGGGTTGATAAAGTAAATTAGAGTAGCCTCTGGGAGTTGGATCACTCTTGGTGCAATATTAGGGCTCACCAGAGAGATAGAAAGACAAATGATCAAAATATTGCCAATGAAATTGTCATGGTAAAGAGTGTGGAGGAAAATCTCCCTATTTATAACAAAATGATGAATAAGATTTAATATGGTCAAATAATAAAATATTTTTTGCACCAAATCAAGATCTAACCACCTTTGGTATTTTATTATTTTTTATGAGAGGAAAAGTTCAAAGAAATGGCCAATAATATGTATTTAAATAACTAACTCAAACAATAATGATTAATTGAGTTAAATAATAAAAAAGTTTGAAATAATTATGAACAAATGAGACTATTTAATTACTTCTAAGTGAAATGTTCAAATTTATAATTTATTTGTTTATTTATTTTTGTGGATTAACATTTGTATTATGTCAATATTTCATAATATAAATATACAAAATCCAAATAACCATATTTTAAACAAATTTCATCATAGGAAGTTTCTATCTTCCATAAGGGAAACAAAATATTTTTAACCACCTAAAATATAAATATAATATCTAAAATAAAACCATATTTAACAAGACAAGCCTATCTTCTATAATGCTACAATACAAAAAGTCGTTATCAAGCATTATAGGAAGTTAGGAATCATATAAAGTAATTGGCGTAGGATCTTTGGTACTCGATCTTCGTGGAGTTGGAGTATCAACATCACCCTAAAGGTGGATCTCTAAATGTGTTATATTGCAATCTAGTCCTTCCAGATAGGCATGTTGATATCTTTGGGAATGTTGAATGTGCCATATCTCTCCATTTTTTCTTTTGAGACTCTGCCAAGAGGGTATTCATCTACCAATGTAAATAAATGGAGTTATGGTACTATTTCCTTATTCCCTTGGTGTGGTCGGTGCGGAACCCCATGTGAAACTTCCTCCAATATCTCAAAATTTGAAAATAATTGGCAGCCCACAATGATAAGGGATTCATGGTGAAAATTTTCACTACGGGGTTTGGGAGGGACAACTGAGTGAAATATATTTACAGCCTCTGATGCCTCTTTCTATGCATGATTTTTGTCTTGGGGGCCATGTCCTATGCCTCATTTGTGACTTCAAATTCATTGTTGTGGCATGATGCCCAAAGGTAAAGAGCACCAAGGTTTTGAACAATGTTTATCATGAATAGGAGGGTGGAAACTAGGAATGACTGTGTAAAGTCAGGAGCAAAAAAAATACAAGTTGAACCTAAGATATCAAGACATGATGAATGATTTAGAAAGAAGTGAGACAACAAATTCATATCTAACAGGGGAGTATATGAAATCATTGGCACAAAACCTCCAGCCGTGCAACCAAATTCGAAAACATGAAGTAATTAATAATAGTGCAAGTGGGAGGTATAATAATGTAGAGAAAAATCAACACATTACAAAAGGAAATAATAGTGCATTCGAGCGATTCAAGTAATACACATGATGGGATGTTTGTCTCTGGCCTAGAGTTCAGTTGTTGTAAGATTGGACGAAGAACCGGTGACTCAAATGTTAGTAAAATGCAGTCTAAAAAATGAATTGAAACATCTAAGGACCCATTGTGTTCCTTTAAACCACCTCTCCATGCATTCTACAACTACCATGTCATCCTCCACACCAATACTAGACCTTTTCCCAAAAAACATTCACCAAAAAGTTGGTAATGTGCATAGATAGACTCACTCTACAGGTAACAAGGAATATTTCCCCAAGGATATCAGGAATATTTTTTGCACTAACCCATTGATGATAGTGGAATCCTTAAAATATCCCATCTATGGTGGGGGCGTGAGCATTTTCCATCGTATATTGTATAGAGGAATATACTTTAAATTAGAGCAAAGGATTGAGATCCCACTTTCCATGTTAAATTAAAAATGAATGATTTCATGTTTGTGCATACAGAGGGTTGTCCAAACCACCCCACTCATGAATTATTTTCTTGATGGTGTGGCGGCAAGATCACCCCCTACCTCCCGACCTTCCTTGTTTCTCACCTCGATTGGGGAAAAAGGGTTAGAAATAATTACTAAATAATGATTTAATAAATTAATCCCATGAGAAATTTGAAAGGATTAAGGAATAATAACTAAATAAATGGTTTATTCAATTATTCCTATGGAAATGAGTGATGTGATTGAAAATATTTTTAATTAATTTCACTTTAATGGGTAAAAATATGAAAATAACATATAATTAGTGAATTTGTTGGTATTTATCATGAGGATAAATTAATTAAATAGAAATAACTTATGAAAAGTGGTTCCTTAGGTTATTTACAAAGGTGAATGTGGATTTTAATGTTTAAAACCCATGATGCATGTTGTATTTTGATCAACTTAGTGAATTATGGCTAGGTGATCTCTTTTTAGGTGATAACATATTTCCCCCAAATTTATGAATATGAGGAGTACATCATATGTGTAGGTTTTAACCCTGTACAAAAATTATCTGCAAACAAATATTAAAAACATAATATAAACAATAGCGAGAGAATAAAACATAAAATGGATATACACATAGATTTTCCCCTAGATCCCAAATTGGGACTACCAGCTTGATTTTTCATTATATTCCTTTTAGTGTTACAACACATATATATACATGCCAAAGCATTTATAAACCCCAATCCATTAACCCTAGATTAGAACATAACTGTATTTCCCTTGACTGGATCAACAAAATACCAGGGGCCAAAAACCATCACGCCCCAAAACCATGTGTAAACCCATGCACAAAACCATGGGCGGGTCCGCCCACCAAAAAATAGGGTCCAAATTTTTTTTTCCTGATGCGCTGCCCCAGAACTTGAATTAGGGGGGGGTACCGCCCCCCCTATCACCCCCCTGATGTGCCTGGCGCAACATACAGGGAAGGCTATCCCCCCCCCCCCCCCTCCCGACTAATCATGGAAAGAGTATAAAACATACCCAACATTCTCCCACTTGTTGTTTTCATTCCGCAGGGGGCCACAGGAGAGATTAGTCATTAGTCCAAATCTGCAAGACTCTTAGTTTCTATAAATCAAGAGAATTTCTGAGTGCTCAAAGACTTTGTCAATGCATCTGCAATGTTCTTCAAAGTGTCCACCTTTACCAGCAACATCATTTTATCCTTAACCATATCTCTCACAAGTTGATATTGAACATCAATGTGCTTTGTCTTTGAATGATAAGAAGGGTTCTTAGCCAAGAAAATTTCACTTTGGCTATCACAGTCTATCCTTATAGCTCGTTGCACCAACCCCATACTTGAACACAATCTCTGCAACCAAACTTCTTCCTTTCTTGCATGAGTGGTTTCCATGTATTCTTCCTCTGTAGTTGAAAGAGCCACTACAGACTGTCTTTTACTCATCCAACTGACTGCACCTCCAAATAGGCTAAACACATACCCACTTGTAGATCTTCTTTAGTCTAGATCTCTAGCCCAGTCTACATAAAAAAAACCACGAATTTAAAAAACTCTGTCCATTCCTGGTCTTCCCTAGTAGCACAAACCATAATCACTAGTGTCATGCAAATATCTGAAAACCCGCTTCACTACTGTCCAATGCTCCTTCCCTAGTTTTGACATAAACCTGCTCAATACTCCCACTACATGTGAAATTTCTAGCGTAGTATAGACCATTGCATACATAAAGCTACCCACTACACTTGCATATGGAACACGAGACATATCCTCCTCTTCTTCTTGTGTCTTGGGACACCGTTCAATAGATAGATTTACACCTACAGGAATAGGAACCTTCACTGGTTTACTATCCTGCATATTGAACCTCCACAATATTGTCTCAATATACTGCCTTTGGTTTAACCAAAGCTTCCTCTTTGCCCGATATCTCTTAATTTCCATGTCCAAAATATAGTACACAACACCAAGATCCTTCATATTGAATTTGGACAACAAATGGGTCTTCAAATCCTCGATAATTTCTTTGTCGTTTCCAATCAGCAACATATCATCCACATACAAGACCAAATAAATTACAAAGTCACCAATTAATTTAAAATATACGCAGTGATCCTCTTTGCTTCAAATATATGTATCAAATTTCTGATACCACATCCTTGGTGATTGTTTTAACCCATACAAAGACTTTTTTTAACATGCATACCGGTTCTTTCTTACCCTTCACCATAAAGTCTTCAGGTTGCTTCATGTACATCTCCTCTTCCAAATCCCTATGAAGAAATTTTGTCTTCACATACATATGTTCTACCTCAAAATCAAATGCAGCAACAAGAGATAAAAGTAATCTAATAGAATTAACCTTAGCAAGAGGAGAAAAAATATCACCAAAATCAATTCCCGGCACCTAGGAGTAACCTTTTGCTACCAATTGAGGTTTGTATTTCTCCACCTTGCCTTAAACATTCATCTTCTTCTTAAACACCCATTTGCTCCTGATGGGTTTCCTTCCAGCCGGAAACTCCACCAGATCCTATGCCTCATTTTTGTACAAGGATTCCATTTAATCAACCATGGCCTCCTTCCATAATTTTCCATCCTCTGAATCCACTTCCTCCCTAATAGTTCTGGGATCATCATCAGTTATAGTTAAAGAAAAATTGAATAGAAAGAAGATGGAATATACCTTTCTGGTTGCCTTCTTTCCCGGACTGATCTTCTCATAACTGGAGTTTGTGACTCTTCCTCTTATGAATATTCTTCTATTGTAGAGTTTGATTCATCTTCCTTTAGCTCAAACTCTATCTTCTCAGTTTCCTTTGGTAGGACATCACATTTAACAACATATTTCACCTCTCTAAACACCACATCTTGGTTGTACACAACCTTCCTTATTTATGGGTTCCAAATATTGTAACCTTTTAAAACATCCTTATACCCAATAAAGATGCACCTTTCACATTTTCTATCCAATTTGGTTTTTCTATCCTTTGGAACATGTACATATGTATCACATCCAAATACCCTCAGATGTGAAAGAGATGGTTTCTTAACAGTCCATACCTCATGTGGAGTCTTATCCTCCAACGTTGATGAAGGTGATATGTTAACCAGGTAACATGCAGTCTCCACTACCTCTACCCAGAATTCATGTTCTAACCTGACACCACTAAGCATGCTTCTTTCCTTTTCCATCAATGTCTTGTTCATTCTTTCTGCAACTGTTTCTTTGAGGGTGTGTATGGATTATTCTTATGTCGTGCTATACCACACTTCTTACATAATTCTTCACATTAGGGGAATTTTGAGGTCTAAAATGGGCCTCCTAAGAAAAATGTACAACAAAAATAAACTTTATAACAACCAATAGGATTCAAGATGATGATGTCAACCATGGGGGATGATTCACCATTTTTAAAGTAAAAGCGTAAAAAGATTAAAAAATAATAAAATAATAAACTACTTTTTCAACTCATATTTTCAACTTATCTCCCAAATTTTTTACTTAGATTTCGAGCAAGAGTACTCTTTGGATGCAAAATTTAATTCCTCATCCAAGGAGTACCCATGTTGCATACTTTTGATGGACCCTGCTACATGAAAAATTAGAAATGCATAAAAAAACGTGATTACAATCACGTTTTTCATGTATTTCTCATTTTTAATAAAGTATGCAACATGGGTACTCCTTGGATGGGGAATTAAATTTCGCATCCAACGAGTACTCCCGCTCGAAATTTGAGTAAAAACTTTGGGAGATAAGTTGAAAATATGAGTTGAAAAAGTAGTTTTTCCATTTTTCCCTCTAAAATTTGATGATGTCATCAAATCTTATTTGATTTTTTCCACTATTATTTTATAATTTCCTTAGGAGGCCCATTTTAGACCTCAAAATTTCCCTAATGAATTCCTTCTTGCAAAACTCTCCACCATTATCTATCATCAGCACCTTTATCTTCTTCTCTATCTAGTTTTCCACCAGAGCCTTAAATTATTTAAATCTGTCAAAGAATTAAGATTTATTCCACAAGAAATATATCCATGTATTCCTTGAGAAGTAATATATGAATGAAACATAGTACACAGACTCTCCCAGTGATGGAACCGACACAGGTCCAAACACATCACTGTGCAGAAGCTCGAATATCTTGTTCGCCCTCTTATCACCAGAAGGAAAACTCACCTGATTCTCCTTCCCATAAACAAAATGTTCACATAAATCAAAATCCAAAGAGAAATTAGACATAACTTCTACCATACCATTTCCATGGGATATCCAAAGACCCTTCTATCCAATATGTTCAAGCATTTTATGCCATAGCATGATCTTTTCTCCAAAGACAAATAGCCTTTCCTTTCCACTTTCAGGAACCACAGAACTATTGCACCCATCAATAATACTGCTACCCTGAAGATTATATAGAGTTCTAATCTGAACTCCCTGCATTAATACCAACTCTCCCTAAACCATCTTGCAAGTATCTTTCTCGAACACTGTTTTTACGCCTACATCATCCATCTTACTTACAAAAATTAGATTTCTGGCCAATGTAGGAATATGCAGAACACCAGGAAGTGTTCTAATCCTTCCACCTTGCAGCTTCAGCTAGACATTTCCACATTCAACAATTTTTTTCTTCCTATCACCCCCTAAGAATACATCACCACCATCATAATTATCGTACTCGCAAAACCACTTCCTATGGGAAGTGTAGTGAAAGGATGCACTTGAGTCAATCAACCATGCCTCATGATGTACATGTGTATTTGAAGAAGAAGCCAAATACACATCCCCGCCTTCATCCAAGGTGGTTTTTGCCTCTGCAGAAGGAGCATCATGATATCCCTTTCCTTCCTCAGGAGCTTTAGATATGTAGTCCTTTTTGTAGTTCCCTTCCTTTCCACATTTCCATCACACCTTTACAAACTATCCTGGAGATTTAGATCTCCCACGTGAAACCTTATTCTTACTTCTATTTTGGGGTCTTCCCGATACAGATAAGGAATATCCATACTGGCCCTCCATATTTCTTCATCTCATTTCCTCTGACAACAAGGCTGAGACAATGTCATCAAAATTCAAGGTAGTTGTATTGCTACCTATTGCAATAACCAGACTCTCTAGAGAACACAACAAAATGATGCACTTATCTTCATCTAAGATTTTAATATCAATAGATAATATTTGAATTACCACATTATTTAAGGCATTTAGATGCTCCATAACTGAGTCTCCATCCTTCATCCTCGGGTTATACATCGTTTTCCACATGAACAATTTATTCACTAGAGACATAGATTGGTACAATGTCCCTAGATTGTCTCAAAAACTCTTCATCGTAGCTTCCCCAGATATATTCAACAATATTGAAACATAGAAGCACAACTGTATTGTGCTCTTTTCCTTCTGATCCAGCTTCCTTGAGTCTTCATCTGACATTTTCGTTGGTTTACTACCCAGATATACCGTGATCCACTGATATTTATCCACCCGCAAATCCTCCATCTTGAGCTTCCAAAACTCAAAACTTTGACCATTAAATTTATTGATCTATATCTTTCCACTGCTCTCCATCTTCTTTCATCGCAAGAATCTATCCCACATATCTCCCATTGAACAGGGTCTACCACAGGCCCGAGCAAAAAACCCCTCAGCAACAAATGCATCCCCTTGAAGCCGAAACAACTCTAATAAAAAATGTAGGTTTTAACCCTGTACATAAATTAATTGCAAACGAATCTTAAAAAACAAAAAATAAACAATAGCGAGAGAATAAAAAATAAAACAAATATACACAGAGATTTTCCCCTGGATCCCAAATCACGACTACCAGCTTTATTTTTCATTATATTCATTTTAGTGTTACAACAAATATATATAAATGTTGAAGCATTTATAAACCCCAATACATTAACCCTAGATTAGAACATAAATGTAGTTCCCTTTGTTATCACCTGGATTGAACCTCAGGCTGAAGAAAGCAATTCTGAGGTAACCACAAACCACACTTAGCCAAGCAGCTAGCCCTACTAGGCAAGGAGAGGGCTCTCTCCGTAAGGATCACATCCAATATGACTGGATAATGTAATTTATAGGAAAGGTATAGTAGCTCACGGTTTTGATTTTTTTGATTTAGTTGTGCTGGATCAGAAGGAGAAAAACATTTTAGGGCAAAGGAAATTAGGTTAAAATTTGTAGGGTGTTCTATGGGGCAAGGTAGGCACAGTGATTTGTCACTTTAGGATTTCAATGGGTGGGATGATCAAGACAGGTAACGAGATAGAAAGAGCATGGTGAAATAATGGATTCTTTCTAAACTAAAGAAATCGCGGGCTGTGAATGTCTACCCAAAACAAAGAATAAAAATTATGGATTTTGTTCATCAAACTTGAAAACATTCACTTAATAGCAATGAAATGATGGATGAAATAAACAAAACATCCTAACATATGAGCATAAAAGGATAAACTAAAACTAAACACCATACCATAGGGATCCCATAAACAATAGTTTCAAATTTGATTAATATTCCTGCTTAGAACTGATACAAAGTGTGTCTCTTCAAAGGCCAAGCATCCAACTAAGTCCAACCCTTACAATGACTTAGAAAATACATGATATAGAACTCAAACCAACTCATCCTAGCTTCAGGGGGTCGAATATATGAGAGGAATATTTGTTCCAAGAAAGACTGAACTAACAACTAGAGAATAGGGTGGTCAAAGTGACTCATCCCTAATTTAAGTAAACTGATCCATTACATGTCATTAAGTCCATTTACCTAATGTATCTACCCTAGTTAACATCTAGAGCACCATAATTACATCATCAACCACCTATTACATAATTAAAAACAAATTCAAACACAAGTGAAATTTAGTTTTGAAAACTGAGAAAATTGACCAAACATGCAAAATTTGTCCTATGCACAATGCCAAGGAGGAAAAAAATGGGTCTTCTTGCAGGTCATTTTTTACTGACTTCTCGGTGTCCAAATTGAACTCATGATATCTCATTGGAAATCTTGTCCTATATAATTTCCATATCTACTTGTAGTTTCGTATTTGGAGCTATTGTGACCCCTAAAAAATTAAATCTCCCAATACTTCCTCTATACGCACCGCCAACCTGAAAAATAGGTAGAAACATGATTTTTTGGGTGTTTTTGGCCCTTTTGCCTGACAAGTTTTGCTCCAAATGCTTAGAAAACGTACAGGAGGCATCTCCTTATCATTATGAACCCATTGAAGTCTTCCATTTCTCCATTGGATACCCCAAAAGAGTACTCAGCACCAAAGCGCTATGCATAAAGCTAGTTTTTCTATGTTTTTTAAAATTTGCCCAAAAACTCAAAAATTTCCAAAATTTTTCAAAATTGCTCAAAATTTGTGGAATAGGCCCACAATCACATGTCAAGTTGATCTAAGGAGGCATCAAAAAGTATCTTGACTTTGTCACCTCCTTTCTTGCCCTTTCAGATATCCTTCATTTCATCCTTCATCTGTTTGACATTGATATTGAAAATTTTGTTTCGGGTCTGATAGTGATAGGCCATGTGCCTAAGTATCTGATTGTCTCTATTGGCCTTAATTAGAAGCTTATCCAAGTGAATTTTAACTCTTTCAAGCCACACTTCTCTGTTATCTTCAATCTCCTTTTCCAACTGCTGGTCAAAACTCATACTTTGGGCTTCGTTCTTTTCTTTCTCCAATGCTCTTTTGAGGCCTCTTCTCTTTGGCCTTTCCCTGATGTTTTCATCCTCATCAATATCTTCCATGGCTACTTGATCAATCATGTTTTTCCTCCTCTCCTTCAGCAACTTCATCTCTAAAAGATTTTTTTTGTCTGTCAATTGTTTGTTCTCTTGCTCTAGGGAAGAGATGTTGAATTTTTCCCTCCCAAGATTGGTTTGCAGCTCTCTGATCTATGTCTCCTTTTCTTTGATGGAAATTCTTGATGTGGTAGTGTCATCAAACTCGTCAAGGTTTAATAGCTCAAAATCAACCTCTACCCCATAGGCTTCTTCATGCTCCTGATTTGACTCTACATGGCTAAATGTCTCTATGATTTTTTCCTTTCCCTTCTATGCATGTTGTACCTGCTTTGTTGATGAATAAGGCAAAGCCCCTTCCCCATCATGTGGATCAAGAATTTTCCTCTCTGTTGCTTACAATTTTCTAAGCCTTCTTTGATATGTCACGGTGCATTCTTTGACTTGCCTGGGTGAATTGACTTTATGTTTCCTTGTTTTTGCAGTTGCATGGATAGTAGATGTCTCTCTTCTCTCTTGTGACATTGGTGGAGGAATTTGGGGTTTTTTGAACATGTCATTGGAAATGAAGATATCCCAAGTTATGTTGAGTAGATTGAGATGATGAAGCACAATGAGTTTGATAAGGAAGTGATGATAGAGGTTGTTCATCTGCTGATGATATTCTTTCTTTGCCACCAAGTATGCCATCTTCTCAAAGTTCCAGAGCAAGAAATATGGGATGTTCAGCATCCTCACCCTAATGAAATTCATGAGCAGCTTGATATGATATGTGTACAATCTGGATAATATATCCTCACAAGTGAAGTATCTCATGATAATCTTCATCATCGATGCATACTTGCTGAGGAGGAAACTGAAGGGGAAAGTTTTTCTTTTTTAATTCTTGTACCTGGTCTTGAGGTAAGGCTCAAAATAGTGGTCACCCAGGTCCTATGCTTTGTACCATCTCTCCCCTACATTTCGAATCCCTGTAGCATCATCAATAATAGAAGTTGAAATGGAAAAATTTACACATGTGTGAGTTACCCTGTTATCATGGAGATTCAACATGAAAATCCTAGTAAACGCAGGATGATGCTGACCTCTTTCCACCTTTTCACAAAAATCATAGCACCCGACATATTTTAAATAGGACATAGCTAAAGGTGAAGCATCTAGCTCTCTAAGGTTTGTTGGCTCTACTCTAATGATTCTGCCTCCTTTGTGTGGCCTTCTTTGCTATACAATCTCATATTCCTCAAACTCATCGTCACTGTATTCCTCCTCTCTATAATCTCTTTCCTCTCTCTCCATGCTTGTTTCTTTGGCACTTTGGAAACCCTAGGGAAGAGGGAAGAAAGGGAGAGTGAATAAGGGAGTGAAGGGAATGGGAGCAGGGAAGTAAATTATGAAATGAGGGATTTAGGGGATAGGGATAGGGTCTCAAAAATTAAGGGAGACAGGGAAAAGGGTTAAGAAACTTTGTGAGGTGATAAGAAGTGAAAATATGAAGGGAGATAAAAATAAGAATTTAATTACAGGTCAAATGTAGGGGGGAAATCTAGGAAAAAATAGTGAAATTCCTAGAAATTGGGGTTTTAATGGAAAAGATTAAAGGGACTTATGGAAGAGGATGTAGGGGTACTTTTAGTCTTTTTAGAAGTATGGGGTGATGTGGTAGGGTCTAGGGACAATGAATTTTGGACAAGGGGGTTTTGGGAAATTTGTGAGGGGGATGGGGATTTTGGGAGTGACAAAGAAAAACTAAGGTTTCTTTGTAATTTTTGCCAACATAAAACTCACACACAAGCATAAAATGGAGAAATAGGGAGTTAAAAGGGCTCAATTACTTTTTTTGGAGATGAATAAGCAACCTTGAGGTGTTTGGAGAAGTTTGGGAGGGTTTTGGCCCTGTGCACAACACCCTCTCTCTATAAGCAGCGCTATGTAATTTTGCACTAAAAAAAATGCTCTATGCGTAGCGCCAGACTCCTATGCACAACACTAACCAATTTTTTGCAGTTTCTTCCTTGTTCGAACCTCTTTTGCTCCAAAATCACATTTTCTCTTTGACACATGAACAAATGAGGACATCTCTTTAGCAAAGAAGCTCTTTATACTATGAATGCATTTTTTATTTTAATGATTGGGACCCACACTTCTTTCCTCTCTTTATCCTTTCAAAATACTTTTTTGATGTTTGGATGACTGACATGGCCTTTGTATTTCTTCATAAAATATCTTTAGCTAGGAATAAGCATCTTTTTTAGGGTTTTATTACATATGATGACTTAAAATTACATAAAATTAGGAATAATCAAATAACTCTATTTTTATCTCAAAAATGTGATTTTTTAGATGAAAAATTATAAAGATGAAATGTAAATTTACATGGAAAACCTGAATGAAGCAAATCATGATTTTATTCTGGATCACCTTCACACCTTCTGCTTCCCTTTATTGAAAATTAGACAATGCAATGATTTTCGCTAATGAAACCCTAGTGACCTAATGAGAAAAGAAAAAAACTAACTCAATGAGTGACTTTGACTAAAAGTGGAATGAGAGCAGATTTGTTTTCAGCATGATAAAGACATGGAAGAGGGTCAATAAACATATACTTGTGAAGGAAAATGGGACATTTGACAAGGACAACCACCAGTGGACCAATTTTATATCATGACCTATTGAAATTATTGAAAATTCTTTAGAGTGGGACACCTAATATGCACATGAAAAATGTTTTTTGATCCCTGGTGGAAGTATGCAAATACTGAAACTAACATTGGAATTATTGGGGATGGAAGCTCCTTGGAGGTTTCAAGAACACCGTAGACCATGTGCCTAACCTTTGGGTCAATACGGTCAAACAATTTAAAGACTACAGACTATTAAAACTGACTAAAAAACCAACCAAAGTGACTAAGAACTTAATCGAAAACTGACTTTGAAACTAACTCAAAAATGACTTTAAAAACTTTTAAAATAACAGAAAATCAACAAGCTTTATAACCTTCACTTCGGGCCCTAAGCCTAAACGATTTTCTGCTCCAAACCTTGCAGAAAATACAAACTAGTATTTACAATGAAAGTGGAACATTCTTTCAGAAGTTGCATAAAAAATAGTAATGTTTCAAGAGACTACCATTGGCTGGTCCTCCTGAACATTCTTTTCCATTCATCTCTTTCAGAAAATACTCATTTTTTCCTCAATAAGCTAAAATCTATTAGGGTCCTTTCCATATATTTTCAAATTTCGCGTGTTTTCCTTTCTCTTGAGTTCTTGCATCCCATTGCAGCACTACATCTTCCAGCTGAAACTTATCTGCCTTGGTTTTGCGATCATAAATCTTCTTAATTTTCTCCTGAAGTTTAGAAGTAGTCTGAGAAAATTCCTCCCTTATTTGTTGAAGGTGAATCATTTGATTGATTCGATGCTGAATATCGTTTTCCTCACTACCTGCTTCCTATAATAATCTCATAACCAAGACTGCAAGTGATGTAGAACACACTGTATCTGTACCATAAACCAATTCAAAGGGTGACATACCTATAGAGCTCTTGCTTCTCACTCGGTCTTCCCACAAATCATTAGTAAGCTTCTTATGCCAATTCTTCTTATTCTCGTCCAACACTTTCTTAATGACATTAAGCAAGGATTTATTAGAAGACTCTGCTAATCCATTTCTCTGTGGATAGTATGCGGTATAATGGCCCAACCTAATGTAATACTTGTTACAAAACTCAATATTTTTCTTTGAATTTAATGCAACTACATTATCTATAATAATCTTGTGAGGAAAACCAAAACGAGACAATATATTGGACTCTAAAAACTGAATAATTACCATGTACGTAGCTTGTCTTGTAGGAATAGCCTCGATCCACTTGGTGAAGTAGTCGGTGGCTATAAAAATTCATCTATGTTGTGCTGATGATGTAGGATGAATTTCCCCAATAAAATCGAGTCCCCACTGTTGAAAAGGAGCATTTAATACAATAGGTTTCAATGGAAGAGGAATGAGTTTCCTTCTTCCTTGAAAAACTTGGCATTCATGGCACCTCGTGATTGTTTTGTACAAATTTGAAAATAGAGTCGGCCAATAATACCCTACTCTCAACACTTTATTAGCTGTTTTTTTCCAAAATAAGTGGCCTCCACAATCTCCCTTATGGAATTCATCCATTACCTGCTTAGCTTCATCTTCAACCAGAAAATTTAAAAGAACACCTCCTGGATCTTTCCAATAAAGGGCACTACCTAGAACGCAAAATTTAGCAGATTTTAATTTCAAAGACGTGCCCTTAATTTTTGACATTCCAAGAGGAGGGCATAAGTGCTAAATAACATACACTATATTTGAATACCACGGTGAAGTGAGAAACATTTTTGATACCTATATTCGAGCGTCATCTTCTTCATCATCTAACACTGCTATAATAAGGTTTATGTCTAGAGCATGTAAGTTCGATTCAACCATGAGTTTGGCTAACCCCTGTCCCTTGATCAGCTTGGTGGGCTTGATCTCGAGATCATACTCTAGCATCGTTGCTATCCATTTACCTCTTCTTCCTTCTGGATTAGTCTGCATGACAACTTCTTTAACAATTGCATTTGGAACATAAGCTATAGTGTGTGAATGTAGAATATAGACTTGGAAATATTTCAAGGCTTTGATTAAGGCCAAAGCTTGCTTCTAAATAATATTATAACGAAGAGTAGAATCTCTAATGGCTCAACTAAGAAAAGCAATGGGCTTCTCAACCTGGTCCTTCTTTTGCATCAAAACTACAGCCAAGGTGTGCTCAGACGCAAATGAAAATATTATAAAATCACTAGTATAATCGAGACTAACCAAAACAGGGGTTGTAGTTAAAGAAAGATTTACCAAACTGAAATACTTTGTAGCATCATTAGTCCATTTTACACTATTTTCCTCCTTCAACATATTAGTCAATTCAAGAAAATGCTTGGCCAAATAGGAAAAAATCTGCATAAGAAATTCATCTTACCATTGAAAGCTTGTATCTCCTTTTTATTCCGCAGAAAATCTATTTCTGAATTACTTCCACTCTAGAAGGATCAATGTGAATGCCATCTTTGGAAATTATGTGACTGAGGATTTTTCCTTCCTCCATGGCAAAAAGACTCTTTTTCGGATTCAGAGAAATTCCAAACTCCCTGCATTTCTGAAAAACAATTCTCAAATGGTGTAAATGCTCATCATCAGAACCCGAAAACATTGTCAAATATTCTAAATACACCACTAAGAAAACATCCTTTTTATTAGAAAAATCTATATCTATCACCTGCTGAAAAGTGGCCCCCGCATTCTTGAGTCCAAATGGCATTTTGACATACTGAAAGGTCCCCCATGGTGTTGTGAAAGCAATTTTGTCTTGGTATTTTTCATGTACCAAAATCTGATTATAACTAGAGTAACCATAAAACAGTGACATCCATGATGCTCCAACTACCCTTTGCAGAATATGATCCATCTTAGCAAGAGGGTAATTATCCTTCAAAGACACTATATATATATTCTAGAAATCAATGCACAACCTTATCTCTCCGGTATTTTTCCTTACCAGAACCAAATTTGAAACCCAATCAGAAAATCTAATTGGAACAATGATACCAGATTTATACAATCGATTTACCTCTTTCTCGATGGATGGAAACAGTTTTGGATTTATCCTTATTAACTTCTGTCTGAAAGGTTTTTGATCCGGCTTGATGGGAATAGTGTGCTGAATAATATTTCTTTCATTGACCTTCAAATCTACATAATCCCATGCGAAAATATCAGAACATTCAGATAAAAATTTGATGTACTTATCTTTTGCTTTGGGCTATAATGTCTTAGATATCTTAACCATCTTGGGCTTATCTGTTGTTCTGATGTTTACGTCTTCCACACCCTTTTCAGTAGGAACCAATGTTGGTTTTCTCGCCATGTAGTCCTAATCAAACAATTCTTCTAAAGGTATGAGACCTCTAGGAATAAATTATCCTTTAGCTGCAAAACATTAATCTGATTGGCCTCTATTTTTTTATCATTAAAACCACAAATATCATGAATAAAAACATCTTTGAACTTTCTTTCTGTTAGCACTCAAATCTACCTCAGGCTGAAATGAAGTAAAACTCAAGGCTACATCAAACCACGCTCAGCCTCGTAGCTAGCCCTACGAGGACAGGAGAGGGCTCTCTCCGTCAATCTCGAGAAAATGAGCAATAGGATGCGAGATGACTTACGATAAGAACTGATTTTAGGCTAGTAAAGAGATAGGTATGTTTGATTTTTGGTTTTTTGGGTTTTCGCTGGAGTAATGGGAAAACAAATTTTGGGTCCGGGGATAAGGTCAGACCTTTGCAGAGTTCAAGCTGGGGCGAGGTAGGTGACGATCTTGATGCTTTAAATTGGATAGATGGATAGATTAGACCGACGAGGAGCTGAAGAGGGCAAAGAAGAACTTGGATCCTCTCCAAACAGCTGAAAACATATGGAACTAACTGAATTCAAAGGCTAAGCACTGTAAACAATGGATTCAACCTTATTTCACTCATTCAATTTAGTTCAGAAGCATAATGAAAGGATGGCAACATTAAACATGGAGAAACTTACAGTAAACAAAGGAGAAACATCATCAAGAACGGAACACCACAAGGATCCCAACAAGTGCCGCAAAACCCCTGATCTTTCCTTAGCCAAAATATGAAAAGTATGTACAATAGTATCAAAAGTATCCCAAGAGTCCAACCTGTAGAATGCCTCAGAAATTACAATATATAGATCCCTCTAACCCCTTTCCCCACCTCTAGGGGTCGAATTCCCTCTTCAGGGACCAGTTTCAACCAATTCTAATCATGGAACTACAATCTAGGCAGCTAACAACTTGCCTCTAAAAGAGTGGAAACTGATCCATTACATGATTTTTTACTCTTTTGAGAGTGAATCTTCTAGAAGAGATAAAAACAAGCCAAAGTTACATATAAAACATGAATTTACATCATAAAAACCCAAGAATTCTATCCATAGGCAAAACTGGTCCAAAATAGGCGAAATACTGAGCTGGCAGCTGAAAACTCAAAAAAAATCTCTAGGTGGGTCGCTCCTGAACTGCGTGGGTCACTCATGTTCCAGGCTGATTTTGAGGTAGCTCCCGACATCCAAATTGAGCTCATGATAGCTCGTTGGAAAGCCCTGGATGTCTAATTTCCAACCCAAGTGGAATTTCGGAATTTGGAGTTGATTTGACCCTCCAAAACCTCATTCTCCCAGAGGTACTTCCTGCTGGTGCAAAAGGTGGCAGCAAGGTGGTTTTCATGGTGTTTTAGAGCTGTTTGACCATCCAGATTTTGTTGAAATGCTAAGTTGACTTCAGAGGATGCATAATTAACCATGAAAAATCCAAAAATGTAAAAATATCCTCCAGCAAGTGTCTCAAAAAAAAGCGAGCGCATGAGCGCGCGACCCACGTAGCTGCAAAACCTGTTTTTAAGACCAAAAATTTGAAAATGACAAAATTTTCTCCGAATTTGCCCAAATTCGGAGGGGAGGTCCTCCATCATGTGTCTTGCCCAGTCAATGAAGCCTCGGCCAAAATCCGAAGTGGATTAGGCCTTTTCCGCCGTCGAAGTGCCTTGCGCAACCTCCTCTTCATGATCTTCATCCTCGCTTTGCAAACATGCATGCGAGCCCAGTAATGAACTTTCATGTGGCGAAGCATGTCTTTGTCTCGATTGGCCTTCGCCAACAGCTTCTCCAGATGTATATTCACCCGCGTGAGTACAGTATCTCTGTCAGCTGGTGTCATGTCACCGGGCCTCTTTCGATTCCACTGCCTGTCCTCACGGATTTGGCGCACCTCATAAAATGTGAGCTCATCCTCGAGTTGTTTGTTGCGCTGCTCCAAATAGTTAATCACCCACTGAGCCTTCTGCAATTGGTCTTTCAGCTGGTCATTCTCGGCCCTTTGCTCCTGGATGACTTCCCTCAGCTTTGAGCTAGGAGAGCCCGTATCAACATCGATGACTGTCATATCGGTGTCCCGACCTCCTGATGGGCCCTCATCATGCATGGGCCTCTTGCCCCTGTCTTGTACCTGTACCTGCACTGGAGAAGAAAGTGAGACCCTTTCCACATCACGTGGAGATAATACTCGCCATGTCGATGAAGTCGGCGGGACCCCTTCCACCTCACGTGGAGATAGTACCCGCCGTCTCGCTGCAAATAAGGCCCTGTGGCCTCGCTGATATGTCTGAACCAAAGGAGTGACGATATGCTCAACCTCAAGCATGTCCGGCTGGTGTGAGGGCTCTCCTGCATCATGAACTGCCTCGGGAGGCTGCTGTGGCACTCTGAAAAAGTCTCTAGAAATGAAATCTTCCCAAGTGATGCCCTGCTCTGCCAACTGATGTGACACCAAGATTTTGATCAAAGCGAAATGATATATACTCTTGTACTGCTGCACTGGGCTCGTCTTCTTCTGCACAAATTTCACCATCCTCTCTATGTTGCGGTGTATGAAATACGGAATATTCATCATACGCACCCTTGTGAAGTGCATCAGCAAACGAACATGATATGAGAAAAGACGAGCATACCTGCCTTCACAACTAAAATACTGAATGATGAGCCTCATGAGTGGTGCATACTCATATCTCAAGAATCTGAATGGAAAAACTCTGCTCAAGTAAGCCACATATCCAGTTTTAATGTATGGCTCATAGTGAAATTTCTCTAACTGCTTACCCTTGCTCCATTCCTCGCCTATGTTCGGTATGCCAGTGGCTTGAGCAATAGTCAAAGGTGATACAATGAAATCAACCCCGGCAAGGTTTACCCGATCACCCCGTAAATGAAGAACAAACAGACGTGCTAATTCACGATGAGGTCGGGTTTGTACAACCATCTCACAAAATCTGAAACATGACAAGAATCGAAAACAATCCATAGCTAATGGACATGCCTGCAACCGAGCCAAAGAAGTAGGCTCCTCTCTGCGATGATCACCACTTCTATTTTCTCTGCGGGAACCCCGTGGCACATTACCTTCAGCCACTGAATCACTGCCCAACCCTGGCTCATATTCTGACTCTGTCTCTGACATATCTCTGATCAAGTTTTTGGCAATGTGTACACTGATATGAATGCCGTGAAAGCAAAATTAGGATGTATGTTTAACACTCAACCAATATTCCCATCGTCAAAGCACTATCAAGGAATCAAATTATGGATAAAATCTCAGCTTTAAATGGACTGAAAAAGGCACCCTCTCTGTTTTGAATGCAAATGAAATTTCGACCAAATAGGAGCAGGCAACCTTCAAAAGTTGAACACATCTAGTCAAAGAAGAGCATGGCATTAATAATAATATGTTTGTCTACGAGTAATGACCATAAAGGTTTCAATGGGCCATTTGAAACAAAGACATGAGCATATTTTTACATTGGGCAATGTGACTCAAAGGGTTTAAAAATGGTATAACAATAGCAATGGCTGCAGTGGTATAATGGGTATGAGAGCAAATTGATTTTGATGTTATATGGAAGACTGGCCATATCACTGTCTTAAGATAGCAAACACATTCTTTCCACCATTCATTTTCATTTCAAACCCTGAAAACAATAATACTATGACTGTGGGGTTTTAAATCCTTCATTTGAATATTGGAAACCACCCATGATGCCACAAATGCGTTGAAAAACATCAAACAATGGATAGAAACCTGTTTGAAGGTAGCTTGAGTCAATTCCAAGCCAAACTAGGCGCGCAAACTAAATTTCAAAACCCTGTGTCTGCGTGGGTCGCGTAGGCTCTGCGTGGGTCGCGCAGCCCAGGTGGGTCGCGCACCTACAAACCTACACTGCTGAACTGACTCTGCGTGGGTCGCGCAGCCCAGGTGGGTCGCTCTACCTCAACGTGGGTCGCGCAGCCCCAAAACTCTGTCCACGCACTTCAAAATTCTAAAATCGGCCCTCCACTTTGCAAACACGATTTGGGAGCTATGAAATTGGTTCAAATGAAAATTGTTTGGCTTTTATACATGTCACAAATATCTTCACAATCAGATTTTATTTCAAATCTAATTTCAAACCCATATTACAAATGTTTTTGTAATTTTCACTTTTGGCTTTTTCAAATACAAACTTCCTTTGGCTTTTTTGAGGTCGATACTAATGATTTTACTGTCTTCTTGCAGGGATATGACTATCTTGGCTAGAGAAAAGACCAGGGATCTGCTTTTGACAATGTTTTCATGGCGGAACAATTACAATTTATTACAAAATGATAATGACAAATTTCTAGTTCCAAAACAGAGTTTTGGACTAGAAATATTTTTTTTTTTAAATGCTGATGATAATAAAAATAGAAATCACAAGTACTGGACTTTCCTCACCTTGCAGGCTTTATGACTAGTATATAAATGACTCAAAAACCCTAGACACCAAGACCTAGGACACTTATTGACATTTTTAATGACCATATATATAATGACAATGACTATGAATAATTTTTTTTTTTTTTTTGAGGAAATATTTTTTAAACTAGCACTGCAGGTATAAACATGAGGAAAAATAGGACGACAGACCCCCTCGTCAGTTAATGGCATGATCCTAGTGAAATGCAACGAAGTGGAACAAGCGAGACACCTAATAATGAATATGCAAAAGACGAAATGATCACTGACGGAGGGCTGCAAGGGCCGACTCTAACATTGGCTCCAATGGGGATGGTGGCTCCATGGAGATGCCAAGAACGACAGATCTCTGGGGGAGTCAGACAGTGCCTCTCATCCATTGGGCAATGGAATCGTTATTTCAACTGACAAGAAAAACTTCGGACAACTTTATTGACTGCAGATCTGACTAACGACAGACTGCAATTTGACCAAAACTGACAAGACTCAAACTGACATGACTCAAACTAGAAGACTGATAAAACTTAACTTGACAATTTCAAACCAACCAACCTCTATCTCCAGAATTATAGCCTTCGCTCCGGGCCCCAGACTGAAAATGAGAGATCGGTGCACACTTGCAACGAAACAAAAGTAAAATGATATATACAATGACAATGAGATCAGCAGCAAGTACTCAGAAATAATAGCGCTTCAGCAACCGACCATTGATCGGTCCACCAGGACAATCATCTCCATTAATTTCTTTGAGAAGAAATGCATTCTGCCCCCGATACGCTGCAATCTTAAACGGTCCCTTCCACAAATTCTCAAATTTGCCGTGCTTTCCCTTGTCTTCATTCCGAGCATCCCATTTCAAAACTACTTCATCCAAATGAAAATTATCTGATTTTGCCTTTCTGTCGTAGATATTTTTAATGCGCTCCTGCAACTTGAAAGTATTTTGAAATACCTCCTCACATGTCTGCTGTAAATGAATCATCTCATTAATCCTCCGCTGCATAGGATCCTCTTCATTTCCAGCCTCTTGAAGCAATCTGACCACCGGGACAGCAAGTGAAGTAGGAAAAACTGTATCCGTCCCATACACCAACTCGAAAGGAGACATACCAATAGACCTTTTCTGACTTACCCTATCAGCCCATAATGCATTTACCAACTTTTTGTGCCAAGCCTTCTTGTTGATTTCCAGCAATTTCTTAATGATATTCACCAAGGATTTGTTTGAAGATTCCGCCAAGCCATTCCCTTGCGGATGGTATGTGGTTGAATGTCCCAAGGTAATATTGTACTTAAAACAAAAATCAACCATCCTCTTAGACTTAAAAGCTGCTGCATTATCTGTGATTATTTTACTAGGACACCCAAAGCGTGACAAAATATTGTTTTCAAGGAAAGAGATAATTACCGCATCAGTGGCCTGTCGAGTGGGAATCGCCTCAATCCACTTCGTGAAGTAGTCTGTAGCTGTCAAGATCCATCTATGCTGTCCGGAAGATGTTGGGTGGATTTCTCCGATAAAATCCAATCCCCACTGCTGGAATGGTGCATTAACTTCGATTGGTTTTAGAGGCAAAGGCTGTAGTTTCTGCTTCCCTTTGAATATTTGACACTCATGACAATTTTTAACAGCCTTGAACACATCAGAAAACAAAGAAGGCCAATAATACCCTGCCCTTAGGATCTTATTCGCTGTGGTCTTCCAAAACAAATGACCTCCACAGTCACCTTTGTGAAAATCCTCCAAAACTTTTTGAGCTTCCTCCTCTACCAAACAATTCAACAACATACCCCCAGGGTCTTTCCAATACAATGCAGAATTTAAAATGCAGAATTTAGCAGCTCTTAACTTCAATGTTCTACTCTTATTTCGAGGTATACCAGGCGGTGTAGACAAATTCTGAAGCACATATAAAATGTCAGTATACCAAGGAGAAGAAACAAAAATATCGGATACCTGAACTGACGTACTTTCCTCATCTTCATCAGACATGGCAGCGATCAAATTTATGTCTAGAGCATGCAGATTTGTTTCAGCCATGAGCTTGGCGAGTCCTTGTCCTTTGATCAGCTTGGTCGGTTTAATCTCCACATCGTACTCTAACAATGCAGCAATCCACTTACCTCTTCTTCCTTCTGGATCTACCTGTACCAAAACATCTTTAACTGCTGCGTTAGGAACATATGCTGTAATATGGGAATGCAATATGTACACACGGAAATCTTTCAAAGCCTTTACAAGCGCAAGTGCTTTTTTCTCAATGATATTATACTTCAATGCCCCATCTCTTATAATCTGACTGAAAAAAGCGATGGGCTTCTCAACTCCATCCCTTTTTTGCATCAAAACAGCTGCCAATGTATGCTCAGAAGCGAAAGAAAATAAAATGAAGTCTTGTGTGTAATCGGGGCTGATTAAAATAGGGGCTGAAGAAAGAGCTATCTTTACCAAATTGAATGACTTAACGGCCTCTTCTGTCCATCTTACCTGACTGTCCTTTTTCAGCATGTTCGTGATTTCTCTAAGGTGTTCTGCAAGATTGGGAATGAAACGACGCAGAAAATTCATTTTGCCATTAAATGACTGTATCTCTTTCTTGTTTCGGGGCTGTTCAATCTGCTGAATGGCTTCAACACGTGCAGGATCAACTCGAATGCCATCTTTCGAGATGATGTGGCCAAGGAGCTTTCCTTCATCCATGGCGAAAAGGCTCTTCTTTGGATTCGGCGAAATGCCATATTTTCTGCACTTCTGGAAAACAATTTTCAGATGATATAAGTGTTCCTCATCAGAATTAGAAAATACAGTTAGATCATCAAGGTAAACAACCAAAAACACATCTTTCTCATTGGCAAAAGCCATGTCCATTGCACGCTGAAAGTTAGCGCCTGCATTCTTTAAACCGAACGGCATCTTTGCGTAATGAAATGTTCCCCAAGGAGTGGTGAACGCAGTCTTGTCACGATCATCTTCCTGCACTAAAATCTGATTATAACCCGAGTATCCATCGAGTAGTGACATCCTTGATGCTCCAACTACTCGCTGCAATATGTGATCCATCTTTGGCAGCGGATAATTGTCCTTTAATGATACCTTATTCAGGTTTCTGAAGTCAATACATAAACGGATCTCACCTGTCTTCTTTCTCACGGGCACCAAGTTTGATATCCAATCTGAAAAACGAATAGGTACAATAATTCCTGACTTATACAACCTATTTACCTCTTTCTCGATCGATGGTAGTAGCTTTGGATTGATCCTCCTCAACTTTTGACGAAAAGGCTTCTGATTTGGTTTGATGGGAATAGTATGCTGGATGATATTGGTATCATATGTTTTAAGATCTGAATAATCCCAGGCAAACACATCAGAAAATGAAGATAACAATTTTACGTATTCTGCTCTTACCTTTGGTGACAATGACTTTGACAATTTCACCATCTTGGGATTCTCAGCTGTTCCAATATTTACCTCTTCGACACCCTTCTCTGTTGGCCTCAATGTAGGCTTACGAGCTACATCGTCATGATCAAACAACTCTTCCAAAGGAATCAATAACTTAGGAATGATGTTATCCTTCAGTTGCAGCACGTCCATTTGATTTATCTGTATGTCATCAATACCATCATCAAATTCTGTATCTATGGAGGTATCTTTAAACTTACCTTTATTCTGCAGAAATTCATTAATCTCCTCATCATCCTCAAAAACTTGCCAACATCGCTGATTGTCTGGAACGGTGGGCCGGTGTTTCACATGTATCTCAAACTTGTTGCTGGAATTCATTGGAATCTTAAGATTGCTTGCTGCCTTAGCAAGTCCATCAGCCACACCATTTTGTATGCGGGGCACACATGTCAAAGTATGATCAGAAAATAATTTCAGAATATCCAAAACTGCATTTCGGTAAGCCCTCATGCGAGGATGCTTAGCCTGAAACTCACCTTTAACTTGCTTTATCACTAGTTCTGAATCACCATATACTGCAATCCTTTTCGCTTTCAGCTTCTTGAGAATCTTAAGACCAGCAATAAGAGCCTCGTATTCCGCTTCATTATTAGAACAATCGAATGCAAGCTTGTAAGAACACACTCTCACATTGCTCGGAACTTTATCAGGAGCGGAAAATGGACTTCGAATCCACACACCAATCCCAGCACCATCGCTGCCCACTGCACCGTCGAAATCCATGGTCCAAAGACCATCTTCATCGTCCTCTAAATGCTGAAACTGTACCGGCTCTGTTTTTCCTGTTTGCTGCCCATTGTCTTCAGCTGACTGCTCCAAAACAGCTTGTTTTTCTCTTCTTTCTTTTTGCAAAAATTCTCTAAAATTCTCATTTATTTCTGGTATGTCTTCTGCCTGAACTAATTGACTTTCTACGTCATTAAAACTATCAGCAAGCAACACAAACGACTCTAAATCAGTATGTACATAATTCACAGGATGATTGACTGGCTTCTCTTTGCTAGTTATCATGTATTTCATCTTCTGCTCACGATACAACTTTCTCATTTGACCGAAGACTGGAATTGTAGCATAAGAGAAATCTAATTGAAGTGTACCTTTCAACTTTTCCCCCCAAGATCTTGCAAGGAGCATCCTGAAACGTGGAGGAATGTCAGCAACCACCACATCCATCAAAACATTCTTCGCTGGAATTTGATCCAAACTTACCACCAAATCTTTGATGAGTCCTATACACTTTACCCGGCTAGAATCGAATGAATACAAATCATGATACTCTCTTGTAATGTCTAATCCCAACTTTTCCATGATTGCCTTTGGCATCAAATTGTGTGAAGCACCCGAATCGAGCATAGCATTATGCAATATATATTCATGCAACCTCAAACTGATGTAAAAAGGAGGAACATTACTGTCAGGAGACTCACCATTTAATGCAGGCCCAAAAATCAATTCCGACTGATCATCCTCAACATTTACTGTGTCAATCATTGGATCAAAGTTCAGAATTTTGGTGACTTGACTACGGTAACTGTTGTTCTTCATAATCTCCGTCAAAGGAATGGATATTTTCAGTTTGGAAATTTCATTTTCCAAGCTAAATGCTGAAACCTTCTCGACCTCTTTAACTGGAATTTCCTTCCTTTCGGCCTTGTCTTTCACTATACTTGACTGATTTACCTTCTCAGCTGATGATACTTTACTTGCTGCGGGGTCAATTGTCTCTTTCCCTCTTTTCTGTGGTATTGGTGAATCTGTCTTCGGTGCTGAAGCTTCCTTTCTTTTCTGAATGGGATTTATAGGCACATCTCGATTTCTCAATGAATACTATTTCTGCTGAGCAGTCAATGCATTCAAATATCCTCTTTGGTATTCATCTAACTCTTCTTCTAAATCAACATCATTTGTTAGGATAAAATCCTCATCTTTCTGAACAACTAAACTTTCACCATACTCCTCTTCCTCAGTAATATAAATAGGCAAATCATCAGGAGTGAAGAAATGATTTTGCTCACCTGACACATCATCATCATCATCGGAATCATGACTCACAAAATTCTGCAAAAGAGGAGTCTTAACCTACTGTTGGGCTGCTGGCTCTTGAGCTCTTTGTTCACGCTGCTTAATTCTGAATTGTGGCTGCTGCTGGCCACGGAAATTTGGGTTCCGAAACTGTGTTTCTGCTTTGTCAAGATTTATTCTTCTTAAAGCCTTTTCCAACTCACGAGCTAAGTGTTGTTCTGATATAGATGTAGAAGGCTCTTCCTTTATTGTCACTCTTTTCTCTGCTTTCAACCGTGCTCTTTTATCATTCAAATTTGCCTCAACACTAACAACGACCTTCTGCATATCTTCTAAAGTAGGTGGATCTCTGTCACGAAGGGAATAAGCCATTTCCGGATCAAAGCCATCCGGGAATTTAAGGAGAGCAGACTTTTTGGAGGGTCTCAAGTCATCTGGAATAGCATTATACACTGTATTGAATCTAATGATATAATCCTGAACAGACTCACCAGGATTACGTTTGAGGTTTGTATATTCTGAAGTAATCTGCGGCGGATCCTTTTTCATCTCCCATCGGTCTAAAAACTGCCTCTGAAGTTCTGCCAATGTATCGATGCTTCTTTGTGGCAAGGCTCTGAACCATTTCCGTACCTCTCCTCCAAAGGTTTGCACAAAAAGCCTCATAGTCACATTTTCTTCATCAATCTCGAAACGATCAAAGAAATCTGCCATATTGTCTACATGCTGTTGTGCAGGAAGACTCTGTGGAGTGCCATCAAATGTCGGGATCTTACTCTGATAGTCTGTGGGCATATCATTCAACTGCTGGGGTAACACAAGGGGTGCAAAACGAGCAGCCATAGCTCTTGGTGGATTGAAAACAATCTGTTGTCGAGGAGATACAGGAGGAGTAGGAGCAGTAGGTCTATGAGATGTATTCAATGGAAACGGAGAAATTACTATTGATTGCGGATCAGAAAACTCAGGCTGAACCGGAATGGTAGGGACAAAAGGAGGTTCAGTAGGGATCCGTGAACTTGATGCAATTTCAGATGGGTCAAGAACTTGTGAAGCAGATTCAGTAAATTCAAAAGTGTTAGTATCCTCAATAGAACTTTGCAGCTGTTTATCCAAGTACTGTGAAACAAATCTATATTGCAAATCTTCAGTAAACAATGGATCTGGGACTAATCTTGACAATTCAGTTTCGGAAAAATTCACAAACAAGGATGTTTCAAACAGTGCATCAAAGGGGATTTCATCAACATATATGATTTTGACAGGACAGGATGCAGATCGGGTAAGCACTCTGGAACTCTCAAAACTCAATTGGCTTTCTCTTTCAGAACTCTCTCGGCTCCCTTGTTTTCTAAGGGTCCTTGGAATCAGATTCGGATTTTCGAATATTGTTGGTGGATCAGGGTCAGGATTCGCCCTAGTATTTCTTCTTGAAGCCAGTGTATTAATCTTCTCGGAAAACAAAAATTACAAGGAACACAATCAATTATTTTCAGCCTTTCGACTTCTAGACTCAATCATCCAAAAGGTCTAGAACGAATAAATATACTGGGGTGATTTACAAATCAAGTACTGAACACACAAGCTTACCGGAGATCGACTGAAGCAGCGTTTATCTACTTCCGCTTATGCATAACAAAAGCGTTTCGAAAGCTACCTGGCGTGACTTCAGACTCCGTCTAAGACTCGTGGAACAAACACATCAACAAGCAAACCATTGAGATTTTCCCCAGTATGGTCACCACTATGTTAGCACTCAAATCTACCTCAGGCTGAAATGAAGTAAAACTCAAGGCTACATCAAACCATGCTCAGCCTCGTAGCTAGCCCTACGAGGACAGGAGAGGGCTCTCTCCGTCAATCTCGAGAAAATGAGCAATAGAATGCGAGATGACTTACAATAGGAACTGATTTTAGGCTAGTAAAGAGATAGGTATGTTTGTTTTTTTATTTTTGGGTTTTCGCTGGAGAAATGGGAAAACAAATTTTGGGTCCGGGGATAAGGTCAGACCTTTGCAGAGTTCAAGCTGGGGCGAGGTAGGTGATGATCTTGATGCTTTAAATTGGATTTATGGATAGATTAGACCGGCGAGGAGCTGAAGAGGGCAAAGAAGAACTTGGATCCTCTCCAAACAGCTGAAAACATATAGAACTAACTGAATTCAAAGGCCAAGCACTGTAAACAATGGATTCAACCTTATTTCACTCATTCAATTTAGTTCAGAAGCATAATGAAAGGATGGCAACATTAAACATGAAGAAACTTACAGTAAACAAAGAAGAAACACCATCAAGAACAGAACACCACAAGGATCCCAACAAGTGCCGCAAAACCCCTGATCTTTCCTTAGCGAAAATATGAAAAATATGTACAATGATATCAAAAGTATCCCAAGAGTCCAACCTCTCCAACCTCTGAAAATGATTGAGAAATTACAATATATAGATCACTCTAACACCTTTCCCCACCTCTAGGGGTCGAATTCCCTCTTCAGGGACCAGTTTCAACCAATTCTAATCATGGAACTACAATCTAGGCAGCTAACCACTTGCCTCTAAAAGAGTGGAAATTGATCCATTACATGATTTTTTACTCATTTGAGAGTGAATCTTCTAGAAGAGATAAAAACAAGCCAAAGTTACATATCAAACATGAATTTACATCATAAAAACCCAAGAATTCTATCCATAGGCAAAACTGGTCCAAAATAGGCGAAATACTGAGCTGGCAGCTGAAAACTCAAAAAAAATCTCTAGGTGGGTCGCTCCTGAACTGCGTGGGTCGCTCATGTTCCAGGCTGATTTTGAGGTATCTCCTGACATCCAAATTGAGCTCATGATATCTCGTTGGAAAGCCCTGGATGTCTACTTTCCAACCCAAGTGGAATTTCTGAATTTGGAGTTGATTTGACCCTCCAAAACCTCATTCTCCCAGAGGTACTTCCTGCTGGTGCAAAGGGTGGCAGCAAGGTGGTTTTCATGGTGTTTTTGAGCTGTTTGACCATCCAGATTTTGTTGAAATGCTAAGTTGACTTCAGAGGATGCATAATTAACCATGAAAAATCCAAAAATGTAAAAATTTCCTCCAGCAAGTGTCTCAAAAAAATGCGAGCGCATGAGCGCGCGACCCACGTAGCTGCAAAACCTGTTTTTAAGACCAAAAATTTGAAAATGACAAAATTTTCTCCGAATTTGCCCAACTTCGGAGCGGAGGTCCTCCATCATGTGTCCTGCCCAGTCAATGAAGCCTTGGCCAAAATCCGAAGTGGATTAGGCCTTTTCCGCCGTCGAAGTGCCTTGCGCAACCTCCTCTTCATGATCTTCATCCTCGCTTTGCAAACATGCATGCGAGCCCAGTAATGACCTTTCATGTGGCGAAGCATGTCTTTGTCTCGATTGGCCTTCGCCAATAGCTTCTCCAGATGTATATTCACCCGCGTGAGTACAATATCTCTGTCAGCTGGTGTCATGTCACCGGGCCTCTTTCGATTCCACTGCCTGTCCTCACGGATTTGGCGCACCTCATAAAATGTGAGCTCATCCTCGAGCTGTTTGTTGCGCTGCTCCAAATAGTTAATCACCCACTGAGCCTTCTGCAATTGGTCTTTCAGCTGGTCATTCTCGGCCCTTTTCTCTTGGATGACTTCCCTCAGCTTCGAGCTAGGAGAGCCCGTATCAACATCAATGACTGTCATATCGGTGTCCCGGCCTCCTGATGGGCCCTCATCATGCATGGGCCTCTTGCCCATGTCTTGTACCTGTACCTGCACTGGAGAAGAAAGCGAGACCCTTTCCACACCACGTGGAGATAATACTCGCCGTGTCGATGAAGTCGGCAGGACCCATTCCACCTCACGTGGAGATAATACCCACCGTGTCGCTGCAAATAAGGCCCTGTGGCCTCGCTCATATGTCTGAACCAAAGGAGTGATGATATGCTCAACCTCAAGCATGTCCGGCTGGTGCGAGGGCTCTCCTGCATCATGAACTGCCTCGGGAGGCTGTTGTGGCACTCTGAAAAAGTCTCTAGAAATGAAATCCTCCCAAGTGATGCCCTGCTCTGCCAACTGATGTGACACCAAGATTTTGATCAAAGCGAAATGATATATACTCCTGTACTGCTGCACTGGGCTCGTCTTCTTTTGCACAAATGTAACCATCCTCTCTATGTTGCGGTGTATGAAATACGGAATATTCATCATACGCACCCTTGTGAAGTGCATCAGCAAACGAACATGATATGAGAAAAGACGAGCATACCTGCCCTCACAACTAAAATACTGAATGATGAGCCTCATGAGTGGTGCATACTCATCTCTCAAGAATCTGAATGGAAAAACTCTGCTCAAGAAAGCCACATACCCAGTTTTAATGTATGGCTCATAGTGAAATTTCTCTAACTGCTTACCCTTGCTCCATTCCTCGCCTATGTTCGGTATGCCAGTGGCTTGAGCAATAGTCAAAGGTGATACAATGAAATCAACCCCAGCAAGGTTTACCCGATCACACTGTAAATGAAGAACAAACAGACGTGCTAATTCACGATGAGGTCGGGTTTGTACAACCATCTCACAAAATCTGAAACATGACAAGAATCGAAAACAATCCATAGCTAATGGACATGCCTGCAACCGAGCCAAAGAAGTAGGCTCCTCTCTGCGATGATCACCACTTCTATTTTCTCTGCGGGAACCCCGTGGCACATTACCTTCGGCCACCGAATCACTGCCTGACCCTGGCTCATATTCTAACTCTGTCTCTGACATATCTCTGATCAAGCTTTTTGGCAATGTGTATACTGATATGAATGCAGTGAAAGCAAAATTAGGATGTATGTTTTAACACCCAACCAATATTCCCACCGTCAAAGCACCATCAAGGAATCAAATCATGGATAAAATCTCAGCTTTAAAAGGACTGAAAAAGGCACCATCTCTGTTTTGAATGCAAATGAAATTTTGACCAAATAGGAGCAGGCAACCTTCAAAAGTTTGAACACATCTAGTCAAAGGAGAGCATGGCATTAATAGTAATATGTTTGTCTATGAGTAATGACCATAAAGGTTTCAATGGGCCATTCGAAACAAAGACATGAGCATATTTTTACATTGGGCAATGTGACTCATTAAAAACATGGGCAATATGACTCAAAGGGTTTACACATGGTATAACAATAGCAATGGTTGCAGTGGTATAATGGGTATGAGAGAAAATTGATTTTGATGTTATATGGAAGACTGGCCATATCACTGCTTTAAGATAGCAAACACATTCTTTCCACCATTCATTTTCATTTCAAACCCTGAAAACAATAATACTATGAATGTGGGGTTTTAAATCCTTCATTTGAATATTGGAAACCACCCATGATGCCACAAATGCGTTGAAAAACATCAAACAATGGATAGAAACCTGTTTGAAGGTAGCTTGAGTCGATTCCAAGCCAAACTGGGCGCGCAAACTGAATTTCAAAACCCTGTGTCTGCGTGGGTCGCGCAGGCTCTGCGTGGGTCGCGCACCTGCAAACCTACACTGCTGAACTGACTCTGCGTGGGTCGCGCAGCCCAGGTGGGTCGCTCTACCTCAACGTGGGTCGCGCAGCCCCAAAACTCTGTCCACGCACTTCAAAATTCTAAAATCGGCCCTCCACTTTGCAAACACGATTTGGGAGCTATGAAATTGGTTCAAATGAAACTTGTTTGGCTTTTATACATGTCACAAATATCTTCACAATCAGATTTTATTTCAAATCTAATTTCAAACCCATATTACAAATGTTTTTGTAATTTTCACTTTGGCTTTTTCAAATACAAACTTCCTTTGGCTTTTTTGAGGTCGATACTAATGATTTTACTGTCTTCTTGCAGGGATATGACTATCTTGGCTAGAGAAAAGACCAGGGGTCTGCTTTTGACAATGTTTTCATGGCGGAACAATTACAATTTATTACAAAATGATAATGACAAATTTCTAGTTCCAAAACAGAGTTTTGGACTAGAAATATATTTATTTTTTTTTTAAAATGCTGATGATAATAAAAATAGAAATCACAAGTACTGGACTTTCCTCACCTTGCAGGCTTTATGACTAGTATATAAATGACTCAAAAACCCTAGACACCAAGACCTAGGACACTTATTGACATTTTTAATGACCATATATATAATGACAATGACTATGAATAATTTTTTTATTTTTTTTGAGGAAATATTTTTTAAACTAGCACTGCAGGTATAAACATGAGGAAACATAGGACGACAGACCCCCTCGTCAGTTAATGGCATGATCCTAGTGAAATGCAACGAAGTGGAACAAGCGAGACACCTAATAATGAATATGCAAAAGACGAAATGATCACTGACGGAGGGCTGCAAGGACCGACTCTAACACTTTCATTCTGCAAAAAGCTATTAATTTCTTTGTCATCCCAAAAAACTTGCTAATACCTTAAGTTATCAAGAACACTAGGTCTATGTTTGACATGAATTTCAAATTTATTACTTGAGTTCATCGGAATTTTCAAATTACTTTCTACAGTAGCAAGCAAATCTGCAATGATATTTTGACTTCTTGGTACCGCTGTCAATGTATATTTAGGAAACATCTTCAAGATATCCAATATTGCATTCCCATAATCTCTCACTCACAGATGATTTGCTTGATATTCTACTTTCACTTGCTTTATGACAAGCTCAGGATCACCATAAACACAAATTCTTTTTATGCCGAGTTTCTTCAAAATTTTGAGACCTGTGATCAATGCTTCATACTCCGCTTCATTGTTAGAAAAATCAAAAGCCAATTTATAAGAGCATTCTATAACATTACTTGGAACTCTATCTGGCTTACAAATAGGACTTTAGATCCAAATTCCAATACTTGCACCTTCCTTACCCAAAGCACCATCGGAATCCATGCTCCAAAGGCCATCTTCATCTTTTAGATGTTGAAACTTAACTATTGGTTCTGATTTACTTTTTCCAATCTCCTCATTTTTCTGTTCTGCACTGATTTTTTGTTCTTCTAAGGGCTATTCAGAAGAATTCACCACTCTTTTTTATTTATCAAGAACTTCTCTAAAACGCTCTGAAACGTCTAGTACATCTTCTACCTCTACTGGCCGACTATTTACATCATTCAAACTACCATCATTATACAAAATAAAAGAATCTAGATACGTATGTACAACCCGTGTTGGATGATTTATGGACGTCTCCTTACTATTTATCATGTACTTCATCTTCTTTACCCGGTACAATTTCCTCAATTGACCAAAAACAGGAATAGTAGCATAAGAGAATTCAATTTGTAAAGTACCTTTGAGTTTAGCTCCCCATGATCTAGACATTAGCATGCTAAATCAAGGTGGTATATTAGCCACCACCAAATCCATTACGACATTCTTGGCTGGGATTTGGTCTAAGGAAACCACTAAATATTTAATGATACCAATGCAAAAAACTCTAACAGAATCAAAATAATACAAATCATGATATGGCTGAGTGATATCCATGCCCATATTTTCCATAATAGCCTTTGGCATTAAATTTTTAGAAGCCCTAGAATCAAGAATAACATTATGAAGTATATACTCATGTAGTATAAGGTTTAAATAAAAGGGGGGAACGCCACTCTCTTCTAATTGACCATATATAGCTGGACTGAAGATGAGCTCGGGGTGGTCATATTCAACATTAACCATATTGGACAAAGGATCAATTAGCAACATTTTAGACACCTGATACTTATAGTGACTATTCTTTACTAATTATGTCAAAGGAATGGACACTTTTAATTTAGTTATTTCATTTTCTAAATTAAAATTTGTGACTTTATCTACCTCTTTGATGACAATATCTCTTCTATCATTTTGATCCTTTGTTACATTCTCCTTTTTCTGAGTGTCTATCTCTTTAGTAGCTGAGGTTGTTGATGGCTGGTTGATTTTTCTATGATTCTTATCTGCATGCTCTTCACCCTTTCTCTGATTGTTTGGAAGATCATTTTTTGGCTGGACCTCTTTTCTTTTCTGAATAAGACTGATAGGTTGATCTCTGCTTCTTAAAGAATATTGTTTTTTAAGTGCACTCAAAGAATTCATATACCCACACTGATAATCATCGGATTCAGTTTTCAAATCATCATCATTTGCCAAGCTGTAGTCCTCATATTTTGGAATATCCAAATTTTCAATATACTCTTCATCCTCAGTTAGAAATATGGGCAGACCATCTGCTATAAAGAAATGATTTTTTTCGATAACCGGATCTTCATTTTCTTCCTCTTCCACTCCTTGAACATAATTTTTCTGCAGTGGGGTCTGAACCTGTTGTTGTTGTACTGGTTGGTTGCATGCTTTCTGCTCTCTTTACTTGATTCTGAAATGAGGCTGTTGCTGCCCTCTGAAATTTGGGTTTCGGATCTGCGTTTCAGGCCTATCTGAGATATACAATCGATTAACCATTCTTTCCATAGTTCATATTAATGAATCCATCTTAGCATCAGAAGTAGATGTCTCCTCCTTCACAGTCACTCTCTTTTCAGATCTGGCTAGAAAATTCACTTCCACACTTACAACATTATTTTTCATATCTGCTAAAGTTGTAGGATCACGTTCACGCAACCAATATGCCATATCAGTATCAAACCCATCTAGAAATTTGACTAAATAAAAACCTTCATATGGTATGATATGTGCGGGAAGAGCATTGTATACTGCATTCAATCTCACACAATAATATGGCACACTCTCGCCAACATTTCTTTTGATTTTCTCATATTTAGAAAAAATTTGAAGGGGATTTTTCTTTTCTTCCCATATTTCTATGAATTGTCGATGCAAGGCTTCCAAAGAGTCAACAGTGGGTGCTTGTAGATCTCTGAACCATTTCCTTACTTCCCCTCCCATAATTTGTACAAAAAGCCTCATCTTCACATCCTCAAGATCAATTTCATGAAGATCAAAGAAATCATTCATCTTTTCTACGTTATTTTGGGATTTCATAGGCTGAGTATTGTCAAACAAAGGGATTTTGGTTTGGTAATATTGGGGCATAACACCCAGATTCTGAGGGAGAACAAGGGGGGCATATCTTGCAGCCATAATTGGAGGTGGAGGATTAAAAATAGGGATTTGGATGTTTGATGTAATCAAGGGAGGATTAGTCACTGATTGAGTAGTGTGAACAATATGTGAAGAAGAAGGTGAGGGATGAGGAATATTTTGGGTGATAGCAAATACAGTGATGGTATTTTGAAAGAATGAAGAATCCAAAGAAATAGTAGAAGAAGCTAAGATCTGAGGTCTGCTTATTTCCCAAGAATTTATTTGTGAAGAAAAGATTTGCAAATCATCAAGAATGTGTAAAAGTTGTGACCCAAATTCATTATGTGAAAACATATCTTCAACGGGATTGTAAAAGGAAATGGAGGAATCAACAACTGTTTCGTCAACCCAACTCAAATATTTTCTCTGGAATAATATTTGTTCAAAATTTATATCAAACTCAATATCTTGCAAGGTTTCTAACTTTCCAGTGAGTGAATTAGCTCTGGGAATGGAACTTTTGTATGATTGATTTCTAGCTCAACTAGATTTCTCCACAACTATTTTGGATTTTCTTCCTATGTTCTGTGGATCACTAACAATGCTGGGAGGATTTCAGATATGGATTGGATCTAGTGTATCTTCGGGAATCCAATATGTCCAATTTTGAAAACTAATTTTCGCTTTACAACATTCAATTCAGCCTTTGAATAAAATTTAAAATTATCATCCAGAAGTTTAAGAATTTAAATGAAAACTTACTCGAGTGGATCTGATCTTAATTTTTCATTCCCCAGTGGAGTCACCAAAATTTTATCACTCGAACTGAACCTCAAGTTGAAGAAGGAAATTCTGAGGTAACCACAAACCATGCTTAGCCAAGTACCTAGCCCTAATAGACAAGGTGAGGGCTCTCTCTATAAGGATCACAGCCAATATGACTGGATAATGTAAATATTAGGCTAGGTATAGCTCAGGGTTTTGATTTTTTTTATTTGGTTGTGCTGGATCACAAGGAGAAAAATAGTTTAGGGCAAAGGGAATTAAGTCAAAATTTGCAGGTTGTTCTATGGGGCAAGTTAGGCACAATGATTTAGCACTTTAGGATTTCAATGGGTGGGATGATGAAGAAAAGTGAGGATCTAGAAAGAGCATGGTGAAATCATGGATTCTTTCTAAACTGAATAAATTACAGGTTGTGAATGTCTACCCAAAACAGAGTGTGAAAATTATGGATTCTGTTCATCAAAATTGAAAACATTCACTTAATAGCAATCAAATGATGAATGAAATAAACAAAACATTCTAACATATGAGCACAAAAGGAGAAACTAAAACTAAACACCATACCATAGGGATCCCATAAAAAATAGCTACAAATTTGATTAATATTCCTACTTATAACTGATACAAAGTGTGTCTCTTCAAAGGCCAAGAATCTAACTGATTCCAACCCTTACAATGACTGAGAAAATACATGATATAGAACTCAAACCAACTCATCCTAGCTTCAGGGAGTCAAATCCATGAGAGGAATATTTGTTCTAAGAAATACTGAACTAGCAACTAGAGAATAGGGTGGTCAAAGTGATTCATCCCTAATTTAAGCAAACTAATTCATTACATGTCATTGAGGCCATTTACCTAATGTATCTACCCTAGGTAACATCTAGAACACTATAATTACATCATAAACCACCTATTACATCAGTAAAAACTAATTCAAATTTACACAAGTGAAACTTAGCTCTAAAAACTGAGAAACTTGACCAAACAGGAAAAATTTGTCCTATGCGCAATGCCAAGGAGGAAAAAAATAGGTATTCTTGCAAGTCATTTTTTACTGACTTCCCGGTGTCCAAATTGAGCTCATGATATCTCATTGGAAAGCATGTCCTGTGTAATTTCCAGGTCTACTTGTAGTTTTTGATTTAGCTCTTTTTTTTTCCTGATAGGTGTAATCTCCCAAGACTGCCTTTATGCACAGTGCCAACCTAAAAAGACGTAGAAAGATGATGTTTCGGGTGTTTTTTTCCCTTTTGCCTAACTAGTTTTGCTCCAAATGCTTAGAAAACTTACAGGGTGCATGTCCCCATCATTATGAACACACTGATGTCTTATATTTATACATTTGATGCCCCAAAAGAGTGCACAACACCAAGACGCTGTGCATAAGGCTAGTTTTTCTGTGTTTTTTAAAATTTTCCCAAAAACGAAAAAATTTCCAATTTTTTTCAAATTGCTCAAAATTTATGGGATAGGCCCACAATCACATGTAAAGTTGCGCTAAGGAGGCATCAGCAAGCATCTTGATTTTTTCACCTTCTTTCTTGCCCTTCTGGATCTCCTTCAGTTCATCCTTCATCTGTTTGACCTTGATATTGCAAATTTTGTTCTGGGTCTGATAGTGATAGGCCATGTGCTTGAGAATCTGATTGTATTTGTTGGAATTCATTAGCAGCTTATCCAAGTGAATTTTGACTCTCTCAAGCCACACTTCTCTGTTATCTTTAATCTCCTTTGCCAACTGCTAGTCAAAACTCAGACTTTGGGCTTCTTTCTTTTCTTTCTCCAATGCTCTTTTTAGGCCTCTTGTCTTTAGCCTTTTCATGATGTTTTCAGCCTCCTCAAGATCTTCCATGGCTTATTGATCAATCATGTTTTGCATCCTCTCCTGCAGAAACTTCATCTCTAAAAGAGTTTGCTTGTCTGTCAACTATTTTTTCTCTTGCTCTAGGGAAGAGATGATGAATTTTTCCCTCCGAAGATTGGTTTGCAGCTCTCTGATATGTGCCTCCTTTTCTTTGATGGAAATGCTTGATGTGGTAGTGTCATCAAACTCTTCAAGTTTTAATAGCTCAAAATCAGACTCTACCCCATGGGCATCTTCATGCTCCTAATCTGACTCTACACGGTTAAATTTCTCTGTGATTTTTTTCTTTCCCTTGTGTGCCTGTTGTACCTACTTTGTTAATGAAGAAGGAAAATCCCCTTCCACATCATGTGGAGCAATCATTTTCCTCTCTTCTAAAAACAATTTTCTAAGCCTTATTTTATATGTCACACTGCATTCTTTGACTTGCCTGGGTGATTTGACTTTATGTTTCCTTATTTTTGCAGCTATAGGGCTAGTAGATGTCTCTCTTCTCTCTTGTGGCATTGGTGGAGGAATTTGGGGATTTGTGAATATGTCATTGGAAATGAAGGTATCCAAAGAGATTTTGAGTAGATTGAGATGATGAAGAAAAATGAGTTTTATGAGGGATTGATGAGAGGTTGTTCATCTGTTGATGATATTCTTTATTTTCCACCAATTATGCCATCTTCTCAATGTTCCGGAGCAAGAAATATGGGATGTCAAACATCCTCACCCTATTCAAATGCATGAGCAGCCTGATATGACACTGGTAAATTTGGCGGAAATTCCGACACTTTGGTTCTGACACTTTAGACCAAATGTCAGAAATTTCCCCAAAATTTATGAATTTTTCAAATCCCACCCGCAACTGTCACTATACCGACATTTGGAGACAACTTTCGGTATTGTGACATATAGAAGTTAGTGTCCGTCTTGCGACGTTTGTAGCAAAGCATCGGAATTGTGATAGTTTGGGAAACATCGTCGGAATTGTGACGGATTAGAGCTATGTGTCTCTATTACGACGTTTGGAGGAAAACATCTCTATTACGAAAGTTTGGGCAAAAGAATCCCTATTGCGACAGTTTTGGGCTAAGTGTCACTCTTGCGATGGTTTGGGCTAAGTGTCGCTATTGTGACAGTTTGGGCTAACTTGGGTCCCCTTTTTGAATGGTTGGAGCAACATAATAAGATATCATTAGTTGAAATATCACATTGTGATGAAGATGGAAGGTGCTTATGATGGGACTTCTAGGGAGTTTTATAAAATATTAAAGACGTGATGCGTTCATTCCTTGGTTCAGTTTTAATGTGTGCCCCCAACCATGGTCGGGCGCGCCGTGTTGCGCAGTGTGAGGTCGCCTGACTGGGTGCATTTAGGTCAAGCCATTTTTCTCAAGGGCACCTGTATCAGTTTTGCTAAGCCGTGACTACCCGAGTGCCTTGTGCACATTCGGGTGGCCCGTTTTCCATTTGCTCCCTTGTCACGTCATTCGCTCGGGGGCGTCGTGTCGCACCGTGTGAGGTCGCTCGGCCAGGCACATTCAGGTCAAGCCATTTCATTCGAGGGTGCTCATATCATTTTTGCTAAGTTGGGACTTCCCAAGTCCCTTTTACACATTCAGGTGCCTCGTTTTCCATTTTCTCCCTTGTGGCATCATTCGGTCGGGTGTGCCGTGTGACGTCGCTCGACCGGGTGCATTTGCGTCGTGTCGGGCCATTTTTTTCGAGGGTGCACGTATTATTTTTTCTAAGTTGTGATTGCATAGGTGCCTTGTGCAAGTTTGGGTAGCCTGTTTGCTGTTTTATCCCTTGTGGCATCATTCGGTTGGGTGCACCCTGTCGCATCTGTGAGGTCGCCTGACTAGGCGCGTTCAGTTTGGGTCATTTTGTTCGAGGGTGCGCGTATCAGTTTTGCTAAGTTGTGACCACCCAGGTGCCTTGTACACATTCGGGTGGCCCGTTTGCTGGTTTCTCCCTTGTGGCATCGTTCAGTCGGGCACGCCGTGTCGCACCATGTGAGGTCGCCCGACTGGGCGCGTTCGGGTCGGGTCGGGTCATTTTGTTCGAGGGCACCCCTATCAGTTTTGCTAAGTTGTGATTTCCCAGGTGCCTTGTTCACATTCGAGTGACCCATTTTCCATTTTATCCCTTGTGGCATCATTCGTTCGAGTGTGTCGTGTCGCGCTGTGTGAGGTCGCCCGTTTGGGCACCCTCGGGTCAGGACATTTTGTTCAAGGGTGCCTGTATTAGTTTTGCTAAGTTGTGACCGTCCAGATCCCTTGTGCACATTCGAGCGACCCATTTTCTGTTTGTATCCTTGTGGCATCATTCAGTCGGGCATGTCATGTCACGCTGTGTCAGGTCGCCTAACCGGGCGCAATCGAGTCGTGTCGGGCCGTTTCTTTCGAGGGCGCATGTATTACTTTTGCTAAGTTGTGACCACCCTGTTAGCCCCTTATAAATTCCTTGACAAGAAAACAAGGGGATAATTTGTTTTATGAGCCTTCAAGGAATGCATTTATCTTGAAAACACATCATCCTTGAAGCCTTTACATGTTCCCTGCCCTTTGATTATTTCCCTCTGCTATTCTTGAGTCAATAAAACTCACCGATGATTAAAAATTGTGCTCCAAAAGGCCTTTATTTTCCCCTTGTGCCTCTGTAGAACTCTCCATTTTACCCTTTTTTCCCCTTTGCCAAAGTCCCCCTTTACCCTCTAAATCCTCCCCGAAATCCCCTTTAAATCCTACATCCCACCCTTGTTTGGCCCGATTTCCCCTTTTTACCCCTACCGTTACCCTTTCGCAAACTCAAAATGCATCAAAAAGGGGCAAAAACCCACTTTCCACTTTATATTAAGGCCTAGCCCCTTTCGGCCAAGCCCCTTAAACCACTTCCCCACGTAGACCCAGGCGCTAAGACCAAGTGCCGATCCTTAAAGCGCTTATCGCATCGGAGAATCGAAGCAAACACGCATTTCCTGTGTTAAACAGAAAAAATACGATGCGATTGAGTTTGGTCTCCATTGGTCCTACTGAAATCTCCACTGTTGATCTATTGTTTTGATCGGACGGCCCTGCACCGATCATATTCCCGCCCCGATTGCAATCGCAAACTTCAGTGGTACCACTCCTCCGCTCCTCCTGATTGTGATCCGCCGATTTCTTTTCCACCGTTAATTCCTCTGCCAATCCAACGATCTAGTGCTAATCGCACCGCAGTCCATTGGCCCTTCTTTCTCCTCACTAATTCAATATCCGGCTTTGATCTATTTCTGGATCGGATGGCTAGCGCTCAATCGCTCCCCCGCTCCAATCGCAATCGAAAATTTTGTAATGTGTCACCCCTGTACCCCCTGATTGCGACCTTTCGATCTAATATCTACCATTCATTTTCTTGTTGATCCGACGGCCCGCGCTCTCCCGCTTCAATCACAATCGCAATTTTCAAATGCTACCCCCTTCTGCCCTTTGCGATTGTGATTCCCCAATCCAATATCGACTGTCCGTTGGTCCAAGATCAACGTCTCATATTACATTGCTTCCTCCACCACTTTTCCTCATCGAAGCCCTTATTAACTTCATCTTTCGACCTCCGTCGTTGATCTCCTCCTGAGATCAACGGTCCAAAACTAATTGACCTCTGCCAAGGTCGGGTCCCGCCAACATGATCATTTTCATTACATTTTCATTCATTTTAATGCATTCCTCCTATTTCCATAAACCATTCCACTATTCAATCTCCACTGGACCATGATCAGACAGTCCATGCGCATTTCTCCACCAAAACCCTATTTGTCACTGTTTACGCCATATTATTTCATTATCCACCATTTTTTCATCTAAAACCACCACCGTCACATTATCATTCTACCCGCCCTCCATAGCCATCCTTCCCTATGCATGGATTTCATAACTGAGTTTCGCGTTGTGCAGGGTTATCAGGTGGTGAGAGCCGCCATGATTACACAGCCTTTAATACAGTGGCAGAATGACTGGACTTTAAGGTGAGAAAATGAAGGTTTTTGAGCCTTAACTCAGTGGTTTAGAGGCAAAGCACCTGATCGAAGACATCATGGAGCACACACAGGGTACAACGTTCATAAATTTATGTATATCAAGGTTTTTCACATCAGCAGAATTTTTTCTCCATAAAGGACGGAGTGCCCATGCAACTTTTATTCTATACCGTGTTCCTCAGAAGATTTCCACCCTGACGGAACAGTCCTATGCTACCAGAGCATTTTTTATGTAGCATGGCAGACCTCAATCTTCCTTTTTGTTTATCTACCAAAGGTACTATAGAGTACTGCAGCCAGAGTGCATCAGAGTCATACCGAAGTGAATGAAAGCCTGAAGAAGATCGCTTTTGCATCCAAAAGAGTGCCAGAGATAAATGTACAGGATTTAAACAAAATGGGCTTCAACCCTCTTTCCTTTTCAGAGTTTAATGCTACATTTAGTTCTCCACCTACCTCCTCTTTTCATCTTTCAGCTATAAAATTCAGAAAGGAGCTCATTGTAAAGGTTGTTGTTGATCAGTTATCAGAGAATTGCAAGCCGTTTCCTTTGAGACATAGTCTCTGTGTAAAGTTGTAAGATAGGCTGAGGAAGATGTTTTCAGACTGAATATCAAGCCATTGGTAATTTTGTACCTAACTAATGTTGTTTTTTAACATGACAAGCACATTTCTTTGGATCCTGATTTAAAGCGGCTGGTGATGTTTTCTATCTCTGTGTTTGATTTCATTTCATTACATTTCTTCTGGCACGCATCAAAAATTTGGCTTAGGATTTACCCTTGTTAGGTACCCTATGTCTCTGCTCTCCCTGCCTTTAATTTTTTCCTGCTGTATGTGTATCTGAGGTTTGATTTCAATTGGTTTAACCAGTGTAGTGGTTCCATATGCTGCTAGCTGATGTATAAATTAATGAACCATTTCTTAGATGTTCTTGTTAGGATTTAATTGAATGAATTGGGAACACTGGGAGGTCTAGAACTTATCTCTATCTCACTAGGATCCTTTTCAGTTAATTTAGTCTTTCTAAGATCCCTCAAGCTGGCTACCAAAGCATTGAGAGTTCAAAGTCTCTCTCTGATCTCAAGTTTTCAACTTTGTGTTTTGAATCTTTAATGTTTCCTTGCTCTCACCTTCCCTCTTGCCTATCCTACCACACTATCATCTTTAAGATACAATGCTTTAGATGACTAGCCCAATTGAAAGCCTACATATTGATTAGCAAGCCAATCCTCTCCTGACTCCATTGCCCAATGGTCTTGAATGTTACCTAGAATTATCTCTCCTTTTCCTAAATTATCTTTGCTCATCCTTGTCTTATATTGAACCCTTCTTCCCTGATCCTCAGCAACCAAACAAACAATCAAAAAAACAAACCCCGAGCCTTATAAATAGCCTAATATCTTAACCTTTGAGCTTTAAAGTCATATATATTTGACAATCATAGAGAGATCCCTCTCTGGACCCAGGAGGGCTAGATCCGGTGGTCTGAAAGTGGTTTTATGTTGTCTCATATTTTGGTATTGCCAACCTTGCCAAAACATGGGAACCCCAACATAATTGCGACTCCACTGGGGAATTTTGAGTATTTCTCACCTTAATACATCATAAGAGCCTCAGAAACCTAGAATATCTGGTTAGGTTGGCAGTTAAACACTACTATTCACAGATCAACCTCTATATCGTTTGTTGTGTTTCTCCCACACTCTTAGACAAAGTCTGGAAAGGGCCAAGTAGCCTCTAGACCTCACACTCTTTCAGAGGTGACATATATGGTAAAATCCCTCCCAGTCTATCTCTGGTTAGAGTTTTTTTTGTTTGAAAGATATCATTGAAAAGGGACATCTCATAAGCACTATGGTGGACAATGTACCCTCCGGAAACATCCTAGACCTTCCACCTGGCGACTCCATAATTCCTAAACGATTTAAAGACTCCACTGGTGATCAGTAGGCCTGCTGATTATCTTGGTTTCACAATAAAACTCCACTGGAAGACCAGCCTCCATAACAACATCAACCACAATAGAAGTAACAAGAAGGATTAAGCTACTTTGTTGAAAAGCAACATTCTGGCTTCGAGAACCATTCACACAAGAGCTTATCCCAATCCAAACCAACATGAAATAGTTGATAACCCTGAGAGAATCCTCAAGAGATCTCCTACACCTATAAGACCAACTATTTCTAGCCACATACATAGAGCTAACTCTGCACCAGAAGACTTCATAGCTCTATTAGCCTCACCTTTAGACCTAGACTTCCAAAACAATTTACCAAGAACTAGGTCATTCAGTGGCCTAGACCAACCAGACCTTGAGCTCCCTGGTTCACCACCTCACAGTGGTAAACACCTTGGGGATAGACAGACCCCTCCATTTACACCTCTTGATATCCACTTCATTCAAAACTTGGGGCTCTGTCACCCTAAATTTTCTCAACAGTCTTCTGCTGGTCATAATATCCCTACCATCCATATACCAGCTACTAAGGTTAACCCTCTACCTCCCCAGAACATCATCTGGTAGCCTGGTATGCACCTCTGGTTTTACCTCAGCCTCTGGTACCTTTTTTTTGGTCTCAATCTAGTCTCCTAAATTGAGCTCATTTAATTGTCAACCAGGGTCAGTAAACTGCTGAAGTGTGGTGCACTATATGTGCCTAAGTAACCTCTTCCTACTTCGTTGTGTTTAGTGTTTTCTGATTTTTTTGGTTTTATGGTTTTATTTTGAAAAGGAAAAGAACTAAGTGCTAAATGAAGGGAAACTATTGGTAAAAACAGAGTGAAGCCTAAACTATGATGGTAAATAAATGCAAATGCTGAAACAAAATAGAGTCTAACTATGACTAGCAACCAACAAATACAAAGCTTGATAATGACTCTATTGTAAACTCACAACATGAAATTGAAATGGACCTGAGAAAATGAACAAGCTAAGTGTAAATGAAATTTTCTCCTAAATAAACAATCAACTCACAATATTACAAAAATCTAAATTATCCTATGATGCTGAAGTTATTCTATTCTGCAACTTGACTTATCACTACTAAGCCTTTCAGAAATTTAGAGATTTTCTAGAATAATGTTTGGGAAAAAGGCTATTGGTGAATTTGTAAAAGATTTGCAGAATAATCAAAGCCTTAAACTGATATTACTGACCTCTGTTCATGTGATGATATAATAATAAAAATTCATAACAAAAGTAAGTTGTGAATAATGAAGGCCGAGAGACTAATTTTGACAACTAGAACTACTTAAAATACAATGGATAACATCAAGCTAGAACACTATCTATCAATATTAAAGGACAATGATTACAACTAAATTAGAATGTCATTAATCTACTTGAAACAAAATGAACTAAAACTAAACTAAAGAAAGTCATTATCAAACTGAAAATGAAATAACAGAAATGAACCACATGCATTCTAACTCCGAAGTATTAAACCACAGTGCAACTAACTGTAATATGTAATGTAAATTAACGTGGAAAACATGAAGTTGATAAAACTATTGAAATTGGAAATTGAAAACGAAATCAAGCTAAGGCTACTTATCTAAATTACGAAAGTAAAGCCGTGCAGAAGGCAGGGGCCCTCTACCACCAGACGGAATCTAACTCAAGATCAACTCAACATGTTCAAAGCAATGATGTCTTCTTCATTAAAGGAAAATAACACTGAAAAACAGAGTATTCACGGTTCTGAAGTTCAGAAGAAAAAGCCAAAATCTAACCAGCGTTGCTTGGTCTCCCAAGTCATATTTATAATTAAATTACATAACAGAACTTGAGATAATGCAGGGATTACTATCTTTCCCATTCCTATTCGAATTAAAACTCTTATTGAAGGCTGCGTACTTTGCTGCAGACAGCTGTAGAGTTTGTGTCCCGGTAGAACTCTACCTCTTGGTTTTGGTTTCCCACGTGCATAACCACATGTAGAATTGTGTTCAGACTTTGTAGGGAGCAAGGAATGATGTGGATGAAGTCTGGAATTTGCCCATATGTGCCTTTATTTGAGACGACACCTGTAACCCACTCAAACTGTAAAACAGCTGCGGAATGCGGGATCAGCTACGGAATGCGCGGTCAGCTACGGAATGCCTGTATTCTGTAGCTATTTTGAAGAAAATTGTTAAAATAGAAAAAATCATGAAAATACAATATGTTAATCAATTGCATGTAACCTTTAAGAAATCCTAATCATTCTTCATTGATTTTAGGCTTATGAAGTGATAAAAGAATGATGAAATGAAGTGAAGGTTTGTAAAAGAGAAGGCAATTCTAAGGCTCAACATACCCCCACTGCAAGACTATTGCATGTCCTCATGCAATTTCATCAAAATTTATTCCATGTGCTTTGAAACCTCTGTTAGAACATCCAACCTTATCTTTCTGCTTCTTTTGGCCCTAATCTATTTTCTAATCTCTATTAACTTTTCAGAGATTAGTTCTTCATCTTCCTTTTGTAGTAGAGTGTCAAGTTTATTTTCAATATCCATGTCAGTTTCTCTTCTTCTACTCCATCAAAAGATTTGACAAAAGATTTTGTAATCTCCTTATGGAAGCCATCAAATTTCTCTATAAAATTTAGCCTCCCTTCTTATTGTAGTAGCTCCTTGACTTGTGGACATCCTTCCAAATACTTGACTTCAACTGATTGTGTCCTGACAATTAGCCACATTCCTCCTTTCTGCAGATTATCTTCCTTTCAGAATTACTTTTCTATGCTTGAAGCCAGATTGACTACTGAGTCTAATACTTTATTTTGAAACTGTATCTCTGTGTCTGAAGATGGATTAGTTGAAGAATGATGCTTCACCCTTAGAATTACCTTTCTCCACTTAGAGATGGATTGGCTGCAAAGTGTAATGGAAGTGAATGGATGGAGGTGATTAAGCTATAAGGAAAAATGAAGTGGCTATGGATCTGATGGAGAATTTATGATGACCTTGTGGTGAGATATGGAATGTTGGATAAGGGATATGGCTAATCAATTCGAATGATAGGTTGTTTAGGAAACACATGATTATACACATTGTATCTATTTCATGTTTTGACTTTTTGCTATTAAAATAATTTTCACAATTTACCTTAGAATTTTGACCTTGTTAATTGTTGTGCTTGATGCTGTTCCTTTGGTCCTCTTTGAGCATGTTGGTCTTCAAAACAGAATCCTTCAATTTCCTGTAATCATCATCTCTTTGTAGGTTGTACAATTGAGTCAGAATTGCTGAATAAGATGTGGCTGCAACATGCAATCTGTAAAAAGACATGATGTATGAATATGGAAGATGGATGTGAAATGTAATGGAGTGAAAGTGGAGTGAGATGGAGTGGAATTGTAGAATGAAATGAATTTTGCAATTTCTCTCAAATGGTACATCATACTTCCCTGAAATTTTCTGAGGTTTTTACCAATATTATTATGCATCTTCCGACGAAAAATCTCTGCCATTGGTTACACGGATCTCCCGGAAGATGAGGAATGGTTGTAGGTTAAAGTGGCCAATTTCTTGAAAAATATACACTGAAATTTTCTGAAATTTTCTTTGTTTTTTCACCCTACCTCAATGCATTTATCATAAAAATTTCAAGACCAATGGATGCACGGTTTGAAAGTTATGATAAAATCAATTTCTGCCTTGTTTCACCCTCCATTTTGCCCAATGTTGCAACAAAAAAGTACTCCACGGACTCATTTTAAGGCCAAATTGAGTGATTCCAAAGGGAAACTGTGTATTTTTACCTTCTCTACTGCCACATGCTTCCAGAATTTTATTTTGATGAAGAAAAGGTGTTGCTGTGCAAAAACACTCAAATCTGTCCTATTCTGTCCATAATGCTGAAAATTGAAAATCTGCCTGAAAAACCCTTCTGAAATGCCCTTAAAAATTATTTTTTTCCAAATTATGTCCACCTCTTACTCAATTTATCATATTCTGAGAAAACCCAGAAGCTCAGAATTTTTTATTTCTGCTCCAACCTCTTGCAACATTTGCGCCAAAAATGCCTTCTGGAAAAAGTTGCAAAAAATGAAAACAATCTGCTTCAGCAATGGCTGCAGAAACTGCCACTTTCTGCAACTGTGGTTGAATTGACAAGAAGATGAACATGCTGCTACAAGAAAATAATAAAATGTACTGCTGCAAGTTGTTGTTGATTCCATAAAACCATTAGTCTTCATCAAAGCCAACATTCATGGTACAATTCTTACCATGCGAATAGATGTGTCGAAGTCGAGCATGGGAAGAAATCATTGGATTACCAATCAATAATGAAAATCTTTAACCAATGCGAGACAAATCACCGATAATGTAAATGAGTGTCAAGGTACCTCAGTGCATCTTGACAGGGACGAATGAATGTGTCGAAGTCGAGTCGCCTGCAAGATTTGACAATCAAGAGACATTTTTGTATTCCCATTGTTATCAACGAGGAGGCTTGCCATTGATGAATGCAAGCTCCAAGGCACTTCAAATAATCTCTAATCTTGATCCCAGATAAAGTATTGAGGTCGATGGGACAAGATCTGTTGGAAGGTGGACCTTAAGGAATTCCACATCATCCAACTCGAGCATAGAACCAAGAATGATTTGAAGAACCATGAAAGATTGAAACCATCATGAAATTGCAGAACTTATTGTGAACTTTTCCCGCCAGTTGCCTAGTTTTCAAACAAAGCTCATGTCCAATTGCGCCAGCAAGCTGGTTTTCACAATAGGACTTATTTTTCTCTTTATTTTTTTTATTTTTTATTTTTTTTATTTTTTTTATTTTATTTTTTTTTTAATGTCCTACTCTATTTGAAAAAGAAAATCTTGTTCAAGTATATGAATACTTCCAGTGGAACCATGTCTGTAAAAAGATGGTAGATGAACTCATATGCAGGTTTGAAAGACACTCTTTGATATGTACCTGTATATGAGCTGCCAACTGTCTTGATTTAGATGATGTCAGAAGATATTGAATAATTGAGCATTGGAATCCGATGACTGAATTGAACCAATATTCAATGTAATCTTGTCTTCCTTGTCTTTCCTCTATCATGAAATCGGAGATGTGATCTTCATTCATAGAATCTAGTGATAGGCATGCATGAGACTTTTCAATCTCTAGTTCCAATATCTCCTCTTTATCAATAGACATCCCTGATTCTTGGACCTTATCTGAGTCTTCTTCTTCTGTTTTTTGTTTTTCAATGACAACTGGTGAATCATTTTGCATTACCTCATAATTGTAAGTTGATTGAGGTGTTTTATTGTTGGGGATATGAAATGGTTGTGGAGGTAGTGGAGTGGGGAATCTTTGGGGTGTTTGTGTGGATGGTAATGGAAAAGGTTGGATTGAGGTCAAATGAGGGTGATATTGATGTTGTGGTGGAGGCAAATGGTATGAATAACAATGATCATGGTATTGAGGATAGAGAGGAAAATATTGAGGAGAAAGTGGATTTCCTTTGTATGGCCTTTGCCAACTTTGTTGCCAAGATTGGTTTTGAGGTTGAAATTGAGATGGCCAAGGTTTACAAAGTTGGTTTTGAGGTTGGGATTGAGATGGCCAAGATTGCCAAGGCAAGGGTGTTTTCCAATTACTTTGATATTGTTGTGTATAACCTTGAAACTGTGCATAAGGATATTGCATCATACTGGGTTGATGAGGCTGCCATAGCCCTCTTGGAGCTACATAAGAAAGTTTCTCTTGTGCTTGATTTGCTCCATTATCCTTCTGGTAAATTTCCTTCAACCTTGGTAATGATGGGAAATCTTCAGTAGTATGTGATCCTGCACAAATTTTACACATTTTAATGTTATCAAGTGGACATTCATGCAAAGTATGTTTCTTTCTACATTTAGGGCAAAATATAAATGAAGCAACTTTTTGCTTGTTTTGCATTCTTAGCATGTCAGTTTGCTCATTTAAATTACCAAGAATGTTTAGCAAATTGTTAGGTTCAGTTTGACTTACCAATCCTGATGCTGACTTAATTACTTTTTCCATAAATGGATCTTGAGGGGACCTTACACACTTTTCTTTTCCTCTTGATATGTTCTTGCATAGTTCACAAATTTCTTGAAATGACAATCGATAAACATCTCCTTTTCCCACAAGATTAAGAAGATCAATCCATTCATCCTTTATAGCATTTAGTAAGAGAGTTTTTAATGCATCTGATCCTAAATTATGCAATTTAGATCTTTTGATATTATAAGTAAATCTCTCTACTAAATCTTCTAGGCTTTCATCCTCTTTTTGGTTCATGTTAAAGACTTCATTTCTAAGGTCATGGTGCATGCAATAACCCTTATATTTTTCCAAAAATACTCTTTTCATATCATCCCATGTCCTTATAGAATTTGTTCCTAAAGTCATGAACCATCTAAGAGCTCTATCCTTCAATGTTGCCGGAAACAAATTCAATTTTTGAATATGCAATGAATAGCCATAAGATCTACAAATTATTTCAAATTCAAAAAGAAAAGTTTCTGGGTCTTCTGATCTCATACCTTTGAAATTAGGAAGTACAGATGGATGGATGTTCTTCATTTGAATGTTGATATCAGTTTCTTGAACAGGAAATCCAAAAGGATCTTCCTCATTGTCATCATCTCCATCCATTTCTTCAACCTCCTTTGTCACCTCTTCTTCTACCTGAAAATATGAATTCATGATGTGGATCTGTGGCTCTTACTGCACCACATGATATAGTGGATGTGGTAGGTAATTGAAGTTTTTGTTTTTGTTTTTGTGTTTTTTTTTTTTTTTTGGATGTAAGAAATAAGGTTACCTAGTTACACTTCCCCGGCAACGGCGCCAAAATGTTTGGTCTCAATCTAGTCTCCTAAATTGAGCTCATTTAATTGTCAACCAGGGTCAGTAAACTGCTGAAGTGTGGTGCACTATATGTGCCTAAGTAACCTCTTCCTACTTCGTTGTGTTTAGTGTTTTCTGATGTTTTTGGTTTTATGGTTTTGTTTTGAAAAGGAAAAGAACTAAGTGCTAAATGAAGGGAAACTATTGGTCAAAACAGAGTGAAGCCTAAACTATGATGGTAAATAAATGCAAATGCTGAAACAAAACAGAGTCTAACTATGAATAGCAACCAACAAATACAAAGCTTGATAATGACTCTATTGTAAACTCACAACATGAAATTGAAATGGACCTGAGAAAATGAACAAGCTAACTGTAAATGAAATTTTCTCCTAAATAAACAATCAACTCACAATATTACAAAAATCTAAATTATCCTATGATGCTGAAGTTATTCTATTCTGCAACTTGACTTATCACTACTAAGCCTTATTCAGAAATTTAGAGATTTTCTAGAATAATGTTTGGGAAAAAGGCTATTGGTCAATTTGTAAAAGATTTGCAGAATAATCAAAGCCTTAAACTGATATTACTGACCTCTGTTCATGTGATGATATATTAATAAAAATTCAGAACAAAAGTAAGTTGTGAATAATGAAGGCCGAGAGACTAATTTTGACAACTAGAACTACTTAAAATACAATGGATAACATCAAGCTAGAATGCTATCTATCAATATTAAAGGACAATGATTACAACTAAATTAGAATGTCATTAATCTACTTGAAACAAAATGAACTAAAACTAAACTAAAGAAAGTCATTATCAAACTGAAAATGAAATAACATAACTGAACCACATGCATTCTAACTCCGGAGTATTAAACCACAGTGCAACTAACTGTAATATGTAATGTAAATGAACGTGGAAAACATGAAGTTGATAAAACTATTGAAATTGGAAATTGAAAATGAAATCAAGCTAAGGCTACTTATCTAAATTACGAAAGTAAATTCGTGCAGGAGGCAGGGGCCCTCTACCACCAAATGGAATATAACTCAAGATCAACTCAACACGTTCAAAGCAATGATGTCTTCTTCATTAAAGGAAAATAAGACTGAAAAACAGAGTATTCACGGTTCTGAAGTTTAGCAGCAAAAGCCAAAATCTAACCAGTGTTGCTTAGTCTCCCAAGTCATATTTATAATTAAATTACATAACAGAACTTGAGATAATGCAGGGATTACTGTATTTCCCATTCCTATTCGAATTAAAACTCTTATTGAAGGCTGCGTACTTTGCTGCAGACAGCTGTAGAGTTTGTGTCCTAGTAGAACTCTACCTCTTGGTTTTGGTTTCCCACGTGCATAACCACATGTAGAATTGTGCTCAGACTTTGTAGGGAGCAAGGAATTATGTGGATGAAGTCTGGAATTTTCCCATATGCGCCTTTCTTTGAGACGACACCTGTAACCCACTCAAACTGTAAAACAGCTGCGGAATGCAGGATCAGCTACAGAATGTGCGGTCAACTACGGAATGCCTGTATTCTGTAGCTATTTTGCAGAAAATTGTTAAAATAGCAAAAATCATGAAAATACAATATGTTAATCAATTTCATGTAACCTTTAAGCAATCCTAATCACTCTTCATTGATTTTAGGCTTATGAAGTGATAAAAGAATGATGAAATGAAGTGAAGGTTTGTAAAAGAGAAGGCAATTCTAAGGCTCAACACCTTTACCCAATGATTATCAATCAAAGATCCCACATTTCACTGCAAAAGAGCCTATCACAGCTGAGCACCATGTGGATAAGATGGAAGATTCGTTTGACTACATGGAGATAGATGATGATACAGTCAAAATGAGAATATTTTCCTAGATTTTAGGAGGTGATGTGAAGAAATGGTTCAAGAGCCTACCTCCTAATAGTATCCAAGACCTTCTTGCTTTATATCAGACTTTCATAAACAAATGGGAAGTCAAGGCCAATCCTCACCAAATCCTAGCAGAATACATGAACCTTAAAAGAAACGTAGGAGAGAGTGTCCATGACTACACTACAAGGTTCAACAGTGTTTATAACGCCCTTCCTCCACACATGAAACCTCCCCAGGGCATGGCTCTAGCGAAATATCCTGAAGGCTTTGATGCTGATATGGCCTACCAACTTAGGGAGAGAGATTACAGCACGTTGGAAGACATGCAAAAAGGAGCAGTGAGTGTAGAGGCTAATCTGATTGAGAAAAGAGCAAGATTGACAGCTGAGAAGAGGGTAACATATAGAGATGACAATGTAGCTTCCACATCTGATCCCAATTATGACCGTTTATCCAAAAACATGGAAAAGTTACAACAAATGATGGAAAAAATGGTTGTCACAGTTAGCAACCAAAGCGGAAATCAAAACCATAACTAGAACCAGAACTTTAGGAGAAACAACACCATTCCCAATAGACAACGAGAGTCAGATCAGCAAGTTATTCCCCCATTTCAAGAGAACTTTCTGGATGAAGACAAGGGAATCATAGAAGATTCTGAAGGGAACACAATAAACATGTTTGAAACAGAGGATTCAATCCATAACTATTACACAGAAGAAGATCAGCCCTCCCCCTCATATTGGGATGAAGAAAGATCAGAATCTGAAGATTACAGACTTGGATTTGAAGATGCCATCATGTAGGTCAGACAATATGAACTTAGCAGAAAAAAGATCCTAGATACTTCCAAACCAAAAGCTTCTAAGACTACCATCAAGAAAAGACCTGAGAAACCTTCTAAAGTGACTGCTGAAGGTAACAAATCATCAGCTGAAAGTTCTGGGAAGGACAAAGAAAAGGACAACCAAAACGGTGAGAAACAAATTCAACCAACTAGCGGCACTAGCACTGCAGTTAGTGCTCCTGATAAAACTATCACCAACATTGTACATAAGGAGAATCAACACACTGATTCAGCCACCAAGGCAGTGGCCAACAAGACAGAGTCGAATATTCCAAAGAGTTAGTCCACTTTCAATTTGGAAAGTGAGATTGCAGAAATTAAAATCTTTGTCCCACTCTCTAAGATGGCCACTCAGGATGTATATAAAGGCCAAATTTTGAAAGCATTAAACCTAGGTGAGAACAATGACATGGTCAATTTCAGTGATGACCAGTCAGCCCTTCTGTTTGGTACCAATATTGAGGGAAAATTTCAGGAAGGTGTAATACCTCCTTTTTATATTAGTCTCAATGTCCATGACAAGATCCTCCACAATGCAATGCATGAATCCGGGACCTCACACAACCTGATGCCTAAGGTAGTGATGGAAAGGTTAGGCCTAGAGATAACACGACCCTACAAAGACTTATATTCATTTGACTCTATCAGAGTAAAATGTTTGGGCCTAATCAAAGACCTGTGTGTAAGCCTTACCCAGATTCCAGCAAAATGTATGGTCATGGATGTTGTGGTGGAAGATGTGCCACCTAAGTATGGTATGCTACTGTCAAGATCATGGGGAGCCAAGCTGCAGGGTACCATGCAGATGGATGGGGCATATGCCACAATTCCTATTTTTAGCCAACTTATAAGACTGTATAGGGAGGCACAAATGAAATTCCTGGTTAGTAGCCCCGAAAAGCCTAAAAATTCTCCTCTTTACTCTGTACACACAGATCTGGACTCCTTTATCTTTTGCAGCGATGAATCTTTGGGAGTGCCAGAACTAGAAGACATAGATGCAAATAGAGGTTTTGAGACTACGGACCTTAACATAATGGCTACATTCAACTTGGAGGAAAATGAAGGGGAAACCCTTAGACAGTGCACTGAAATAGAGATTCAGACCAAATAAGAAAATGAATGAAATCAGTCGGTTAGTCACCCCTCACTAACTCATATACTCCACGAAGAATGAAAACACTCACTGCACCACGCAGAGCCCATCACACAACAGACCAGTGAAACCCACGATAGGAAGGGAAATGATGATAAAACGAAAAATGGGCCCCTGTGGGGAATGAAATTTGATGGGTCATGCACCGAGAGAACCGCCGGAGCTGGGGTGTGGCTACATAACACAAAGAGTGACTATGCGGAGAGCCATGCCTGCAAACTGCATTTCAAATATACAAATAATATTGCAGAGTATGAAGCTCTTATACTAGGTTTAAATCTGTTGAAGAAAATGGGAGCCCATAGGATAGCCGTGTAGGGAGACTTTGAGTTGGTTATAAAACAAGTAAACAGTGAATACACAACCAAACACCCTAGGTTGAGAGCATATAGGAACGATGTTGTGGATATATTGAAAACATTTGTTGAATACGAATTAGTGTTTGTTCCTAGGAGTCAAAATGTCATTGCAAACGGATTATCTTGCTTAGCTAGTTCGTACCCTAAGACTCCGAGCAACTAGCAAATCATAATACAGACCAAATTCAGAGCTGTAGTGCTAGATAATGAAAAATATTGGCAGGTCTTCGAGGGTGATAAGCAGATTGAAGATTTCCTGATAGGCAGGAACGAGTTTGAATTTTCTGATTCAAACTCTATGTCCAGTGACAGCTGCCTAAGTGAGGAACCATCAAATGAGGAAGAACCACCCCATAACATAGAAATAAACACTCTGAACGAACAGATTGGAAATCCAAACATAAATTGTGAAAACGCGGAAAATGAAGAAGTTGAGGTGCTGCAGGCCAAAGATAAGAACATACCTCGATGTCTGGCACCTTTAGAGGACCTTTTTGACTTTGATGTTGTAGCAAAGAATCCTACCATAGAACACATGGACTCTGACGTTGAAGAATGCAACATAGGCACAGAAGATAAACCCAAAATGATTAAGTTGGCTAAGTCTTTGCCTGCAAACATGAAAAAGAAATACATTGACTTATTCAAGGAATTCATTGACGTGTTTTCTTGAAGCTATGAAGACTTAAAGGCCTATGACACGAACATTATACATCACAAAATACCTTTGAAAGAAAATTAGAAGCCCTTTATACATAAACTTCACAGAATAAACCCAAAGCAATTGCCTACAGTTGAAAAATAAATTAAAAAGATGTATGAGGCAGGCATAATAGTTCCTGGGAGGTTTTCTAATTGGGTCTCAAACCTTGTAGCTGTGAGAAAGAAAACAAGTGAGATCAGATTATGCATAGATTTCAGGAATCTTAATAGAGCCTCACTCAAAGACAATTACCCTTTTCCAAAAATGGAACATATTCTTCAAAGGGTAGTAGGCTCAAAAAGGATTTCCCTGCTGGATGGTTTTTCAGGTTACAACCAAGTCTTAGTAATCCCAGAAGACCAACTCAAGACAACCTTTACCACTCCATGGGGTACTTTTATGTATGTTAAAATGCCCTTTGGACTGATGAACGTTGGTGCAACCTTCCAAAGAGCGATGGACATAGCATTTTCCGATGAGATAGGTCACTTCATTGTCATCTATTTGGATGACATAATAGTATACTCCAAGACTGAAGAAGAACACCTGAAACATCTGAGAAAGGTCTTTGAAAAATGAAGAAGGTTTGGTCTGTCATTGAATCCTAAAAATACTGTATTTGGGTTGCAAGACGGTAAGATTAAAGGCCACATCATATCTAAGAAGGGAATTAGGATAGACCCACAAAGAGTTGAGGGAATACTACAAATCACACACCCAAGAAACATCAAGGAGTTATAGTCCTTTATTGGGAAAATCAACTTCCTCCGGAGGTTTATTCCCAACTTAGCTGAACACCTTCGAAATATGACTAACATGCTGAAGAAAGGTGTAGGAGTTAAGTGGATTGTTGAAGCTAAGAAATCTTTTGAATCAATTAAACTGGCACTCACCCAGGCTCCTGTCCTAATCAGCCCATATTTCTCAAAATATTTCCTGATTTTTTCATTTGCCTCCAAGCATACGATAGCTGCAGTTATACTGCAGAAAAATCCAGAGGGAATGGAACAACCCATTTCTTTCTTCAGCAAAGCACTCAGAGATGCACCCTTGAAATACAGCATAATGGAAAAATAGGCCTATGCTCTGGTTAAGGCCTTCAAAGAATTTAGGGTGTACATACTACATTCCCACACCATAGCCTATGTACCCAACATAGTGGTTAAATATATCTTGTCCCAAGACCGAGATGGGAAGAGGGAAAAATGGATTGCTATGATCTTAGAGTATGACCTTGAGATAAAACCCACCAAACTGATTAAAGGTCAGGGCTTAGCTCGACTAATGGTTGAATAAAATCTACAAGCCCTTGAAATTAACATGGTAGATGCCTTGGATGAGTAGCAGGGATTACCTGATCTCACTATTGAGGAGAAGTTTCAAAGCTCTCCTTGGTATTTTGACGTTCTGTATGTGCTTACACACCTCAATGCCCCTCCTGAACTATCAAAGACCAAGGCCATATTCTTAAAGATGAAGGACAAAAGCTATTGCATAATGAATGAATGTTTATACTGGAAAAATTCAAATGGCCTATTGCTTAAATATTTGCTTGAGTCTGAAGTAGAAAGGATTAAACAATAATTCCATGCAAGAGAGTGTGGAGGCCACCTGAACTGGAAAGCCACTGCAAACATAATACTCAGAGCTCGCTACTATTGGCCTACACTCTTCAACGACGTCCATAAGATGATAATTTCCTGTCACCAATGCCAGATTTTTGAAGGCAAAAGAAAGCTCCTCCCCTTACCTCTACAACCCATCACTGTTGAAGTTCCCTTTCTACAATGGGGCCTAGATTTCATAGGAGAAATTCACCCCGCTTCTTCTGCACAACATAAATGGATCATAATAGCCACAGACTACTTCACTAAGTGGATAGACGCCATACCTACTAGGAATGCCACAGATTTAGTCATCATTAGGTTCCTAGAAGATCATATCCTCTCTCGGTTTGGCTGCCCAAGGAAAATAATCAATGATAATGCTGCTGCTTTTGGATCCAATAAAATGGTTAGTTTTTGTCACAGGTATCAAATAGCACTCGGTCATTCAACTGCCTATTACCTGCAAGGTAATGGCTTAGCTGAATCATCTAACAAGAGCCTGGTGACCATCATCAAAAAGCTATTGGAAGAGAACAAAAAGTCATGGTATAACAAGTTAGTGCATGCTTTGTGGGCTGACAGGCTTACAACAAAGAAATCCATTGGCATGTCTCCATATCAGCTTGTCTACGGAACAAAAGCAGTTTTCCCTACCAGCCTTGGAATACCAGTGATCAAACTTGTTCAGGAGATACAGACAGAAGAAGACAGCATGGTGAGGAGAATAAACCAGACAATTCATCTCCAACAAACAAGGGAAGAGGTCTACAACAGAGCTGTGAAAGTTTAGGAGAACATAAAGAAGCTGTTTGACAGAAGAACTAAGGCCTCTGATTTCAAAATTGGAGATAAAGTTTTGAAGTGGGACTCAAGGAGAGAGGAAAAAGGAAAGCACGACAAGTTTGACAGTTTGTGGCAAGGTCCATACATCATCCAAGCCACTGTGGGTTCAAATGTCTTTTTTCTACAAGAGTTAGATGGTACAAAGCTGTTTGGGGGTCCTGTCAATGGCAGGATGCTCAAACACTACTTTTGCTGATTTCCAATTTCCAGTTTCCATTTCCATTTCCATTGTACATACTGTTGCAGTGTTTTGTTTAAAAAAAAAAAAAAAGTTTCAAAAAAAAAAAAACAAAGAGAAAGGAGAGGTTCAGACATGCTTAAAACATGAACCTCTGAAGTGCAAAGATTGGCTCTAACATGATCAAAACCTAAGCCAAAGAAAGTAAAGATAGCTGGTTCAAACATGCCCAAAACCTGGACTAGCAAAGAAGAAAAGTAATCAACTCTAACAAGCCCAAAATCAGAGCTGAAATGAAGAAAAGAAAGTGACTCTAAAAGGCTCAAAACTCGAGTCACAAAAGAAGAAGGATAGTTCAAAACTTCAGATTTCAAGCCTTCAAAGTTTTGTTTTCAGTTTTTTGCATGTTTCTGTCCATGTGAAACTGTCTTTATGCCTTGGATCCACAACAAACTAGACTGTCTAATCCTAGTTTGACTATTTTTAAATTTCTTTTGTAGAATGTAGAGAAGAAATCTGTTGGATAGTCTAATCCCAGCAGATATTAGATGAGGTAGAGAAACATGTGAGGCCAACAGTTTAATCTGGCCTCATGGATTAATAAGGGTAGAGATAGAATAGGTTTATTTTCTTGTTTGTAAAAAATAAAAATGATGTAAAGGGTTTGCTAGTTCAAATGCACCCTAGAAGAAAACATGCTAGGATTGTAGGATGGGTAGTTATATTGTCTGGGTAATTTTTCTGCTAATTGATGTCTTCACAATTGTGGAAGCTAAAAAACCAAAGGAGAAAGGTGGCTCAAGCAGCAGGCATCTGGCCTACATGAAAGATCATTTTCTGAATTCTTGACTCCTTCAAGAAGAAGCCATCCCCATGTGGAGCCATTGTTAGCCCCTTGTAAATTCCTTGACAAGCAAACAAGGGGCTAATTTGTTTTATGAGCCTTCAAGGAATGTATTTCTCTTGAAAACACATCATCCTTGAAGCCTTTACATGTTCCCTGCCCTTTGATTGTTTCCCTTTACTGTTCTTGAGTCAATAAGCCTCACCGATGATTAAAAATTGTGCTCCAAAAGTCCTTTATTTTCCCCTTGTACCTCTGCAGAACTCTCCATTTTACCCTTTTTTCCCCTTTGCCAAAGTCCCCCTTTACCCTCTAAATCCTCCGCAAAATCCCTTTTAAATCCTACATCCCCCCCTTGTTTGGCCCGATTTCCCCTTTTTACCCCTACCATTACCCTTTCCCAAACTCAAAATGCATCAAAAAGGGGCAAAACCCCACTTTCCACTTTATATTAAGGCCTAGCCCCTTTCGGCCTACCCCCTTAAACCACTTCCCCACGTAGACCCAGGCGCTAAGACCAAGTGCCGATCCTTAAAGTGCTTATCGCATCGGAGAATCAGAGCAAACACACATTTCCTATGTTAAACAGAAAAACTCCAATGCGATTAAGTTTGATCTCCAAACACTGTTACCGATCAAATAGGTAACCTGACCTCAAAACAGGAACTCTAGCCCAAAAAGACTCAAAAAACATGAAAAAACACCCCAAAAACAAAAAGTGTGTATTCCAGAACGCACTTCGTTTTTTTTTAAGGTCAAATTTCAACATTTTATAAAATTATGGTAAAAACAAAATTGTTTCTTGAAAAAAGGATTGAAAAAACACCCTCAAAACAAAACAAGTTGATGTTGGAATAACAAAAAAAAAAATTGTGTCATACTTTTGGCATTTTTAAAAATAGAAATAACATTTTATAATTTTTAAAATTCAAACATTCAAAAAAAACCTAAATTTGAAGAAAAAAATAAATTTAAAAAATAAAAACATTTAAAAGCATAAAATTTAAAAATATATCAAGATAAAAAAAATAAAAATAACAACAAAATAAAAATTTTAATTCAAACATTAAAAAAACCCTAAAATTTAAGGGAAAAAAAATAAAAAATTAAAGATTAAAATTTAAAAAATATTGAAAATAAAAAATATAAATAAAAACAAAATAAAAAGATTAAATTAAAAAGAAAAAAAAAGACAAGTTAAAAAAAGAAGGAAATTATAAAAAATAAAATATAGAAATTAAATTTAAAAAAGAAAAAGAAAATGCTTATTAAATTAAAAAAAAAAAAATTAAAACAAAAAATCAAATTTAAGGAAATATATTAAATTTTAATAAATAAATGAAAGAAAAAATAAATTTTAAATATAAAAGAAAAAAAAAACATTGTTAAAAGAAAAACTTTAAAAACTTTAAAAATCACTTAAAAATGGAAAATTGAAATATATATATATATATATATATATATATAAATTAAAAAACAAATTAATTTAAAAAAATTAACTTTAATAAAAAAAAAAATCTAATTTTAAATACACAATTTTAATTGAAATAAAAAATATATAAAAATTTTATGTAATTAACAAAAAAAAGTTAATAAAAAAGTAAAACATTTAAAAAATAATATTAAATCCAAATAAATTTAAAAAAAAATACAAAATTTATTAAATTTTATAAAATTATATTTAAAAACTAAACGTAAAACATAATAATAAAGAAAAATTATGAAATTTAAAATAAAATAAAAACAATTAAATTAAAAAAGAAAAGAAAAATTTAATAAAAATTATTTGAAAAAACAAAAAATTAAAAAAAAACTAAAAAACTAAAAAAATTTAAAAAAAAATAAAAACAAAATAAATAAATAAAACACAAAAATTTTTTATTTTAAATAAAAAAATTTAATTAAAAAAAAAATTAAAAAAAAAAATCAATTAAAAAAAATAAAAAATAAAAAAAACAAATCGGCCCTCTGCCACCACCACATGTTTCGTTTTATTTTTATTTTTATTTTTTTTAATTGATTTTTTTTATTTAAAATAATTTTTTTTTGTTTTTTGTTTTATTTTGTTTTTATTTTTTTTAAATTTTTTTATTTTTTGTGTTTTTTATTTTTTTATTTTTTATTTTTAAATAATTTTTATTAAGTTTTGCTTTTTTTTGGTTAATAATTTTTATTAAATTTATTTAGTAAATTTTTTAAATTTTAATTTAATTTAATTGTTTTTTTTAATTTTTTGGTTCGTTTAGTTTTCATTTTTAAAATCTATAAATTGTTTCATTTAAAAAAAAAAAACACTAAATTTATGTATATTCATTTTTTTATTATTTGCACGTGGTTTTTTTCATTTTTTTTGTTTTTTAATGATAGTTTTTTTTTAATTTTTTAATTTTAATTTTATTTTTCAATTTTAATTTTTTTTATTTATTTTAATTTGTTTTTTTTGTTAATTTTAAAATTTGTATTTTTTTTCTTATTATTATTATTTTTTTTAATTTAAAAATTTAAATTTATTTTTATTTATTTTTAAATTTTTTTTTTTATCTAAATTTTGATTTTGTAATTTTAATTATTTTTAAATTTTTTTTATATATATATATATATATATATATATTATGTGGTTTTTTTTAATAAGTTAGAAAAAAATGTTTTTGATGTTTTTTTTTTAATTTTTTTGGTCAATTTTTGTTTTTTTTTCTTTAAATTATGTGTTTTTTTTTTCAAATTTTGTCATTTCCTTTGATATAATTTTCAAATATTTTTGTTTTATTTATTTATTTTTGTTTAAATTTTTTATTTTTACGAGCTATTTTTGTTTTTTTTTACATTTTTATTGGTTTTTTTTATTGTTTTTATATATATTTTTTTATCTAAGTTTTGTTTTTTATTACCAACATGAAAATCACCACTCTAAAAAAAAAAGGTTGATGCAGCATCAATATGTTTCAAAATTAGCATGAAAATCACTGCTCTGAAAAAAAAAGTTGATGCTGCATCAATATATTTCAAAATTAGCATGAAAATCACTAACATTTTAAAATAAATATTCATAGTTCATAAATAAAAATATTAGAGTGTCAAAAATGTACACTAAAAAAAATGGTGATTCTGCATCACCACTTTTCAAAATCGGGTGCTTTTTATGCTACCAAAAAAAAGTAGGTAACATTGCGGTTACCTATTTCATCGGTAACATTGTTTCCATCGGTCCCGCTGCAATCTCCACCGTTGATCTTTTGTTTTGATCGGATGGCCCTACACCAATCGCACTAACGCCCCGATTGCAATCGCAAACTTCAGCGGTACCACTCCTCCGCTCCTCCCAATTGCAATCTGCCGATTTCTTTTCCACCGTTGATTCCCCTGCCGATCTGACGGTCTAGCGCTAATCACACTGCGCTCCGTTGGCCCTTCTTTCTCTCCGCCAATTCAATATCCGTTGTCGATCTGTTTCCGGATCGGACGGCTGGCACTCAATCGCTCCCCCACTCCAATCGCAATCGAAACTTTTGTAATGTGTCACCCCTGTATCCCCCGATTGCATCCTTCCAATCTAATCTCCGCCGTTGATTTTCCTGTTGATCCGACGGCCCACGCTCTCTTGCTTCAATTGCAATCGCATTTTTCAAATGCTAACCCCTTCCACCCTTTGCGATTGCGATTCCCCGATCCAATCTCGACCGTCTGTTGGTCCAAGATCAATGGCTCATATTACATCGCTTCCTCCACCGCTTTTCCTCATCGGAGCCCTTATTAATTTCATCTTTCGACCTCCACCATTGATCTCCTCCTGAAATCAACGGTCCAAAACTAATCGCCCTCCACCACGGTCAGGTCCCGCCACATACGATCGTTTTCATTAAATTTTCATTCATTTTAATGCATTCCGCCTATTTTCATAAACCATTCCACTGTTCAATCTCCGTCATCGATCTCCGCCACCGTACCACGATCAGACGGTCCACGTGCATTTCTCCACCAAAACCCTATTTGTCGCTGTTTACGCCATATTATTACATTATCCACCATTGTTTCATCTAAAACCACCACCGTCGTGCTATCATTCTACCCGCCCTCCATAGCCATCCTTCCCTATGCATAGATTTCATAACTGAGTTTCGTGTTTTGCAGGGTTATTAGGTGGTGAGAGCCGCCATGATTACACAACCTTTAATACAGTGGCAGAACGACTGGACTTGCATTAAAAGAACAGGGTTTGAACTCTGTAAAACCTCCCCAGAGCCATTAAAGCGTAGATTTCACCGAAAAAGACAGAAATGGAGCAGCAGAGAGTTTAAGGCGAGAAAATGAAGGTTTTTGAGCCTTAACTAAGTGGTTTAGACGCAAAGCACCTGATCAAAGACATCATGGAGCACACAGAGGGTACAGCAGGTAGAAATTTATGTATATCAGGGTTTTTCACATCGGCAGAATGTTTTTCCCATAAAGGACAGAGTGCCCATGCAACTTTTATTCTATACCGTTTTCCTCAGAAGATTTCCACCCTGACGGAATAGTCCTATGCTACTAGAGCATTTGTTATTCAACATGGTAGACCTCAATCTTCCTTTTTGTTTATCCACCAAAGGTACTACGGAGTACTGCAGCCAGAGTGCATCAGAGTCATACCGAAGTGAATGAAAGCCTGAAGAAGATTTCTTTTACATCCAAAAGAGTGCCAGAGATAAATGCACAGGATTTAAACAAAATGGGCTTCGACCCTCTTTCCTTTTCAGAGTTTAATGCTACATTTAGTTCTCCACCTACCTCCTCTGCTCATATTTCCACTATAAAATTCAGAAAGGAACTCATTGTAAAGGTTTTTGCTGATCAATTATCATAGAATTACAAGTCGTTTCCTTTGAGACATAGTCTCTGTGTAAAGTTGTAAGATAGGTTGAGGAAGATGTTTTCAGACTGAATATGAAGCCATTGGTAATGTTGTACCTAACTGGTGTTGTTTTTTAATATGACAAGCACATTTCTTTGGATCCTGATTTAAAGCAGCTGGTGATGTTTTCTATCTCTGTGTTTTATTTCATTTCATTACATTTCTTCTGGCACGCATCAGAAATCTGGCTTAGGATTTACCCTTGTTAGGTACCCTATGTCTCTGCTCTCCCTTCCTTTAATGTTTTCCTGTTGTATGTGTATCTGAGGTTTGATTTCAATTGGTTTAACCAGTGTAGTGGTTCCATATGCTGCTAGTTGATGTATGAATTAATGAACCATTTCTTAGATGTTCTTGTTAGGATTTAATTGAATGAATTGGGAACACTGGGAGGTATAGAACTTATCTCTATCTCACTAGGATCCTTTTCAGTTAATTGAGCCTTTCTAAGATCCCTCAAGCTAGAGACTGAAGCATTGAGAGTTCAAAGTCTCTCTCTGATCTCAGGTTTTCAACTCTGTGTTTTGAATCTTTAATGTTTCCTTGCTCTCACCTTCCCTCTTGCCTATCCTACCACACTATCATCTTTAAGATCCAATTCTTTAGATGACTAGACCAATTGAAAGCCTGCATATTGATTAGCAAGCAAATCCTCTCCTGACTCCATTGCCCAATGGTCTTGAATGTTCCCTAGAATTATCTCTCCTTTGCCTAAATTCTCTTTTCTCATCCTTGTCTTATATTGAACCCTTCTTCCCTGATCCTCAGCAACCAAACAAAAAATCAAACAAACAAACCCCGAGCCTTATAACTAGCCTAATATCTTAACCTTTGAGCTTTAAAGTCATATATCTTTGACAATCATAGAGAGATCCCTCTCTGGACCCAGGAGAGCTAGATCCGATGGTCTGAAAGTGGTTTTATGTTGTCTCATCTTTTGGTATTGCCAACCTTGCTAAAACATGGGAACCCCAACATGCTCAACTACCTTGTGCATGTTCAGGTGGCCCGTTTTTCATTTTCTCCCTTATGGCATCATTCGGTCGGGCGCGTTGTGTGAGGTCGCCCGACCGGGCGCATTCAGGTTGGGTCGTTTCGTTCGAGGGCGTCTGTATTAGTTTCGCTAAGTTGTGACCAACCGGATGCCTTGTGCACGTTCGGGTGGCCCATTTTCCGTTTGCTCCCTTGTGGCATTGTTCGGTCGGGCGTGCCGTGTCGCACCATGTGAGGTCGCCCGACTGGGCGTGTTCGGGTCAAGTCGGGCTATTTTTTTTTAGGGCGCCCATATCAGTTATGAAAATTTGTGACTGCCCAGGTGCCTTGTGCACATTCGAGTGGCCCATTTTCCATTTTCTCCCTTGTGGTATCATTCGTTCGGGCGCGCCGTGTCAGGCCATGTGAGGTCACCTGACTGGGCGTGTACGGGTCGGGCCGTTTCGTTCGAGGGCACCCGTACCAATTTTGCTAAGTTGTGATCGCCCAAGTGCCTTGTGCATGTTCGGGTGGCCCATTTTACATTTTCCCCCTTGTGGCATCGTTCGTTCGGGTGCGCTGTGTCACGCCGTCTGAGGTCGCCCGACCGGGCACGTTCAGGTCGAGCCATTTCGTTCGAGGGCACCCCTATTAGTTTTCCTAAGTTGTGACCGCCCGGGTGCCTTATGCATGTTCGGGTGGCCCGTTTGCCATTTTCTCCCTCATGGCATCATTCAGTCGGGCGCGCTGTGTCACGTCGTGTGAGGTTGCCTGACTGGGCGTGTTTGGGTCGGGTCGGGCCGTTTCGTTCGAGGGCACCCGTATTATTTTTGCTAAGTTGTGACTGCCCGAGTGCCTTGTGCACATTCAGGAGGGGCCCATTTTCCGTTTTCTCCCTTGTGGGATCATTCGGTCAGGCGCGTCATGTCGCACCGTGCAAGGTCACCCGACCAGGTGCGTTCGGGTCATGTCGGGTCATTTCGTTCGAGGGTGCCCATATCAATTTTTCTAAGTTGTGACCACCCAGGTGCCTTGTGCACGTTCAGGCAGATTGTTTTCTATTTTCTCCCTTGTGGCATTGACATTCATTTGGGTGCATCGTGTTGCGCAGTGTGAGGTTGGCGCCTGACTTGCCGGCACGTTCTGGTCGAGCCGTTTCGTTCGAGGGTGCCCATATCAGTTTCGCTAAGTTGTGACAGCCCAGGTCCCTTGTGCATGTTCGGGCAAGGCCCGTTTGATGTTTTCTCCCTTGTGGCATCGTTCGGTCAGGCACGTCATGTTGCACCATGCAAGGTTGCCCGACCAGGCGCGTTCAAGTCGTGTCGGGTTGTTTCGTTCGAGGGCGCCCGTATTAGTTTTGATAATTTCTAACCACCCAGGTGCCTTGTGCACGTTCAGGCGGCTCATTTGTTGTTTGCTCCCTTGTGGCATCGATGTTAGTTCGGGAACGTCATGTCATGTCCTGTGAGGTCGGTGCATGACCGGGCACGTTCCAGTCGGGTCGTTTCGTTCGAGGGCACCCGTATCAGTTTTTCTAAGTTGTGACCGCCCCGGTGCCTTGTGCACGTTTGGGTGGCCCATTTTCCATTTGCTCCCTTGTGGCATCGTTCAATCAGACGCGTCGTGTCACGCCATATGAGGTCGCCCAACCAAGCGCGTTCGGGTCGGGCCAATTTGTTTGAGGGCGCCCATATCAGTTTTTCTAACTTGTCACTCCCCGGATGCCTTGTGCACTTTCGGGTGGACCCTTTGCTATTTTCTCCCTTGTGGCATCGATGTTCATTTAGGTGCATCGTGTCACATCGTGTGAGGTCAGCACCTGACCAGTCGACGCATTCTGGCCGGGACATTTCGTTCGAGGGTGTTGGTATCTTGTGCATGTTCGGGTGGCCCATTTTCCATTTTCTACCTTGTGGCATCGTTCGTTCGGGCGTGCCGTGTCGCGTCGTGTGAGGTCGCCCGACCGGGCACGTTTGAGTTGGGTCGGGCTATTTTGTTTGAGGCCACCTGTATTAGTTTTGCTAAGTTGTGACCGCCCAAGTCCCTTGTGCATGTTCAGGTGGCCCATTTGTCATTTTCTCCCTTATGGCATCATTCAGTCGAGCGCGTCATGTCGCGCCATGTGAGGTCGCCTGACCGGGCATGTTCAGGTCGGGCCGTTTTTTTCGAGGGCACCCGTATCAGTTTTGCTAAGTTGTCACCGCTCGGATGCCTTGTGCACTTTCGGGTGGACCCTTTGCTATTTTCTCCCTTGTGGCATCAATGTTCATTTAGGTGCATCGTGTCACATCGTGTGAGGTCAGCGCCTGACCATTCAACGCATTCTAGCCGGGACATTTCGTTCGAGGGTGTTGGTATCAGTTTTACTAAGTTGAGATCACCTGGGACCATTGTGCATGTCCAGGCGGGGCCCATTTTCCGTTTTCTCCCTTGTGGCATTGTTCGGTCGGGCGCATCGTGTCGTGTCGTGCAAGGTCACTCAACCAGGCGTGTTCAGGTCATGTCGGGCCATTTCATTCGAGGGCGCCCGTATCAGTTTTGCTAAGTTGTGACCACCCGGGTGCCTTGTGCACGTTCGGGCGGTTCATTTACTATTTGCTCCCTTGTGGCATCGACGTTCGTTCGGGCACATCGTGTCACACCATGTGAGTTCGGCACCTGACCAGGCGTGTTCCAATCAGGCCATTTCATTCGAGGGCACCTGTATTAGTTTTGCTAAGTTGTGACCGCCCGAGTCCCTTGTGCACGTTCAGGCGGCCCGTTTGCCATTTTCTCCCTTATGGTATCGTTCAGTTGGGCGTGTCGTGTAGCGCCATGTGAGGTCTCCCGACCAGGCATGTTCGGGTCGGGCCAATTTGTTTGAGGGCACCCGTATCAGTTTTGCTAAGTTGTGACTGCCCGGGTGCCTTGTGGACATTTGGGTGGCCCGTGTTAGCCACCTATAATAATTTATCAAAGCAAACAGGTGGCTAAATCTGTGTTTAAGCCCTCAAGTGAAAATTTCCCTTGAAAATTTATCATCCTTGAAGCCTTGTAATGTCCCTATCCTTCAAAATTATCTTCACTGATGTTTCCATTGATGAGCCCTACTGTTTTGTGAATGAAACTACTTTCAAAAGGCCTCCATTTTCTCCATTTCACTCTGACAAAATCCCAAATTTTCATCCTTATTCCCTTCACAAAACTCCTCTATAACCCTTCATTTAACTCCTAAATCATCCTAACCATCTTAAAACCTTATATTTCCCCTTATTTGGTTTTAAAAATCCCTTCTTTTGCCTATCAGAACCCTTACTTAGGCCTCAAAATCTCTATTTTAGGCCTAAAAATAGCCTTTTTCACTTCTAAAATCATTAGCCCCCGAGGGCTTATAATCGTTAGCCCCTTACCTCACCTGACCTCACCCCTACGACAAGGAGCTAGCCCCATCACGCAATTGCAATCAGGGTTCCCTGTTCCTTGTCACTTTTTCCTTTTAAAATCCTCGATGCGATGGGCCCCTCTCCTCCGATCTTCCGATCTAATCTCGACCATCGAATCCACAAGAACTGACGGCTGAGATTCAATCACACTCCTCTCATAAGCCCTTCTCCATCGCGTCCGCCGACTAATCTCGATCGTTGATCTCCCTTCTGATCCAACGGCCAGCATCCAATTGCATTTCCCATCTTCTTTCTGTCCACTAGGTCTCGAATCATTTCTCCGATGCAATCTCAGTCGTTCGTTCATGAAGATCCAATGGTTGTCGCATAACCCAACTGCCCCTCGCCGTTTGCTCCACGACAAAGAAGAACACGTCACCTACCAGGCCCACCAGTCCTTCTGCCTGTATATATTGCCCTCCATCGCATGCTATTTGCACCGTCCAATCAACATCACACGATCTGACAGCCGAAGCTCCGTTTCAAAAAATCTTTATGCCCAAGATTTAATGCTAAAAAATTTTGCGAAATGGGTGGTATTGGGAGGGACATGCGTTAGATGGTGTATGGAATCGCATTCCATCTGCACAAAACCACCTCCCCCCATTTTATTGTGTGAAAACCATTTCTGTTTCTACCATACTGCCCTTCGCAATGTAACTTTAGCTTTTAACCCTAGCTATCGATCTCTGAGATTGAACGACCCATGTTATATCATGACATCAAACGCATTTGTTTCCCATCTCTCTCTCAAATGCTCCATCATGCGATCTCCACCATAGATCATCCTGATCTAACGGTCCACGTTTATCCTCATGCCCAAACCTCCAAAGCACTTGGTTAGCTGCTCTGCCAAGATTTTTCTCCCATTTTTCCGCTGTGCTCACATTTTCCCTCACTGCTCCTCCACCCTCATGAGCCTCCGAAGCAACCACCCTCACTCCCGCTAGATTTTATAATGTGTTTTTCATTTTTTGCAGGTTTTAAAGTGGTAATGAGTCCATACAGTCTTCATAGTCACAGACAGGTGACACATAACATAGAAAGACCATCACAAAGCCAAGATGGCAGAGGAAGAAATCTCTAAGAAGGATTAAAGGTGTGTTTTATTAAAGGTCAAGGCTATTGACCTGACATAAACCCTCCGGCACCTCTGTAACCTGCATATTCACAAAAACAAGTCAGCAGAAGTTCAAAGTGTATCAGAAAGAGATTAAAGGGTTAAAGCCTAATATTGAATATTAAGAAGCCTAATCCATAGTCAGCACAAATTAAATACAAATCATTGATCGTAGCAGCGCAGAGGATATATCAGCAGGACATTCCTTTCACTGAAGAAAGGGCCAAATCACCACTACCCATTCTCTATTCTTCATCGAGATTCAGAGTAGTTATTATTCTGACAAGAAGTCCTAAAAACTGTCAGTGCATAAGTTACAAAGCATGGAAAACCTGAGAGGAAAATCTTCACCCTTTCTTGTCACAAAGGATAAAAAAGAGTACTATAGCCAGAGAGTAATTCAAGAACATACCCTTGGAGTTATTATCAATCTAACGAAGACCCCTAATTCATCTAACGGGTACTGAAACTAAATTTAAAGATATTAAAATAGAATGGGCTTCGAAAAACACTTCTCCCTTTGTTTTAATGAATCATTTAAGTTCTATCTACCACTACTATCACTCATTCACCTATAAGAACCCATAATAAATACATTGTAAAGGTCCGTTGATTGGTTATTGAAAAATCACTGATTGTAAGATGTTTCACTGAGTTAGAGATTGGTTATTGAAAAATCACTGATTGTAAGTTGTTTCACTGAGTTAGAGTTCTATGAGTAGTAGTTGTAAATAGGCGGGGAGATGATTTCTGGATGATATCAAGCTATTGGACAAGAATGTATGTGACTGGTTTTGCTCTACTAATATGAAAACCATGTTCATCGGATCGTGATCTAAATCAGTGGTGATGTGTCCCTTCTTGGTTATTGTTTTCCCTTTGTTTTACATCATGTTTCATTTTCTCTAATAAGGAATAGTAATATTAGCTTAGGATATACTGCTGCAAGTACCCTAATGATTACTGCATTTTCTTATTTTTATGTTTTCTACTAATTGTTTATCTTAGAACAACTTCAACATAATTTAACCAGTATAGAAGTTGGTTTATCTATGCTTATTGATGTATGAATTTAGAGTTTGTTTCTTAGATGTTCTTGTTTGGTTCAACTGAAAGAATAGGAATCAAGGAGATTTAGAGTTATCCCTATCCCCTAGGTTCCTTTTCCAACAGTTAGCCTTTTTAAGATCCCTTTGGGTTGAATGTCAAAAGCAGAGAAGGTTAAAGGTCTTTCTCTGATCTTAGACTTCACTCTGTGTCAAACTTAAATTTTTTTTATTGTCTGAAAGTAGTCAGTAGGACTACTGGATTGTTGTCTTTGGAGTTAGCCTCATTAGGAGTTTAGATCATAGAGGTTAAGGCATGCCCTGTCCCTAGATTTAATCCAAAGTGGTCACCTTGGAAGGTTTTCCTTGTCATTCTCATTCATTTCCTTATTGTTTCATTTTGTATTATCATCTTAAGAGATCCTCTGATATAGATGACTAGCACTTTGAAAGCCTTGGATATATGAATTGCAAGTAAACCCTTTTATAACCCCATTGCCCAATGGACTTGTGTTCTCTTTGAATTGTCTCCCCATTGCCCAAAATCCTTCTCTACTCATTCCTTTACCTTACATTGAACCCTTCTTTCATGTTTCCCAACCAAACAAACAAACAGAAAAAAAATCCTTGTGCCCTATAACTAGCCTAATACCTTAATTGAACTTCAAGGATATACAATTCCTTACCTTTATAGAGAAATCCCTCTTTGGATCCAGGAGGGTTAGATCCTGAGATCCCAAAGTGGTTTGATGTTGTCTTGTCATTTGGTATTGCCAAATCTGCCAAATCACAGGAACCCCAACATAATGGCGACTCCACTGGGGAGCTTTGAGTAAAACACTCCTTAAAACATCCCTAAGAACACAAAGAATACCAATTAGCCTCAATTTGGTATAGATTGATGATGGTGGAAAACAGCCTGCTTCAAAACATTTTAAACCCTCCACCTGGTGACTCCACAGTTCCTAAATGACCAAAAGACTCCACTGGTGATCAGTAGGCCTGCTGATCATCTCTGTTTTCACAAGACTCCACTGGGAGACCAGTTTCATCACAACATCATCCATATTAAAGGAAACACAAGGATTAAGCTTCTTTGTTTAAGGATAGTTTTCCTCTTGAAGATTGTCATATCTGGCTACTTCCCTCCTTTCTTGATCTGAAACTTAACATACTAGCTTCAAGAAAAATCCATACCAGAGCTTATCTTGATCCAAATCCCCCTGAAATAGTTGACAATCCTGAAAGCATTCTTTGGAAATCTCTCACATCTAGGGATCCAACTATTATCAGACCCATTCATAGAGCTAACTCAGCACCTGAAAACGTTGCAGCCCTATAAGATACTCAAGTTGACTTAGATTTACCAAGTAATTTTCCAAGAACTAAGTCATTCAGTGGTATAGATCAGACAGAATTTGAGCCTCCAAGTTCACCACCACATAGTGGTCAACATACTAGTGACAGAGAAACCCCTCCATCAACACCTCCTGATATCCACTTCATTCATAACTTGGGTCTCTCTCACCCCAAATCTGCTCAATGATTTGTTGTTGGTCCAAGCAGTTCTGCCATCCATATACCTGCTGCTCAAGCTAATCCTTTACCTCCACAAAACACTATCATGTCAGCATGGTATGCTCCCCTAGTGTTGCCATAGCCTCTGGTCCCTTTACCCAATGACTATCAGTCTAAAATTCCCCATTTCACTAGAGAAGAATGTACCACAGCTCAACAACATGTAACTAGGATGGAAGATGCATTTGATTATATGGAAATAGAAGATGGTACCATAAAGATGAGAATCTTTGCTCAAAGTTTAGGAGGAGAATTAAAGAAGTGGTTTAAAGGCTTAACTCCTAATAGCATCAATGACCTTCCCTCTTTACATCAAGCATTCATAAAAAAATGGGAAATCAAAAGCAACCCTCTCCAGATATTAGCAGAGTATCAGAGTCTTAAAAGAAATCAGGGAGAGAGTGGTCATGACTACTCCACCAAGTTTAACAGGGTCTACAATGCTCTTCCACCTCACATGAAACCTCCCTAAGGCATGGCCTTAGTAAAATATCTTGAAGGTTTCGATGCTGATATGGCATATCAACTAAGGGAGAGAGACTATTCGACTCTAGAAGACATGCAAAAGGGAGCTGTGAGTGTATAAGAAAACTTAATTGAAAAAAGAGCTAGGGTGAGGGCTGAAAAGAAGGTAACCTATAGGGAAGACACCACAGCTTCTATGTCTGATTCCAAATTTGATGATATATCCAAAAAAATGAATAGGCTAGAAATAATGATGGATAAAATGGTTGTCCAAGTCAATAATTAGAATAGAAATCAGTCTCAAAATCAAGACCAAAACTTTAGGAGAAACACTCCTCTCAATAGACAAAGGGATTCTGACTAACGAATCATACCTCCATTCCAAGAGAATTTCCTTGATGAGGATGAGGGAATAATAGAAGAATCAAAGAGAAATACCATAAACATGGTGGAGGTGGATAACCAAGATCACACCTTTTCCACAGAAGACAACCAGACCTCATACACACATTGGGATGAGGAAGGGTTAGAATCTGAAGACTATAGGTTAGAATTCGACAATGCCATCATGTAGATCCGATAACAATATGATCTTAGAAGTAAAAATAACCCAGAAGCTCCCAAAGCCAAAACCTCTGAAATTGCTATCAAGAAAAGACTTTAAAAGACTCCTAAAGGGACTGCTGAAAGAAACAAAACAGCAGCTGAGAGTTTTGGCAAAAACAAGGACAAAGACACCCTAACCATTGATAAACCAAGTCAAGAAAACAACTACACTAGCACTATAGCTAATGCTCCTGAAAAAGCATCTTCAACCAAGGTACATAGTGAAAATCAACAAGCTAATTTTGCCAACAAAATAGTGGCCAACAAAACAGGCCTAAACCTTTCAAAGGGTTAGTTTCCTTTCAATCAGGAAAGTGAAATTGCTAAAATCAAAATTTCTATCCCTCTCACTGAGTTGGCCACCCAGGATGTATATAAATGTCAAATTTTGAAATATTTAAACTTAGGAGAAAACAGTGACTCTGTCAACTTAGATGATGATCAACCAGTTCGCTTGTTTGGTCCAAAAATTGAAGGAAAATTTTAGGAAGGAGTAGTGCCTCCTTTCTATGTCAGTCTAAATATCCATGAAAAAATCCTACATAATGCTATGCATGACTCAGGGGCTTCACATAACCTCATGCCAAAAGTGATCATGGAAAAATTAGGCCTAGAGATAACCAGACCATATACGGATTTATATTCTTTTGACTATAGCAAATTGAACTGTTTGGGCCTGATCAAAGATCTTTGTGTAAATTTGACCCAAATCCCAGCCGAGTGCATGGTAATGGATGTTGTAGTGGTTGATGTACCTCCTAAGTATGGCATGTTGCTGTCAAGATCATGGGGTGCCAAGCTACAAGGTACAATGAAAATGAACATGACATATGCCACTATCCATGTTTTCAGCCAGCTTTAAAGACTATACAGGGAAACACACATGAAATTTATGGTAAGCAGCCCAGAGAAACCAGAAAATTCCCCTCTTTAATTTATCCATACAGACCTAGACTCTTTTATCCTTTACAATGATGAGTTTATAGATGAGCAAGAGCTAGAGAATAAACATTTAAACAACAGAGTAGAGGCCACAAATCTAAACATAATGGCAGTTCTGGATACAGAGGAAAACAAGGGAGAAACATTTGAACAGTTTGCAGAGTTATAAAATCAGAACAAAGATTGTAGAGAGAAAATTACCAATCATCCTGCTGACCTCAGGAAACAAGATTACATTAAGGGTAAAAATGATAACAAATCTGCAAAAAATCCTTTATGGAGCATGAGATTTGATGGGTCTTGCACTAGAAGGAGTGCAGGAGCCGGGGTATGGTTGCACAATACTGAAAATAATTATATTGAGAGTCATGCCTTCAAGCTAAATTTCAAATGTACAAATAAAATAGCAGAATATGAAGCTCTCCTCTTAGGATTGCATCTATTGAAAAAACTAGGGGCTGAGAGGATAGTTGTTCATGGGAATTCAGAACTGGTCATCAAACAAATAAATGGAGAGTACACTGCAAAACATCCTAGATTAAGGGCATACACAAATGATGCCATGGATCTTTTGCAAAAATTTGTAGAATATGAGCTTGTGTTTGACCCTAGAAGCCAAAACATACTTGCAAATGGTTTGGCTTGTGCTGCTAGTTCAAGTCAAAGACCACTTAGTGACAAAAAGCTAATTGTTCAAACAAAATATAGACCAGCAGTACCAGATAATGAAAAATATTGGCAGGTCTTTGAGGGTGAAAAATAGATAGAGGATTTCCTACTTTCCAGAAATGAGTTTGAATTACCTGATTCAAACTTTAAGCCCAATGAAAACTGTCTCGATAAAGAACCCCCTAATGAAGATAAACCATCCCCTATTGCAGAAATAAACATGCTGACTAGAGAATTTAAAAATCAAACAAAAGAATACATGAACGTAGATAAAGAAGACATAGAGGTAGTGCAGTCCAAAGAGAGAAACATACCCAGAGGACTCGCACCCCCTGAGGACCTCTTCAATTTTAATGATGTGCCAAATAAGCCCACTATAGAACCCACTGAATCTGATATCGAAGAATGCAATATAGGCAACAAAGACAAGCCTAAGATGATTAAATTATCCAAAACTTTGCCAGCTCATATCAAATAGAAATACATTGATTTATTTAAAGAGTTTGTTGATGTTTTTTCTTGGAGTAATGAAGATTTGAAGGCCTATGACACAGAGATCATCCAGCATAAGATTCCATTGAAAGAAAACCAGAAGCCTTTTAGCCAAAAGGTGCACAGAATAAACCCTGCACAGTTACCTCTGGTAGAAAAAGAAATTAAGAAAATGTATGAGGCCGGAATCATAGTGCCTGTGAGGTTTTCAGATTGGGTATCTAACCATGTAGCTATAAGGAAAAAGACAGGAGAAATTAGGCTGTGTATCTATTTTAGAAACTTAAACAGAGCCTCACTAAAATACAATTACCCCTTACCCAAGATGGAACACATCCTGCAAAGGGTAGTTGGTTCTAAGAGGATTTCTCTGTTAGATGGCTTTTCAGGGTACAACTAGGTCTTAGTACTCGAAAAGGATCAACTTAAAACATCCTTCACAACTCCTTGGGGCACTTTCATGTATGTGAAAATGCCTTTTGGATTAATGAATGCTGGTGCCACCTTTCAAAGAGCCATGGACATTGCATTATCAAAAGAAATAGGGTACTTCATTGTAATTTATCTTGATGACATTACAGTCTATTCCAAAACTGATGAAGAACACCTTAAACATTTGAGAAAAGTATTTGAGAAATGCATAAGGTATGGGCTATCTTTAAATCCCAAAAAGACAACATTTGGTCTCCAAGAAGGTAAACTTCTTGGTCATATCATATCTGAAAAGGGGATTAAAATAGACCCAAAAAGGGTTGAGGGAATATTACAGATTAGCCACCCAAGAAACATCAAAGAGTTGCAGTCCTTTATTGGGAAGATTAATCTCTTGAGGAGGTTTATACCCAACCTAGCAGAGCTCCTTAGAAACATGACAAACATGCTAAAGAAAGAAGTAGGAGTTAAATGGACTCTAGAAACCAAGAAGTATTTTTAACTGGTAAAACATACACTCACCCGAGCACCAGTTCTCATCAACCCAGATTTTACTAAAGATTTCCTTATATTCTCATTTGCGCCAAAACACACTGTGGCTGCTGTCCTATTGCAGAAAAATCTAGAGGGACAAGAGCAACCAATTGCATTTTTCAGCAAGGCATTAAGAGATGCACCTCTAAAATGTAACATCATAGAAAAATAGGCCTATGTTTTGGTAAAGGCCTTAAAATATTTCAGAGTTTATATCTTACATTCTCATATTATTGCCTTTGTGCCTAACATAGTGGTAAAGGACATTTTTTCACAAGATCTAGATGGCAAAAGAGGAAAGTGGATTGTTGTGATACTAGAGTATGATTTGGAAATCAAACCCACTAATCTCATCAAGGGTCAAGGCTTAGCATAATTAATGGCTGAATATAACTTACAAGCCCTTGACATTAATATGGTAGAGGCTTTGGATGAACAGGAAGGATTACCTGCTCCCATTGTTGAAGAACAGTTCCAAAAATCACCTCAGTATGTTGATATCTTGTATGTGCTTATCAATCTAAATGCTCCTCCTGATCTATCCAAGACAAAGGCAAGGTTTTTAAAGTTGAAATCTAGAAATTATTGCATTTTAAATGAATGTTTATATTGGAAAAATGCCAATGGTTTATTTCTTAAATTTTTTCCTGAAGTTGATGCAGATAGGATCAAGCATGAGTTTTATGAAGGAGAGTGTGGAGGCCATCTCTACTGGAAAAACACTGCCAATAAAATCCTTAGAGCTAGCTATTACTGGCCCACCTTTTTCCAAGATGTCCACAAAATGATAGTTGCCTGCCACAAATGCCAAATATTTGAGGGCAAAAGAAAACTCCTTCCTCTACCTTTACAACCAATCACTGTTGAAGCTCCTTTTCAACATTGGGGCCTAGAATTCATAGGGGACATCCATCCTACTTCATCTGCCCAACATAGGTGGATACTCACAGCCACTGACTATTTCACCAAATGGATAGAGGCCATCCCTTCTAGGAATTCCACAGACTCAGTTATCATAAAATTCCTTGAAGACCATATCCTATCTAGATTTGGTTGCCCTAGGAAAATTATCACTGACAATGCTGTTGCATTTGGTTCCAAAAATATGATTGATTTTTGTCACAGGTATCAGATTGCACTTGGTCATTCTACTGCTTATTATCCTAAGGGTAATGGGCTAGTAGAATCATCAAATAAGAGTTTGGTGACCATCATCAAGAAGCTGCTAGAAGAAAATAAAAAATGATGGCATAACAAGTTGGTGCATGCTTTATGGGCAGACAGGTTGACAACAAAGAAATCCATTGGAATGTCTCCCTATCAGCTAGTTTATGAAGCAGATGCAGTATTCCCTACCAGTTTGGGAGTACCAGTGATAAAATTGGTCCAATAAATATAATCAGAGGAAGATAGCATGGTAAGGAGGATCAATCAAACCATACATCTCTAGTAGACAAGGGAAGAAGTCTACAACAGAGCTCAGAAAGTTGTTTGATAAAAAAAAAAGGCTGGTGATTTCAAAATTGGGGACAAGGTACTCAAATGGGACACTAGGAGAGAGGATAAGGGTAAACATGGAAAGTTTGACAATTTATGGCAAGGCCCTTACATCATTCAATCTACCATTGGTCCCAATGCATTTTTTCTGCAAGAATTGGATGGTACAGATCTGTTTGGGGGTCCTGTCAATGGCAGGATGCCAAGCATTATTTCTGCTAAAGTTCAGTTTAAAAATTTCTCTTCCATTGTAAATACCATTTCTTTGTTTTGTTTGGAAAAAGAAAAATAAAAAAAAAATAAGAAGAAAGGTTCAGACAAGCTCAAATCTTGGACCTATGAAGTTCCAAAAGAATGGCTCAAATCAGATCAAAACATGAGCCAGAGAAAGTGGAAGGTTGGTTCTAACATGCTCAAAAATTGAACCAGCAAAGAAAAGAAGAAGAAAATAGCTCTAAGAGGGTCAAAATTAAAGCTGCAATGAAGAAAGAAAGGTGACTCTAACAAGCTCAAAATCTGAGTCACAAGAAGGAAGGATGCTCTTAAGTTTCAGAATTTCAAGCCTTCACAATTTTGTTTCAATTTTCTGCAAAGTTTCAGTTCATGTGCAACTTGTCTTTATGCCATGGACACATAGCAAATCAGACAGTCTAATCCTGGTTTGTCTGTATTTAAATTTCTGTTTTAGAATATAGAGAATGAAAATTTGTCAGATAGTATAATCCTGGCAGATATTAGTTTAGGTAGAGAAGCTATGAGACCAATTGTTTAATCTGGTCTCATGGAGGAATAAGGATAGAATTAGATTAATTTTTCTTTCAATAAAAAATGATGATATGAAAGGTCTGCAAGTCTAAATGCACCTTGAAGAAAAAATGTCAAGACAGTAGGATGGGTAGGTAGATGTTTGGGAAAATGTTTTCTGCTGATATAATGTCCATCATGTTTGTAGCAGCTGATCAAAGAAGAAAAATATGGTCAAAGACTAGGCTCTGGCCTACTTCCAAATATTATATCGGAGATTCTTGACACCTTCAAGAAGATTCCATCCCCATGTGGAGCTACTACTAGCCACCTATAATAATTTGTCAAATCAAATGTGTACAAATCTATGTTCAAGCCCTCAAGAAAATTTCCCTGAAAATTTATCATCCTGGAAGCCTTCATGTCCTTTAGCCTTCATTAATTATCGTTGTGGAGGTAACCCTCTCATGACGCAGGCGATCCCTACTAGCCCAGACCAAGTCTAGCAACAATCAAACATGCTATAGTGCAGGTTCCTAATTGCAGATAAACCAACTAGCGATGAAGTCTTACCTGGAATCCAACGCTGTCGCTTGTAGAGAAAGTAGTGCTCGCGTTCCTTAGCTCCAGTAGATCACAATCCTCACGATCTTTATGATCGAAGACCTACACATGCAAGAAACAAAACAAACACAAGCGTAAAATCCAATATATACAACTATATGTCAGTCGGAGAAGACATAACTCATCATCATAAACAACAACAAGAGTGGAACGATAACCAATATTCATTTATTATTAATCAATCAAAGGAAGAATACAACCATAGTTCTGATGTTGAATTATCCTTCGGCGGGTCACCAACAGAACACGTCTCAAAAATCTTGTCAAGGATGGGACAAACCTCTCTCTTCGGATCTTGACAATAGTCTCCTTGCTTGGATTTGGTCGTAAGGGAATGAATCAAGGCTCTTGCAGCATTAGGCTCTTGGGAACTTGGAGACTAGCTTGCAAAGGAGGTGAGCAAGCTTTTATAGATGGAGGAAGGGGAGTTGGGATCCCTATAATCATGGGATTGGCCCTATCCTCAAGGAAGCTTCCATGAGAGGTGGGAAACCACTTCCTCTACATGGAAATCCGGAGCCAAACCTCCCAACTCAAGATAGATACCAGTTCATGAATCAGTTAGGACGAAAATTCCGCCATTTATTTTTAAAAACACTCCTTAAAATGGCTGGCGCAAGTGTGACTCTGGGATAGAGTGCCAATTGGCACGACCTATTTGAAGGATTTTCCCCATTGGCACGGGTATTGAACTGTCTGCCCACGCCAATGCAAAAAGGGCCATTTTTAGGGTTTTCCACAAGGAGATGTCTTCAGGGCAATGAAAGCTCTTGTTCAGAGGGATGTCATGAAAGTGGTTTCAAGCCATGTCACTGCTCATGTGTCACGGAAAAAGCTCCTCCACCAGGATGGGGAATTGCAGGATGGTAGCACAAATTACTACCATGCCCCTGTGCCACGAGGCCCGAAAGAGAGAGAGGGCCAGCTTACGCAGAATGTGTCCAAGTGAAAACTCCGACGTTGGAAACCTGCGTGAGTGTGCTGGGGACCGATATCTCGTACACATGATATATATGTGGTATGGGTGCAGCCAACTATAACACGTAGCATACAATGATCCGTATCTAAGGCATGGACGTGTACTATCCAGTAAGGATCGATAAATAGACTCAGGTATGGTCGCAGCCATCCAATCAGTGAGTCATGTAAATAATGATAATAATCCACAATCGCAGCCTGGATTACAACAGACACAATCCAGGGTCTTGCGCTCCATCTCGACCCAAACAAAGTACAAGTTCAAGCATGCGAATATGTGAGCTGAAGTCGAACATGCAAGAACATTGTATGATTACCAGCCAATGATGAAAGATGTTAACAGACGCGAGAGAAACCACCAATAATGACAATGGTCCTCAAGGTACTAAGGTACAATCTACGGCGTGCGAATAAATGAGTTGACGTCGAACACCCACAGAATCACTCGATCGGAGGTCAATGATGTAAACCTCACGTCGAATGCGACGAACCTGCCATTGAGGCATGCAGGCTCCAAGGTACCATCAGGAGTCTCTAGACCAACTTCCCGGATAATGAGTTGAAGTCGACAGGAAGTGACCTTGATCGAAGGTGGGCCATAATGATTCCCACATCATCGACACGAGACAGAGGAACATGATGTTTTGTTGTGAATCAGGATCGTATGAGAAACAGAGGAAGGTTGATATTTGCAGAGGCCAACTTCTCTTGAACACATGAACGGCACGACAGTGGACTTGGCAGTATTTGACATCAACGGATTAGAGGTCATGGTGACGAGGCAGTGAACAGATGAGAGGTCAAAAGAGATTACCCAAACCCATGGAGGCAAAGTGAAGCAACGAGATGAGATGTCCCCAACCCGACACGAATGCAGACAAGTGCCATGTTCAAGAGCGACATACCGCCGACGACAACGACGATGGTTCCATTTTTCCCCCACCATTTCTGGCGAGTACCCCAATTATTTTTGATAACAAGCTTGAAGGGGATAGCATATGCTTGTGATATAAGTCCGCCCTTCGGGCGAATCCATCCTAGTGCATTTAACGAGTCCTAGGAAGGAGAAACTCGGAGAATGTCATTTCGACGAAATCCAATGTCATCAGGGCTTAACGAGTCTGACAAAGGAAGAACTCGGCGTCTTTTCATGTTTAGAGAGTTTGAAAAGACAGCGGAAAAGAAAACTCCACAGGTCCCTTTTCGTAAATAGTTCCCCAGATCCGAAAAGGTAGAAAACAATATCCGGGAAAACCTCCCAGTCGCGATAGGCTAGGGTATTCCTTTTTCGTAATCGATCCAGCCCAGCCCGAAAAAGGGTTAAACTTATACTGGGTGAATGTCGATTCGTGTCCACTTTAACGAGATCAAAACGACAAGGAACTCGGCAATCTTTTCATATTTAGAGAGTCAGAAAAGAGCTGAAAGATGACTCCTCCTGGAGGAACGAGTGGTAGCAACTGGTTCCGGCAATGGTGGAACTACTCAAAACATGATAAAAGTCAAGAGGCTGGCTAACAAGACCACTCATCGCAGCGGTTCCTCAGGAACGGGTAAAACAACCAAGTGAAGGCATATGATCGGCCAAGCAGATAGTGACGATGGAGTGAGAAAACCAAGGTTCATCTGGCAAAAATAGGCTGATAAGATGACAATCACAAGGGGTAAAATGGGAAAGGTTTCATTTTTACACAAGCTTGAAATCAGGAAACTCTGCTTGAAGTTGGTTTCGTTTTTACACAAGCTTGAAACAAAGATAAACTATGCTTGAAACCGGTTTCATTTTTACACAAGCTTGAAACGGAAACAAACTATGCTTGAAAAAGTAAGCATGCCCCCAGCATGGTGACTCAATTCGAGGTACATGCCCCCCAAGCTTCAATCCATGCACCTGAGTAAACAGATGGAGGGAGTGAAGGTTCAAGTTACGAGATCAAGAGAAAGACTCGACTGGGATTTTACGAGATCTTAACAAAGACTCGAATTGAACAGGAAAGTGTTTCATTGTTTTAACTAGGTTGACACATTAAAAGAACTATCCTCAGGACACCTTGTTTCATGGTTTAAGGAGCTTGGCACAAGACAAGGAACTGTGCTCCGAAGAGCTTGTTTCATTTTTTAAGGAGCTTGACACAAGAAAACAAACTCTGCTCCAACAACCTCATCATAATGAACTAGAAGTCATCGCTTCCAAGAGTTCCACTCTCAATGGAAGGAAAACATCTCGGAAATCAGGACCCAATGCCCCCAACACACTATGCACGACGGAATCATCACTGAGCACAGGCATGGGATAGGTAGCCACATAGTTGACCTGTGGTGGGGCAGATACAATGGGTGGATAAAAACCAGGAAGGAATGATGGCGGGCCAGCTGCCATATCAGGACCAAAGAATGAAATATGATCAATGGTCATGATCCAACCTTCATGTGGAAAACAGACCACACGAAAAAGGGAGGAGACAAGTGCTCCCATGGCATAGGTGTAATCACTCCCCAAGAGCAGATTTAAATCCAAAGGGCCTAGAACAGCCATCATGTCCATATGGACAGTTTCACCTCCCAAAGTAACAGGTAACCTCGAAAGGATCCCCAATGGTTGACTCATTATTCTATTGAATGCCAACATATTCTGCGTAACAGGCGCAAGCGGCAGTGAACCAAAAGCTTGCCAAGTAGATGATGATAGAACACTAACAGACGCGCCTTCATCTATAATGGTGCTGGGTACGACCAGACCAAAATCCTGTACTGTGATCTCGAAAGGCACATAAGATGGAAGGCGGTATCCTACAAATCGATTCCAATCAAAGGAAGCAACCAAACTACTCGGAGGGGTTACCATCGAACCGAGATGGTCTTCCCCTGGTGTTATGGAAGAAGAAGGAGCATCCTCCACAACCTCCATCTCGAAGGTGGGAGGAGTATCCTCTGGGACCTCCATCACGGGAGGCAGAGGAGAATCTTTCTCCAAGTCTAAAGAATCTGAAGAAACCAGAAGAACATGAGGGGTGTGAGGTCCACTCTCAACGGAAAAGACTTGGTGCACGGTAGACGGGGCCAGCTCAACTGATCCCATGACCAATAGTTGGTTGGGAATGGATTCCTGAATCTGAATTTCTGAGGGAGCAGGATCGACCAAGGATGACCCTTGACCAATCGTAGGATCATCTGGCGGAGGACTCAAAGAAAGCCATTTATAACTAGCCGGGAGGCATGGTGTAGAAACGGTTGCATTGCCAAGACTCTTTTGGCTTCATCCATATATGGAAAAAGGTGAATGGCATGATGCCCTTCACATAAATTATAGGGATAGGTAATCTTACCCTACTTCTTAGGAACCTTACCAGAAGCATCCGAAGACATGCCCCCAACCTGACTCCCAGAAGCCAAAGGCAACGGTGGTTGACCATTGGACCATACTTCGAGCACCTTGGGAATGCCAGGGCAGTCTCGAAGAAGATGGTATCCCATGCACAACATGCAAGGGAACTTGACTTTCCGTGGAGGGTTGGGAGGTTTATCAACCGAAGGCTTCTTAGGCGCAATAGCCGTAGAGCTAGCCTCTCATTTATCGGACTTATTTTTCTTTGTCTTCTTCTTCTTCTTCTTAGCCACCTGGTTACTCAAATCCAGACTTTCACCAGGAAAAGTAGAAGAGGAGGACGTAGAAACAGGTGAAGAAGGGGAGAGGTCCACCTTGGAATCAACATGATGTTGTTCAGGCGGAGGAACTGATTGAACAGTAGTCGAGACATTCAGGATCACAGAGGTTGAAAACAACGAAACAAGCAACCCAACAGTTAACCCAGGAAGGGACAACGTTGCCATATAAGGAGCACCAACATTTCAAAAAGGAGGGAAAGGACTAGGATTCCCATCAAAGGGGATTCATTTTTTGGTGAACTCTGGAAAAGTTGCCATCAACAACCCAAAACCGCACACAGGCTAAAAACCAAGGCACACAGTCAAATGGTTAACACGCAAAATCTAACAGGGCGTGTGATCGTGGGTGATTAATTTTTACCACATTGAAAAATAAGAAACTTCACCGTTTCATGTTTTAAGAGTCAAGAAATGGATAAAATTTGACTCTATCTCTTTCAGTTTTGGAGCAAGCGTGAAAGGACAAGCGCTTGGTGATCCTTTCAAATTTAAAGAGTCAAAAAAGATCAAATGACTACTCAGGAATACTAGGCAAAGGGTGTACCAAATAACCGTGAACTGCAATATACACCTGGGTTTCAAAATGAAAGAGAAATCAACCAAGGACTTTCTGTACATGCAGGAAATCTCCCTGAATGCTGTGTCTGGTGTATCACAGGTATAGGGCGGCAGACTCGGCTTCCTATGGATAAAGGATTGAAACCTAGTGGGGTCTCCCTTTATATACACGACGATATGGGGAGCACAATTCCGTACTAGTGCTGTCTAAAGCCAAGAGGCGAATCACAGCTACTAGGTTTTAAGACGCCGGAACATGTCTCTAGCCTAAACCTCTAAACGTGTTTCGTTAGATTTCAATGCTGCCTTAGTGTAAATTGAGTAAATTTTAAAGTTTATCTTCAATTATGTTTCAGTTTCAAGGCCCTACCACATGTCATCTGACAATCTCCTATATGCAACGATATGACAAAAGAAAACTTTTCAATTCGATGAATGCTATCTAGTTAAGGGAAGAGCTTCAAACAATGATGCAACAAACAACACTGCAAACGAAATATTTTCCAAACTAGATGACTTTCACTATCTGAAAATAATTTCAAACATTCAACGATGCGAATAATGCAATGTAATCTATGCAAAATCCTCTTTTCCGAAAACTATGCAATTGTAATCTATGCACAATTTCCTCTTCCTTTTCAAATGATAAGAATGCACTCAATGCATTTTTCAATGAAATGAGAATCTACTTAATGCATGCTTTTAATGAAATAAAATGCAATCAAAGCGATTTCTAGTTTTCAATCATTAAACAATGTAATCTAAGTTCAATGATGGATCTCAAAAAATACTTTTCAATGCAATGTGATCTAATGCATTTTAACAAAAGAAAACTATGAGACGAAAACTAAAAGAATGCAAATCTCCTTAATGCAAAAGAGATGTAAACAAACACTAAGAATGCAATCGTTGTTTCAAACACTTTGTCACAAAATCCCTCAAAAGGCGACAAGACATATGAGGTCAAACACAAAGAGGACTTCCAAAGAAAGAGATCAAAACAAGGCATTCATTCCCTTTTACATCAAAAAATCATGGAAAGAAGACATTCCAAACAATGAGCAATGTAATATATGCTCATACAGTGAAAAGACCAGAAGGGAAAGACACACTGGTGAAGGATTTAGGGAAAAAATCTCAATTTTCACACACCCTGAAATTGGTTCGACTTGTACATTGAAAACTAGTGCCAACTGGCGTGACTTGCTCACTGAAAACTAGCGCCAATGCCCAATTGGCGCAGGTTTCTAACTGAAAACAAGTGCCAATGCCTGAAAATGAAAAAACAAAGAATTTCTCCCAACCAAGACCAGACTCACCACTTCAAGCAGAATCCAAAACTAACCTAGAAGCAAAGTACTAACCAAAAGAAGCTTCCGAACAAGAGTAAACCCTAGCACCTATAGGAAATGGTGCGACTGTCTGGCTGTGATCCACGCCAAACAAGATTGGCGTGATTTATAAACTAGCAACCCGTGCCAACTGGCGCGACTGTCAGGGCAGAACTCGCGCCAATCAAGCCAACCATGAAAAGGTGAAAATTCGGAAAAGCAGAGGTCAGATCTGATCCTATGGGGCTGAACCAAAAGCCAAAAACTCAGAAAAGAGCCAGCCAAAAGAGCCGACCAAGCAAGCAAGGCCAAGAATTGACCAACAAGACAAGACAACACTCCAAGTTGTTCAGTTTATAAACCAAACCAGAGATTGAATGAAGCAGCGTTGATCTACTTCGCTAATGCAGAGCAAAAGCATTTTCAAGGCTATCTGGATGTACTTCAGGCTCCGTCTATAGTTTACAAAGAAAAAAACAAGCTAATCTCCCCAGCAGAGTCACCAATTTGTTGTGGAGGTAAATCCCCTTTGCGAACAGAGGCGATCCCTACTAGCCCAGATCGGGTCTAGCAATAATCGTTCACGCTATAGTGCAGGTTCCTAATTGCAGATAAACTAACTAGCGATGAAGGCTTACCTGGAATCCAACGCTGTCGCTCGTAGAGAAAGTAGCGCTCTCGTTCCTTAGCTCTGGCAGATCACAATCCTCACGATCTCTGTGATCGGACACCTATACACGCAAGAAACAAAACAAACGCAAGCGTAAAATCCAGTATATGCAAATATATGTCAGTCAGAGAAGACATAACTCATCATCATCATTAATAACAAGAGTGGAACCATAACCAATAGCTGCTTATCATTAATCAATCAAAGAAGAATACAACCATAGCTCTGACGCTGAATTCTCCTTCGGAGGGTCGTCAACAGAACGTGTCTCGATAAAGCCTGTCAGGGATGGGACAAACCTCTCTCTCTGGATGTCTCGACAATAATCTCCTTGCTTGGATTTGGCCTTAAGGGAATGTATCAAGGCTCTTGCAACATTAGGCTCTTGGGAACTTGGAGACTAGCTTGCAAAGGAGATGAGCAAGCTTTTATAGATGGAGGAAGGGGAGTTGGTATCCCTATAATCATGGGATTGGCCCTATCCTCAAGGAAGCTTCCATGAGAGGTGGCAAACCACTTCCTTTACATGGAGATCTGGAGCCAAACCACCCAACTCAAATTAGATACCAGTTTATGAATTGGTTAGGACGAAACTTCCACCATTTATTTTTAAAAAACACTCCTTAAAATGGCTGGCGCGAGTGCGACTCTATGACAGAGCGCCAATTGGCGCGCCCTTTTTGAAGGATTTCCCCCATTGGTGCGGGTATTGAACTGGCTACCCGCTCCAATGAAAAAACGGGTGTTTTAGGGTTTTTTACAAGGAGTTGTCTTCAGGGCAATGAAAGCTCATGTTTAGAGGGATGTCATGAAAGTGGTTTCAAGTCATGTCACTACTCACAGGTCACAGAATGAGCCCTCCAATTGTGCGGGATGGGGAATTGCAGGGATGGTGAAAAATTGCTGTGTAACAATTATCTTCACTTATGTTTCCATTGATGAGCCCTACTGTTTTGTGAAAGAAACTACTTTCAAAAGGCCTCCATTTTCTGCATTTCACTCCCACAAAATCCCCATTTTTCATCCTTATTCCCTTCACAAAACTCCTCTATAACCCTTCATTTAACCCCTAAATCATCCTAACCATCTTAAAACCTTATATTTCCCCTTATTTGGTTTTAAAAATCCCTTGCTTTTCCTATTAGAACCCTTACTTAGGCCTCAAAATCTCTGTTTTAGGCCTGAAAACAGCCTTTTGCACTTCTGAAATCATTAGCCCCCAAGGGCTTATAACCGTTAGCCCCTTACCTCACCTGACCTCACCCCTATGACTAGGAGCTAGCCCCATCACACAATCGGAATCAGGGTTCCCTGTTCATTGTCACCTTTTCCTTTTAAAATCTCTGATGCGATGAACCCCTCTCCTCTGATCTTCCGATCTAATCTTGACCGTTGAATACACAAGAACCGATGGCTGAGATTCAATTGCGCTCTGCTCATAAGCCCTTCACCATTTCACCCATCGATTAATCTCAACCGTTGATCTCCCTTCCGATCCAATGGCCAGCATCCAATCGCATCGCCCATCTTCTTTCCGTCCACTAGGTCCCGAATCATTTCTCTGATGCAATCTCAGCTGCTTGTTCATGCAGATCCAATGACTCTCACATAACCCGACCGCCCCCCGCCGTTTTCTCCACGACAAAGAAGAACACGTCACCTATCGGGCCCACCAGTCCTTCCGCCCACATATTTCCCCCCGTCGCATGCTATCTGTACCGTCCGATCAACATCACATGATCCAACGACCGAAGCTCCGTTTCGCAAAATATTTATGCCCAAGAGTTAAAGCTCAAAAATTTTATGAAATTGGCGGTATTGGGAGGGACACGTGTCAGATGGTATATGGAATGAAATTCCATCTGTGCAAAACCACCTCCCCACATTTTATTTTGCAAACACCATTCCTGTTTCTGCCATACCGCCCTTCGCAACGCAACTTTAGCTTTTAATCCTAGCCGTCGATCTCTGAGATCGAACGGCCCATGTTATATCGCGACATAAAATGAATTTGTTTCCCATCTCTCTCCCAAATGCTCCAACGTGTGATCTCCACCGTAGATCATCCTGATCTAACAGTCCACATTTATCCTCGCGCTCAAACCTCCAAAGCACCTGGTTAGCTACTCTGCCAGGATTTTTCTCCCATTTTTCTGTTGTGCTCACATTTTCCCTCACTGCTCCTCCACCATCACGAATCTCCGAAGAAGCCATCCTCACTCCCACTGGATTTTATAATGTGTTTTTCATTTTTTGTAGGTTTCAAATTGGTAATGAGTCCATACAGTCTTCACAGTCACAGACAGGTGACACATAACACAGAAAGACCATCACAGAGCCGAGATGGCAAAGGAAGAAATCTATGAGAAGGATTAAAGGCATGTTTTATTAAAGATCAAGGCTATTGACCCGACATAAACCCTCTGGCACCTCTGTAACCTGCATATTCACACAAAAAAGTCAGCAGAAGTTCAAAGTGTATCAAAAAGAGATTAAAGGGTTAAAGGCCTAATATTGAAGATTAAGAAGCCTAATCCACAGTCAACACAGATTAAATACAAATCATTGATCGCAGTAGCGCAGTGGATATATCAACAGGACATTCCTTTCACTGAAGAAAGGTCCAAATCACCACTACCCATTCTCTATTCTTCATCGAGCTCCAGAGTAGTTACTATTCTGAGAAGAAGTCCTAAAAATTGTTAGTGCATTAGTTACAAAGCATGGAAGACCTGAGAGGAAAATATTCACCCTTTTTTGTCATAGAGGATAAAACAGAGTACTAAAGCTAGAGAGTACTTCAAGAACATACCCTTGGAGTTATTATCAATATGACGAAGACCCCTAATTCATCTAAAGGGTACTAAAATTTAATGTAAAGATATTAAAACAGAATGGGCTTCGAAAAACACTTCTCCCTATGTTTTAATGAATCATTTAAGTTCTATCTACCACTACTATCACCCATTCACCTATAAGAACCCATAAGAAATACATTGTAAAGGTTGGTTTATTGTTTATTGAAAAATCATTGATTGTAAGTTGTTTCACTGAGCTAGAGTTCTGTGAGTAGTAGTTGTAAATAGGCGGGGAGATGATTTCTGGATGATATCAAGCTATTGGACAAGAATGTATGTGACTAGTTTTGCTCTACTAATATGAAAACCATGTTCATCGGATCCTGATCTAAATCAGTGGTGATGTGTCCCTTATTGGTTATTTTTTTCCATTTTTTTAACATCATGTTTCATTTTCTCTGATAAGGAACAGTAATTTTAGCTTAGGATATACTACTGCAAGTACCCTAATGCTTACTACATTTTCTTATTTTTATGTTTTCTGCTAATTGTGTATCTTAGAACAACTTCAAAATAATTTAACCAGTATAGAAGTTGGTTTATCCATGCTTACTGATGTATGAATTTAGAGTTTGTTTCTTATATGTTCTTGTTTGGTTCAGCTAAAAGAATAGGAGAATAGGGAGATTTAGTGATTAGCCCTGTCCCCTAAGTTCCCTTTCCAACAGTTAACCTTTCTAAGATCCCTTTGAGTTGAATGCCAAAAGCAGAGAAGGTTAAAATTCTTTCTCTGATCTTAGAATTCACTCTGTGTTTGAACTTAAGTGTTCTCTATTGTCTGAAAGTAGTCAGGAGGACTACTGGATTGTTGTCTTTGGAGTTAGCCTCATCAGGAGTTTAGATCATAGAGGTATAAGGCATGCCCTATCCCTAGAATTGCTCTGAAGTGTTCTCTTTGAATTGTGTCCCCATTGCCCAAAAATCCTTCTATACTCATTCCTTTACCTTACATTGGAACCTTATTTCATGTTTCCCAACCAAACAAACAAGAAAAACAAAAACCCTTGTGCCCTATAACTAGCCTAATACCTTAAATTGAACATCAAAGATATACATTTCTTTACCTTTATAGAGAGATCCCTCTCTGGATCCAGGAGGGATAGATCCTAAGATTCCAAAGTGGTTTGATGTTGTCTTGTCATTTTCTATTGTTAGATCTGCCAAATAACAGGAACCACAATAGCCCGTTTTCCGTTTTCTCCCTTTTGGGATCATTCGTTTAGGCACGCCGTGTCACATCGTGTGAGGTCGCCCGACCAAGCACATTCGGGTCGGGTCAGGCCATTTCGTTCAAGGGCACCCATATGATTTTTGCTAAGTTGTGACCTCCAACGTCCCTTGTGAACGTTCAGGCAGCCCATTTTTCATTTTCTCCCTTGTGGCATCGTTCGGTCGGGCGCATCGTGTCACGCAGTGTGAGGTCGCCCAATCGGGTGCGTTCGGGTCTAGTCGGGTCATTTAGTTCGAGGGTGCCCGTATCATTTTTGATAAGTTGTGACCACCTGGGTGCCTTGTGCACATTCGGGTGGCCCATTTTCCATTTTCTCACTTGTGGCATCATTCGGTCAAGCGCGTCATGTCGCGCCGTGTGAGGTTGCCTGACCAGGCGCGTTCTGGTCGAACTGTTTCATTCGAGGGTGCCTGTATTAGTTTTGCTAAGTTGTGACCGTCTGGGTACCTTGTGCATTTTCAGGTGGCCCTTTTTCTATTTTCTCCCTTGTGGCATCATTCGGTCGGGCACGTTGTGTTGCGCTGTACTATGAGGTCACCCGACTGGGCTTGTTTGGGTCAGGTCGGGTCGTTTCATTCGAGGGTGCCCGTACCAGTTCTGCTAAATTGTGACTTCCCGGGTGTCTTGTGCATGTTTAGGCGGCCCATTTGTCATTTTCTCCCTTGTGGCATTGTTTAGTTGGGTGCGCCATGTCGTGCCATGTGAGGTCGCCCGACCGGGCACGTTTGGGTCGAGTTGTTTCATTCGAGGGTGCCCATATCAGTTTTGCTAAGTTGTGACCACCCAGGTCCCTTGTGCACGTTTGGGTGGCCCGTTTTCTATTTTCTCCCTTGTGGCTTCATTCGGTCCGATGCATCATGTCATGCCATGCGAGGTTTTCTGACTAGGTGCATTCAGTTCGGGTCATTTCGTTCGAGGGTGCCTGTATCAGTTTTGCTATGTTGTGACTGCCGGAGTGCCTTGTGCATGTTCGGGCAGCCTGTTTGTTGTTTTCTCCCTTGTGGCATCGTTCGGTCGGGCGCGCACATGCATTAACCCTAACTGATGATTTAACCCCCTAAACCCCAAAAATATAACCCCTAAACCCCTTAACCACTTGATCTGCTAGGGGTCAGTTACCTTGATATTAACGATGGTGTATTCATACTCCTTCTGAATATTAACAAATAAAGGGTCAGGTAAATTGACCAATATGTTGTCAAGTTTTATCTTATCCATCTCTGGGGTTATAAGCTTCTTATGTTGTCACTATCTCCCTCTCTTACCCTTCTCTACCTCTCTCACTCCTCTCCCTCTCTCTCTCTCAGATGATCCATTCCTTCTCTCCCCTCTCCTTCACTTTATCTCCATCTCTCCCTTGTGACTCCCCTTGTATCGCCACCTCTATCATTCTATGTCTTTATAATTATTCCTTCTCATATATATCTAGATTTAATATATATCATGACAGATTGGGACCTACGATTGGGTTAATTCTGCCTTTTTGGCAAGGTTAAAATGGTTAATCTTCGATAGACAAAATGTAAATCAAATATTTCATCAAAAATAGGGAACCATACCCTATATTCTTCCAGGCTATGCCTATTAGTTGCTTGGCCTCTTCTTGCTCTCACATGAATGTAGTCTTGCTTGACTGGTACAGAAGAAGGTTTCACATTATCAACTATTTGTTTGAGAAAACTTTTAGCTATTTCAACACTGCTACATTCTATTTCAAGCTTATCCTTTAAACCATCTTAGTCTTTTGTACTCTCTTCAACTTTGTAGTGCTTTCCATTCCTCTGAGTCACATATGTTTCCTTGGCCAGTTAAGCGACAAGGTCGAAAACAATAGGATATTTTTGCAATAAACAAGGGTATTTCCAGGAAAGAGTAATCAAGTGGAGCAAGAGTATAAGAGCTAAATTTCTCATGATTGTGGGACACTAGAACTTAAGATTTTCTGGAGTAGTCATGAGGTGCAGTCTGGTTATTAAGACTTCATCATATGGTCATTCTCTGGACTTAAATTGTGTGACAACATTGTGGCTGAGTTTGAAACTGGTGGACTTACATTAAACCCCTAACCCATAATTCCTAACCCCTTAAACCCTAAACCATTAAACCCTTAACCCTAACCCCTTAAACCCTAAACCTATAAACCCTTAAATTTCCATTTCATTGTTTTATGTTAGGCTTTCCATTTCATTCTTAAATTGTTGAAAATTTTCCATTAACATGCCATTTGTATCACAGGATTCATTCCCCAGTTAGATCTACAATAATGGATGCACCACTTCCTTTCCTCATAATGCTTTCTTTGTGAATGATACAATACAATTTATTATTTGTCATTCTACAAAGTATATCATCTATTTATACTATATTATTTCCTTTCCAGTTCTAATACACATTTAAAAAGGTTTGGGATGCTAATTCACTCTCTGACTGACTTTCGACATATGTCAACAATGATTTGATATTATTTGAATTAATTAGGGTTACTCCCTAGGTTCCACCTTAGCTATAAAACATTTCACATTCCCATATTGAAGAATACATAACTTAGGTGTCATTGTCTTCCATCTAGTGGCTCATGACCTAGAGATTGCATAAGGATCTATGGTGCTTATCACTTGGCCATTTCAGATTAGCGATGTAGGGAGGTTGGAGTAAGTTAGAGGGTAGCTACCGCTCCTCTCCCCAACCTTGTTCTAGGCTAATTTTCCTTTGTCACTAATTTGTAAGACCATTGTGAAATTGATTATGGTTTTCAGTCGCAGGAATGGATTGAAGCTCTTGATAGTCACGACCTCATGGGCTTCAAGTTGGGATTCATTCTTTTTGTTTTGGGGATAATATTTTATATAATTCTCGCTCAACTTCAATGGTGAGGATTCAAAGACTCGTCCTTTACCCATTTATCTATACATGTATATATTTTCCCTATAAATAAAAGGCTATTTACATTTGTTAATTTTTGTAGGGGTCTTTGGCATCATTCCATCACAATCCCTCAAGATTAGGATTGATCCCTTCCACAGGTGAGCTATTACACTATTTTATTAACCCCCCTTCATGTTATAAACTAAATTTCATTATTCTAGTTGGCTTAGTAAAAAATTAGGGTTTTATTTTCTTGTTTCTTTTCGTTATGGTGTCCTGGAGCTTGTTCGACCACTAATAAACTTGTTCAGGTAAATGTTTCTAATTCTCTCTATGGAAATTACTCCCCTATAAGTTCCAGATGATCTCTCTTAAGTCCTATCTCTTGTCCTTCTTCCCTCTCCCTTTCACACCTTATACCTCCCTCTCTCTCTCTCTCTCTCTCTCTCTCTCTACCCTCCAATCCTCTCACTATATCCTTGTTACATTGGGACGCAAAGAATAAGCAACTAATGTACACAAACAGAGACCAATGAAACTATCATCTTAACCTCTATCCCCTTAAACACTAATTCCCAACCCCTAACCCATTTAACCCCATAAACCTCTAAACCCGAGCTAACCCATTTAACCCCTAAACCATAAACCTCTAAAACCTTAACCCCTAACCCATTTAACCCCCTAAACCCTATTAAATCCCTAACGCATTTAACCCCCTAAACCCATAAACCTGATTCGTTCGAGGGCGCCCGTATCAATTTTGCTAATTTTTGACCACCTGGGTGCCTTGTGCACGTTCAGGTGGCCCATTTGCTATTTGCTCCCTTGTGGCATCATTCGTTCCGGCGTGTCATGTCACGTCATGTGAGGTCGCTCGACTGCGTGTGTTCGGGTCGAACCGTTTCATTCGAGGGCGCCAATATCAGTTTTGCTAAGTTGTGACCGCCTGGGTGCCTTGTGCACGTTCGGGTGGCCCATTTTCCATTTTCTCCCTTATAGAATCATTCCGTCAAGCGCGTTGTGTCACGCTGTGTGAGGTCACCCAACCTGGCGCGTTCAGGTCGAGTCATTTAGTTCAAGGGCTCTCATATCATTTTTGCTAAGGTGTGACCGCCCGGGTGCCTTATGCACATTCGGGTGGCCTGCCTTTTTTTTCTCCCTTGTGGCATCGTTCGTTCGGGCGCATCATGTCACGTCGTGTGAGGTCACTTGACTGGGCACGTTCGGGTCGGGCCGTTTCGTTCGAGGGTGCCCGTATTAGTTTTGCTACGTTGTGACCGCCCGAGTGCCTTGTGCACGTTTGGGTTGCCCATTTGCCATTTTCTCCCTTGTGGCATCATTCAGTTGGGCGTGCTGTGTGAGGTCACCTGACCGGGCACGTTCGGGTCTAGCCATTTCGTTCGAGGGCGCCCGTATCAGTTTTGCTAAGTTGTGACCGCCCGGGTGCCTTATGCACATTCGGGCAACCCGTTTTCCATTTTCTCCCTTGTGGCATTGTTCGTTCAGGCGCACCATCCCAGGTCGCTCGACCGGGCACGTTTGGGTCAGGTCGTTTCGTTCAAGGGTGCCCATATCATTTTTGCTAAGTTGTGACCGCCATGGTGCCTTGTTCATGTTCGGGTGGCCCATTTGTCATTTTCTCCCTTGTGGCATCATTCGATCGGGCATGCCGTGTGAGGTTGCCCAACCGGGTGTGTTCGAGTCGAGCCTTTTCATTCGAGGGTGCCTGTATCAATTTTGCTAAGTTGTGACCACCCGGGTGGCTTGTGCACGTTCGGGTGGCCCATTTTCCTTTTTCTCCCTTGTGGCATCGTAATTTGTTCGGCACGCCGTCATGTTGCGACGTGTGAGGTCGCCCAACTCGGGGCGTTCAGGTTGGTTTGTTTCATTCGAGGGCACGTGTATCAGTTTTTCTAAGTTGTGACTGCCCAGGTGTGATCTTGTGCACATTAGGGAGGCCCGTTTTCTGTTTTCTCCCTTGTGGCATCATTCGGTTGGGCACGCCGTGTCGTACCATGTGAGGGTGCCTGACCAACCACATTCGGGTCGGGCCAATTTGTTCGAGGGCGCCCGTATCAATTTTTCTAAGTTGTCACCACCTGGGTGACTTGTGCACGTTCGGGTGGCCCGTTTGCTATTTGCTCCCTTGTGGCATCGTTCGTTCGGGCATGTCTTGTCGCGCCATGTGAGGTCGCTTGACCGGGCGCGTTCAGGTCAGGTCACCTTTGCTCAGTGGCTCCAACAGCGAGTGCAGATCATCCTTCGATAGTTGTAGAGTGGCACCATTCGCTTCCTCATCCAACTTTATTGTCTTACCATCGCCCTTGATCCTCCATGATTTTTTCTCCGGTTTGAGAAGAGGGGCGTTCATACTAGCTTCAATTCCCCAAATTTAATCATGCTAAGTATTTTAAAGATTGAATGATTACAAAGGCTTCCCTATTACACATGCAGTTTGGTCAGTTACATATAGGAGGATAATTTAAATTTTAAACCACATTTTTATTTCTAGATTCCAAAGCTCATGAGGTATAAGCCTGAACTGTAGCAAGGGTTAATGCCATTGTTCATGGGGTACATAGCCTATGACATACAAGCTACCATAATTTCCATTATGTGAACTGTAAAAGGAGCCAATTTTGGAATCATATCAGTCTTTAAATCCCAAGAATTTTAGTGTAACTACCAAATAGGCTTGTAGCTCTATTACCAATAGGGATGCCCCTCTTTTGGAGTGTATGGAGCAAAATCAATTTGAATTTTGTCCTTGAATTTTAAAGAGCGTAACTAGACTCCTCATAGAACAAAATAAAAGGAATTGGCATTACTAAGGATTGTGCGTAGAATCCATATAATGGCCCTGTTAAGTGATCCCTGTCTGCCATTGCAATTTCCTAACCTAATATGGAGTCTTAAAACATGATATAAAATTAAAATAGTATTGATAATTAAAATGGAAGCTATGGAATCTGAATTACTATTTGCATTCAATTATAGGTAAATATCCAAGGAAAAAATAATACATAAATTATAAAGAAAATATATATAAAAAAAGAGAGATTAAAACTCCAAATATTTAAAATACAACGTAATTTAATAGTGTAAAGTTTAAAACTCCTTTTAATAAAGCATGATGATTTAATAGGGTAGAAGGATTACTATATGAAAAAATCTGTCCATTATTTACTCATATAATTTTAATTTCTCTTCCAAAAAATATGTTTTATTTTTTTGATTGTAAGTATATTTAAACAATCAAAATAAACAAACATTTAATTATTTAGAAAATATTTTAGTTATTTAAAAATTATTATAATTATTAAAAAATATATATTTTTAAATTAATTTGAGTGGCATTAAAAAAATACACGTGTTTCATTTCAAAATTTCAAAAATTTCAAATATCAAAATTTTTAATTTCCCTCGTTCATTTCCCTCCAGTTGCATGGTTTCTCCAGGGAAGGAGGGAGGATGTGGCCATATTGTCGCCGGTTTTGAGGAAGGATGCAGCCATACTATTACAAGTTTGGAGGAAGGATGCGGGAGATTTTTTTCTGAGCCATGCTCATGGATCTAGCACCATGGACAGTGTGAGGATCTCTGCATTTCTCTCAACTCCACAACTCCAAAAACAAGTACTCTTATTCTTCAATAAAACAAGAATTTTGGTTGGCGTTTTGGCTTTTCTTTCAGGATCTTGTCTCATGGGTCTGCTTGTAATTTGTTCTATTGAGACTGCAACCCATTAACAACCTGATCTGATGAAAAAAATGCACAGTGGCCTCTATGGGAGCTTATAAGCCTGATCAGATCTTATCACAGAAGCTGCACTGCTATCACTCATTGCAGGCGTTACACTGGCTAAGCTTCACTTTGCTTCATCGCATTTTCCCCCTTGTTGGAACCCTACTATATGGCACATTTTATTGTCTAGATGAATAATATTATTTGTGTGTGCACACAGGCACCAATCTGCCTAAATTAGGGGTTTGGGTTTTGATCCCTAGCTAGAATTTTTATTACCTGCACTATTTGATCATTGTTCTATTTTGATCATTGTTATGTTACATAAGTTAAGTGTCCAGCTACTGGGAGAAATGGCTTACTATGCACCTCAATAGCTATCACACTGTCTTCCAAAAATTGTTCCTAAACTGATTGAGGTTTGGATCAATGAAGAAATATTGAAGTAAACTTTGAGATTGCTTAGGGTTATAAACTATCACAATATTTGTTTTACCTAATTATCTTATTATTTTGGTTCAGTAATCTAATTCTTTGTCATGGACATTACAGGTTTTAACAGACACACACCCAAAGGTTCAATCCACTACTCAGATGGATTTACAGTAGGTAACATGCCTTGTATCTGAGTGTCAATTCCAATCGTCTCTATTTTGTTCAATATTTATTGCTTATTCTTCTATTCAAATAATTGCTATTTGACTGGTGCTAACTACATCAATAGGTTGGCAGTGTAATGAAGAACACTGAAATATCTGCACTAGTTTCAACATTCCTCTTGAGTATCTTAGATCCCAATGAATACACAAAGCATTCCCTTGACATTCTTCTGCAGGTATTTTTTAAAGTTTCGTGTCAGGCCTTCTATACCATTTTTTGTGAGATTTGATGTTGTTTATTTATTACCAACATCTTATATTCCTTTATCTCTTACCATCATTGCAGACAACGTTTGTCAATACTATTGATGCTCCATCACTAGCATTCTTGGTGCCTATGGTCCACCGCGGTCTTAGGGAAAGAAGTGCAAATACTAAAAAGAAAGCAGCCCAGATTGTTGGAAACATGTGTTCTTTGGTAACAGAGACAAAGGATATGCTACCATATATAAGCTTGATGCTTCCTGAAGTGAAGAAGGTATTGGCAGAATATTTTTCCCTGTCTATGTCTCCGCCTCCTGCGTACATCTTGACCTCTGAAAACAACCCATAAGACTTTGAATGATTTTGTGTAGGCCGAGAAATGCTTGAAAGGCTTGCTTGTAGTGTTAATATTTTAATTTTTCCTAGGCTCTATGGCAGAAAGAATGTGTTTGCTTTAGTAGTACAAACTTCTAGAATCTTAAGTCACTGCTTGAACACCAAAAGCTGTCATTATATTTTTTCCCTTCGAATGAGAATACAAATTGTTAGCCTTAAAGGAGATTGGATTCCAACCACTTCTTTATTTTAGAAGCTTATATATGTTTTTTTTAATATAGATATATTGCAGGATTTTTCCTTTACTAATATTGGAACTATGGCATCTGGATAACAAGTTTAGCAAGCACATTTGATAAAAATGAATTTTGTTAGTCCAACTCCTTCAAAAAGAAATACCCTTGGGAAATGGAATAAATGTGTTAGGGTGTTCTCATCAATGCCAAGCCATCACACCTTATTACATTTTGATATAACATTCTAGTGATTATTGGGTTACCCTTGTACAAGACGAACATTCTTGCTTGCTATGTTGCATTGTGTGGGTTATGTTTTAAGATGTGTGGCTTGCGCTGCTGTTTGCCATAAAATTTCATTGTCCTGACAGGTCTATGTGAGATGGCCTATCAACGTGCCTTTACTTCTCATCTTGCAGGTCCAAGCCAGGCATTGAGTCCAGTTTTTCTTCCTTTATTTCTCATCTATTCATTTTTATTAATGTTTATATGTATCAAAAGTGCCATTTCCAATGAAGGTAGGTGTTACTAAGAATTTTAGGTGCAATTTCTTTAAATTTCTCAAGTTTTTTCCCTGAAAGTTGAACTCTTCAACATGCATTTCATTCTTTCCTTAGCTCTTTTTGGCAGAGCAGACTAAAAATGTAATGGTAGACATGTTTGTTCAAGTGAAGCCAGGCCATATAGAAATACCACCTTTATGGACTCTGCAAGAGGATTTCCTTTTTTTTGTTGCAATTAAAGTTGCATTTTGTTCATCAGGAAATACAAACTCTTATCAAATTGCAAGGTGTAATTCCAATCTAATTAAGATGGGGTGGACAACATGCCATGAACATCCAATTCAAAAGTTCTTGTTAGCATTTAAGTAGCTTACATTTCTTGTTCCTGACATTAGTTTTTGAAATATCAATTTGCTAAACTGTTTTAACAGAATTTTCTCTTGATTTTATGGAAATTGGGTGTTTGGATCTGGAAAATTTAATCTCTATTATTTTGGCTTCTCTTAGTATGAATACAATTTTAATATGTAAAACCCATTACAATAAGTAATCAAGTGTTCACTGGAGAAGCAATACCCAGTTTCAATACTCATGCTCTCCTCCTTAGTATGGTAGTTCACTCAAGTCCTCTGCCTCCTGCATACATCCTGACCTCTGAAAACAACCCAGAATACTTTGAATGATTTTTTGTAGGTCGAGAAATGTTTGAAATGCTTGCTTGTAGTGTTAATATTTTGATTTTTCCTAGGCTCTATGGAAGAAAGAATGTATTTTCTTTAGTACTACAAACTTCTAGAATCTTAAGTGACTACTTGAACACCAAAATTTTTCATTATATTTTTTCCCTTCGAATGAGAATACAAATTGTTAGCCTTAAAGGAGATTGGATTCCAACCACTTCTGTATTTTAGAAGCTTATATAAAAAAAAAATATAATACAGATATATTGCAGGATTTTTCCTTTACTAATATTGGAACTATGGCATCTGGATAACAAGTTGAGCAAGCACATTTGATAAAAATGAATTTTGTTAGTCCAACTCCTTCAAAAAGAAATACCCTTCGAAAATGGAATAAACATGTTAGGGTGTTCTGATTCACACCTCTTGAAAATTGTCTTGTATCATAACTTGGAAAGTGTGAGGTCATGGCACTTGGTTCCAATTGCAAACTCCAGGAGCTCAAGCAATATTGTGTTTCCTTCTGCTTCTTTAAAGCTAAACCCATGTATTCAATGTTTTTGATTTACATTTCACTAATTTAGTTTAGTCAAGGAAAATCTCTTTGGAAATTGTCATTGTACATCTATTCCAGCACCCAAAGAATGGACATTTTATTACCAATTACTTCCAGTATCCAAAGAATGGAAATTTTATTACCAATTTCTTCCTGTATATGCACAACTTGAGTGGGCCTATTGTTAAGAATGTGTTTCCTCCTTGGAGGCCTCAGGTCTTCACATATTTGAATGATTAATATTGGTTTTTTGTGATATGAGGCTTGAAATTTGGGCACACCCCATGGAGTGGAATAACTGTATGTGAGTGTCTGGATATCTTAGCCCTTGCCAAGTCACAAGTTCCTGCTAGTATTGGCTTGCAGGTTGTTGGTACTAGATATCCATTTTTTTGTTATTATAATGTTTCTTTTATAGGTACAACTTGCAGTGTTTTTTTTATTGGGTGGTTTTAGTGTATCATCGTTCCCTCTTGCCGTCAAAATTGTTGTTACTAGATACACAATTTTATGTTATTATAATGTTTCTTTTATAGGTACAGCTTGCAGTGTTTTTTTTATTGGGTGGTTTTAGTGTATCATCATTGACTCTTGCTGTCAAAACTGTATCGTGTATTTTCATCATACTCTATGGCCTTTAAGTTATCCATCCCTCCTTTCCATATTCCTACCTTTATTTTATTATTTTTAACGTCTTTCCCATTTTTCTCATCAATGCCAAGCCATCACAACTTATTACATATCGATATAAAATTCTACTGATTATTGGGTTACCCTTGTCCAAGACGAGCATTCTTGCTTACTATGTTGCATTGTGTGGGTTCTGTTTTGAGATGTGTGGCTTGCGCTACTGTTTTCCATAAAATTGCATTTTCCTGACAAGTCCATGTGAGATGGCCTGTCAATGTGCCTTTATTTCTCATCTTGCAGGTCCAAGCCAGGCATTGAGTCTAGTTTTTCTTCCTTTATTTCTCATCTATTCATTTTTACTACTGTTTATATGTACCAAAAGTTTCATTTCCAATGAAGTTAGGTGTTACTGAGAATTTTAGGTGTAATTTCTTTAAATTTCTCAAGTTTTTTCCCTGAAATTCGAACTCTTGAGCATGCATTTCATCCTTGCCCCAACTTTGTCTGGCAGAGCAGACTAAAAATGTAATGGCAGACATTTTTGTTCAAGTGAAGCCTAGCCATATAGAACTAACACCTTTATGGACTCTGCAAGAGGATTGCCTTTTTTTTTGTTGCAATTAAAGTTGCATTTTGTTCATCACGAAATACAAACTCATATAAAATCTCAAGGTGTAATTCCAATCTAACTAAGATCAGTAACTCCACTACTACTAGTACTGGATCAAATACTAAGACTTGATCAGATCAAGGTACCTGTATATGAGAGCTCTGCCTCCTGCATAAATCCAAACAAACAATAAAGCTGTCTTTAGCCAATGTAGTCTCTGAACAATGGATGTTTTCATAATGCTTGGACTTATAAACTAAACCATAAAAAAAAATAACCCAACAATTTACAGCCTTAAAACCTGTAATATTTAGGATTGCAGATAACTTGGATTGCAGACATCGTTTTTATTGTTGAACAAATAAGAGAATATAAAATGAGGGCTAGAGAAAGGGTCGAAGCTACTAACCCTATTGTAGAAGCTACAACTGTTGCTGCTCTATACATCCATTATCATTGTTGAACATTTGGCGGAATTAAATTGGGTGTGAAAATAAATATACCTGTAGCCTAAAGGCATTGTTTGGTAAGTATTTTTATGATTTCGATTGAATGTGTTGGCCCGTAAACCCTCTTGTGATTTTTCCTCAAGGCATTGGCTCATAATATCTATTATGGTTGTATATTGGCTTGAAGATGTAAGATCTGGTATAGTTTTCTGAGCTTTGTTATGAATTGGATCATAATTTCTATTATGATTTGGGTCAAAGGCATTGGCTTTAATATGGTTGTGCATTGGATCAAAGGCTTTGAATTGGAAGCTTTGGTCATGTACTAGCCTAAACTTGTTTTCCTATAAGCTCGGGTCATGTATTGGCCTGAAAGTGTTGGCTCTATTATGGTGGTGTATTGTCCTGAATTCATTGGATTAAGCTGAAGTCATTGGATTAAGCCCCACTCACATTACCAACTAACCACACTTACAACACATAGGTCGGTAACAGAAGAAAATGTAACACCAGCTCCAATAACGATATTTCAAACACATAGATACTCGATCGATACATATAAAATATATGGTAGTTTCTCAAATTCGTGTTTGAAGAAGTTTTTCAGATCAACACCATCCCACAATACTAGCTGTTGCACGGGTCATTATATTTACCGTAGGTTTTTACCTACTGTGATTTTTTTTCTTTTAATTTTTGTAATTTTCCATCGGAAGATAGACGCCTTAGATGTCAAAAGAGCAACATTTTTTTTTTTAATATTTTGACATTTTTGTCGAAAGAACGATGCCTCTATCGTCGAAAGAGCAACGTTATTTTTTTTAATATTTTGACATTTTCGTTGGAAGACCGACGCCTCGATCGTCGGAAGAGTGACGTTATTTTTTTTAATATTTTTACTTTTTCGTTGGAAGACTGATGTTTTTTTTAAAATATTTTTATATTTTTCATTGGTAAAGAGACGTTACATAAGCGTCAAACGCACGATGTTCTAAACGTCGGATGATATTTCGTCGAAATTGCGACGGTTTGTATGATGTCGGAATTAAACATTGGAATCCATAACGTTGGAATTGCGACGTTTTTTTGAAAACATGAAAAGTGTTGGAAGACCGACAGTTGGTGATCGTCGGAAGACCGACAGTTTTGGTTTGTCAGAATATCGACGCTTATAAAACGTCAGAATAGAGATACTTTTCAAAACATCGGAAAAAGTGTCATTATTGTGACACTTTGTCAAAGTGTCAGAATTGCAACGTAATGGCTAACCACATTTTGTCCAACCTCAAATTGTTGCTTTTGCGACGACTATGTGCCAAAATAGCGACGAAGTGGCCGTCGGAAATTGGGCCGAATTTTCTAGTGTGATATGTGTACAATTTGGAGAATCTACCCTCACAAGTGAAGTATCTCATGATAATATTCATCATTAGTGAATACTTGCTGAGGAGGAAACTAAAGGGGAAAAACTTTATTTTTTCATTCTTGTACCTGGTCTTAAGGTAACGCTCGAAAGAGTGATCACCTAGGTCCTATGCTTTGTACCATCTCTCCCCTACATTTGAAATCCCTGTAACATCACAAATAATAGAAGTGGAAATGGAACAAGTTACACCTGCGAGAGTTACCATGTTATCATGGAGGTTCAGTATGAAAATCCTAGTCAACTCGGGGTGATGTTGAACTCTTTCCACCTTTTCACAAAACTCATATCACCTGAAATATCTAAAATAGGACGTAGCTAAAGGTGAAGCCTCTAGCTCTCTAAGGTTTGTTGGCCCTACTTTGATGATTCTTCCTCTGTTATGTGGCCTTATTTTCTATACAATCTCATATTCCTCAAACTCATCATCATTTTGTTCCTATTGTCTGTAATATATTTCCTCTCTCTCCATTCTTTCTTATTTTTCACTTTGGAAACCCTAGGGAGGAGGGAAGAAAGGGAGAGTGAATAAGGGAGTGAAGGGAATGGGAGTAGGGAAGGAATTGATGAAATGAGGGCTTTAGGAGATAGGGATGGGGTCACAAAGATTAACGAAGATGGGGAAAAGGGTTAAGAAACCTTGTGAGGTGATGGGAGGTGAAAATATTAAGGGAGATGAAAATGAGAATTTAATTACAGGTCAAAGGTAGGGGGGAAATCTACGAAAAAATAGTGAAATTCCTAGAAATTGGGGTTCTAATGGAAAAGAGTAAACGGAATCAGGGATGAGGATGTACGGGTAATTTAGTGTTTTTAGAAGTATGGGGTGATGTGGTAGGGTCTAGGGACAATGAATTTGGGACAAGGGGGTTTTGGGAAATTTGTGAGGGGATGGGGATTTTGAGAGTGACAAAGAAAAACTAGTGTTTCTTTGTAATTTTTGCCACCATAAAACTCATAGACAAGCATAAAATGGAGAAAGAGGGAGTTATAAGGGCTCACTTGTTTTGGAGATGAAGAAACAACCTTGAGGTGTTTGGAGAATTTTGGGAGGGTTTTGGCCCTGTACGCAGTGCCATACCCAAGTGCACAACACCCTCTCATTATGCACAACATTGTATAATATTTCATTGAAAAATGCTCTATGTGCAGTGCCAGACTCCTATGCATAGCACCAACCAAATTTTTGCAATTTCTTCCTTGTTCGAGCCTTCTTTTCTCCAAAATCACGTTTTCTCTTTGACACGTGAATAAATGAGGACATTTCTTTTGGAAAATAATATTTTTATACTATGAATGACTTTTGGATTTTAATGATTGGGACCCACACTTCTTTCTTCTCTTTATCCTTTCAAAATACCTTTTTGATTCTTTGGATGACTGACATGGCCTTTGTGTTTCTTCATCAAATATATTTAGCTTCGAATAAGAAGTTTTTTTAGGGTTTTATTACATATAATGCCTTAAAATTACATAAAATTAGGAATAATAAAATAACTTTGTTTTTATCTCAAAAATGTGATTTTTGACATGAAAACTTATAAAGATGAAATTTAAATTTACATGGAAAACCTGACTGAAGAAAATCATGAGTTTATTCTGTATCACCTTCACACCTTCTACTTCCCTTTACTGAAAATGAGACTATTCAATTATTTTCCCTAATGAAACCCTAGTGGCCTAATGATAAATGAAAGAAACTAACTCAATGAGTGACTTTGACTAAAACTAGAATGAGAGCAGATTTTTTTTCAGCATGATGAAGACATGGAAGAGGGTCAGTAGACATATACTTGTGAAATAAAATGGGACATTTGACAAGGACGACCACCAATGGAACAATTTTATATCATGACCTAATGAAATGATTGAAAATTCTTTAGAGTGGGACACCTAAGGTGCACATGAAAAATGTGTTTTGATCCCTAGTGGAAGTATGCAAATACTAACACTAACACCCTTGAACGGATCTACAAAATACCAGGGGCTGAAAACCATCATTCCCCAAAACCATGTGCAAACCCATGCACAAAACCATGGGCAGGTCCGCCACCGGAAAATGGGGTCCAATTTTTCTTTTTCTTGGGCCACTGCCTGAGACCCTGAACAAGGGGGGCTACTGCCCCCTATGTGATCCCCCTACTGCACCCGACACAATGTATAGGGGGCCTTCGCCCCCCTTGTTAACCCCCTTGATGCATGCGACTAATCGTGGAAATAATATAATGAATAACCAACAATATGATTGAAATACATTGCAATTTTCCTTTCACTAGACACAAGAGGTGGTCATATAGAGAAAGATATAAATTCACTACTATCAAGGGATTAGCCATGTGATGAGGAGGTGATACCACTTGTTAATGATAAGCTATTCAAGTGGGTGTACATGATCTCAATGAGGCAAGGGCGTCATACCTATACCCACTAAAATAATTGAGTACAAAGAATAATGATGTTTCGAAAAAAGTGGGTCTAAACAAAAGAATACACAATACATGATATGTTAGCATCGGTGGGCTAGAAAATAAAAAAATGAAATACATAGTCCCATATACATGCTTTTATAAACAAAAGGACAAGAATAATACAATGAATGTCGCTAAGTTGGGTACATAGGAACAAATGAAACTAAGATAATGAGAAGGGGAGATCACAAATAGTGAAGGCATGTTGAATACGAAAGGGATATGAAGATCTTAATGAGCCAATTGATGGGGGGCCCATTTGGTGGGATTTGTGAATGTCAGAAACCAAGCCAATAAAATCTATGAACTACATCTGAGGCTGGATCATGAACTATTAATAGTCAGGAATGCAGGGGGGAAATTGAATGGAAACCCCACCATAAGGTCTTGGAACATCTTACACATGCCTGGGGAGTGCTAGTACAATATAATTAAGCATTTCATTATCGAGGTTATGATTCCTGATCATCTTATTATGAGTTGGATCTAATCAGATGAGAAAAAATAAAGTCAAAGGGGAATGATGTGTCCCTTTTCCTGATCTGAGGGATCTAATAATGAAAAATGGATCCAAGTTACACTATCCTCGAGGCTTATATCTTGGAATAAATGTGCTAAATTTGATAGAGGAGGTTCTGCCTAAGCTGAGCAAATGATGAGTCCTTAACAAAGGCATAAGGAAAATAAATTATTTTGAATGACATAGACTGAAACATAGGGTGCAAGATAAAGTGGTCAGATGGGTAGGCTTACAACTTCTCCTGTTAGAGAATAACATGTAAAGGTTACCTAGAAGCAACTGACAATATTCTAAAGGGGATGGTCAATTACTGATGAAAATATTTTCAAAGGTAGGTCAGGACATCTCAAGTACAAATATCAACAATATAAGATATGTATGACAAGTAGAGGTGTTGAAATACTATAAAAAGACAAAATGAGATTATGAACAGAATCCATGGGAAATAATGATGAATAATATAATTTCATGCTCTAAATAAGGGTGAAAAAATAATTCTTCCACTAATCGAACCAAAACGAGTGGTATAAGGCCTGCTTTTGGAAAACCAAGAGGTTATAGGAGGGGGGAGTTTTTGGGGACATGTTTTTTGATCATAAAAAGGAGAAATGCAAATGATGTTGGATCTAGTATGAAGAAAAGCCAGACTCTCGAAGTGAAGGAGATGCAATTGCATGGACACAAAAATAAAAAGGGTTAATGATGCTATAGTTCCCATGTGAGGAAGGCTCTAACTCTCGATAGGTGCAAAATGAAAAATATGGATTGGCTAGTCCACCTACCAAAGTGTGGGGATACCTAAGGTGATATACTTAAGGTACGGATACCTTTACTCTGACAATGTCTACCAAGACCTTTGGAAGTCATCCAAGTGGAATGAACTTTTGCTGATTAGCCATGTGCATTTGAATGGTGGACCATTCCAACTTGGGTTCTCCCATCCTCTGCCAGGTCTTCTTAGGTAAGATATTTGCGTTAGACCCCATATCTAGGATGAGTTAATCCATCTCATACTCACCAATCTGCACATTCATGCACATCTCCTAACTATTTCTCTTCCTATTCTTATAAATTCTGTTCACAACCTTAGTCTCCACTTGAGGTACTTATTTTTATGTGCAGCCATCTATTAGGATGTGTATATTATCTACTTCCTTCTAGTTGTGCAATATCTTAATGCAAAATTGTAGGAATGGTTTGAATTCATCATGATTTTTTAGTTCCATTGTGGCGTGGAAGCTCCCATATCAGCAAAATCCTTTCTCGCCTCAATAAAAATCTCCTTTTCTTTCTATAGGTTGAGGCCTTCCTTCTAATCATATGCCTTTCTGATCAATGGCTCTGCAGAAGCCTTTTCCTCATTTCCTCTGGCAGCAACACCACTACGTGTAATCACATTTACACTTGGACAATCATCATGCAGTTCAGCTTTAATCATCTATATGTTTTGTGTAGGTGTCAGCTTCTTTTCTTGCATTTTAACTATTAGAACAAGAAAATCTTCAATTACATGATCATATTTTCTACAGTACCTACAATATTGTCACATAGGATTAGGTCAGTTGTGTGCATAATGCCCAATGTCTCCATAGTTATAACATATCAGATTCCGTCTCCTTAATCCTGCATTCCCACCTCTCCCCCCTCCCTCCCCTCTCGGTGGGGATCCTCCTCGTTTGGAGGGAGATGATCGCGATGAAGGGTTGGCCTACACTCTATAAAGGTTCACTCTGTATATCATCAGGTCATACGTTTGGCAGTTGTGCTCCTCGTGACCAACTGAAGAGCAAAATCTACACCATTGTTGCTTCATTTCTAGCACATAGGCTCCTAATCGCGGGAAGTGGTCTATATCATTCCATCCAGCGACCCTACAATTTGCACACCATAGCATGGTGGTACTAGGCCCCGTAACATCCCTAGGGCATAGTGGATTCAGTCCCCCAGCTTGCAGATAATTCGAAAATAGAGGAAAATGATCCTTGATGTGGCCAGCATGCTTGCAACGTATGTAACAGACATCTGTGCTAACTTCTTTACCTCGGTCTCTACGTAAATTTTGGATTTACAAGTGCATAGCTTTGAGTTGGCTTTGAATTTGAATTGCTCCAAATTGAGCATCATCCTTTGGCATACCTTCTAATTTCATAGAAATTTCTAGAGCTTCTTCCTAAGAATCAATCTTTTGCTGTAATATCCTGAAATAGGGAACTTATACAACAATAAGAATATCTTAAGATATTCTAAAGTTGGAGATCCAACATTGTAAAAACACATATTGGAGTAGCAGTGTTATATCAATACATAAATCATGAGAAGATCCAAATAGCCATGAAATTGATCTTATAGCAACAAATGTATACAAATCCTTGAGCTAATGATCACTCAAGCTAGGAAATGCAAGCCTCAATAGAAAATTTACAAGAAAATGAAGAACAATGCTACATATAGAAAGCCCAAGGATATGACTGCGCAGTTTATAGGAGGTACTGCTACAAAAATAATATCAATACATAGATATGGAAATGTATGGCTCAAATAATGTGGGGAGCAAAGCTCTAACCTCTGGAAAACAATATCAAGTCAATCCTAGAAGGATTGGCTGAAATATACAGAATGGAAAAAATGCCAGAGTAGTAGGGCTGAGTAGTAGCTGCAACTCAAGAAAGGATCTTCCAAGTGAAAGGATTATCCCAACACTGAAGATCTCTCCCTCCAAACAAACACTACAACCCTCACTACAGATACACACTGAAAATAACGTAGTCTAAGAGAGGGACTACACTGTAGATCATGGAAATGGTTGGCCTAATGCCAAAGATGATAGGAATCGGCTCAAATTCTCCCTCACTAATCCTCCAAAGGAAATAAGACTTCCTCCTCTGAAAAATAAGCACAGGAAGTGGTGTTCAGCAACCTCCACTGCAACACACTGCAACACAACTCAGCTCTAAAAAGAAACTGCGTTGTAGCTGAAGGAGCATGCTTGGCCTAAAGCCTGAATGTGGAGAAACGAAGAGCAAGCTCCTTCAAGAGGCCTCTCTTTAAAGGAGAAGGAATTCCTAAACAGGAATGCCTTGTGCTAAGCAACACTACAACTCTACTAAACAACAGGAGAATGCACAGAGTCTAAACAGACAATGCAATCAATAATCCATAACATGAATAACAATGGTTGCCTTGCCCTCCTTTTAAAAAATTGAAAGTCGTCTCTCCATGGGTCCCACTCATTAGGGTTTCCTCCACCAAATAACCCTCTTCCCATTCATACTGCGCTATCTATCAAAGTGTTCTCCACCTCCTATCCCAGCACTGTTGACTTGTTCAAACTTGACCTTGTCTCCATGAAAATGTTCTCTTTCACACTTGAGGGTGTGAAATACAGCTCCAATGATGATCCCCTTTCATACTATGAGGGATTTTATTCTTGTTTTTATTGTGCATGGGCCTCCTTACCCAATTATTCATTTCTTAAGTGAAATCAACAAAAATTAATATTCCAATTTGCTGCATGCAAATTTTGGAATATTACATCTGCTGACTGAGAGGTCCACATAGATGTGGCAAGAGCATGGAAATGAACCATTCCTTATGCTTCTTATCCTTATAAAAAAATCCTCCATCGTTGATAGATTTCTTCAGTCGTTGGTCAGCCTCCCAGAACGATTCTTATGGCCCTTACCTGATGTCTTTGATTTCTATTACACATTGCGAATAGGAATTTGGCTTCCGAAACTGCTGCTTTAGCACATCCTTAATCTGATAAACAGTGGGATATACATTCTGAGCAAGGTATCCCATGAACCAATATAAAGTGTGACATTCAAATTCCATAGCTAGTTGTGCTTTCTTGACAACATCAGTATTCACATTCTGTGCAGTCCACACCACACTCACCACGAACCAAAATCGATCCATATCTTCATCCTCCACACCCTTAAAGTTAGGTAGCTTCATGTGCACGGCCATATCTTCCATAGGTGGGGGTGGTGATGGGGTAGGATGGCTCTTACCCCTGCACGACTTTGATGGTGGCGTAGCAGGAAGGTTATCCTCAGCGTTCTCTGCCCTGGTGCTTTTTGGATTAGATGAGTTTCTCAGAGGACTGTATATAGACCTGTCCCCTCTCTGATTTACCTGCTAGTATTTTCCATAGCATGTAGTACTTTTAGTCTGATCAAGGGTCACTCACTTGGTGTGGCTACACAAAATCCCCTTTTCACACAATATCATCTTAATCAGCAAAGGCAGGGGTCATAGGAATTTACCTCTCAATCAGTTGAAAAACCTTCTTTTAGCTTCATAATATGAAACAAAATGATCTACTATAAATTCTATCACAAACCCTCCCAACATGTTGTAAACCCAGTGATCTACAGTTCTAGTGATGGAATTATGAGTCTTTTCCAACTTTTGGATCAATTCAGGGGTCCACTGTGTGACCTGATCGTCCTTCCAAGAGGTTTGGAATTCTATTAATCTTGAAAACCACTCATGTAATTCATGCCTAAGGTTACAAAGAAGATCTCATTAAACTTGGTGAAGATATACATGTTCTTCCACTCTTCGGTAGAAAGTTTCATACTTCTATTTTATTTTAGGGTAAATTCCTAAATTTTCTTTTCAAACCAGTCTTCTAGTTGAGGCTTTAATGGTTTCCACTGACCTTTGCACATCACCCAACCTCTCTCAAAATTCTCCCGATCCCGAAAACGGAACCATTTGTTGCCTTGCAAGGGTCCTGACCCAGTTTCGAAGTTGAGGTTAACCAACAAAACCCTCCTACTACTGGCCCTTTCGGTAGTAATCCTCTTGTGCAAGTCAAATTCTCACCTGAAGTGGTATGGGGGGGTGTTGGAACCAGGTTTCCACACCCTGAGAGAGAATTAAGTGATGTGGGTGCCTTTAGATTTAAAACAATCATAAACAGACCTACGCAACCAGAGCCCTAAGCAGGAATCCTTTTAGACAAATTTAGGTCAATACCTTACATACGTTAACACATCATTTATAATAAAATTAATAACTCTTAAATCATAATATCATAATATTATACAATCATATCTATCTAACAAACATTCATATAATCCAAAACATAGTTGCACAAGAGATACAAGTGTAGACAATCCAAGAATAGAAAATAAGATTCAGAAACATTCATAACATACACAGTAGATTCATTTCAGAATCAAATATCCACAACAACATTCCTTTATTAAGATCAGTTCAGATCCTTCATACAAAACCCTTCAACAACCCACGCACACAGCCAGTGGGGTCTGCACACAGCAGAGCTAAGGTCTTCGCACACACAGCCAGAAAGAGCCTTTAAACTAGATAAATCCACACAAACTATCAAAAATTCACCATATCTAACATCAATGTTCTTACGTATCCCAAAAATTGTCTTCTTAGACTCGATCTAGACTTCTATTTATACTATTAGCCTACACTACTCTAGGGTCTGCAAACCGTGGTTTACAGCCCCTTTTTTAGAAATTATACAAAATACATGTATGTCCTAGATTCTCTTGATCTAACAGTATGCTACTGTTAAATACAAAATCGCTTCTATAAATCTTTGCGGAATTTAAAACACAATCTCCAATTACAATATCATGAAGAAAGATCAATCACACACAACATAGATAATTTACCGGGAAATATTATAGCTAAAAACCCCACTATATTCTATTGTATATTATATCATGGATCATGAAACAATTACATACAGAGCTCAAATACAATAGTTCTCAGTACATGAGATAATTTTCTCACACTGTTATACAAAAATTGGCAAGTTCCTTAGCTAATTTACTATCTCCAGACAACCTGCCTCCACTACGCAATCCCTACTGATAGCGATCCCTGAATGAATGCAATTTTGTGTGCCTTGAATGCACAATCCTCATGGGCACATACAATGTGTGTGTGGTTGCATGTGTGCAACCAGATAATGTCGCAACTGATAATTCACTTCCCTTTCACCTAGAACTCAACTGGGTCTCCACTGGATTTGACATGCATGCAATTAATAATAGTAAATATTCAAATGCATGTGAGACCACTGATTGTGAAATAATTAATAATTAATTCGCTTGATCTCTCACTAGTGTATCTTTGGTTACAAATAGAAAAACTAAGTTTAACTCACTTAACTGAGTTAAAATACTTTACAACTTGCATAAATGCACTTCCAACTCTGTTACAACATCGAGTCATTCAGTTACAACTAAGTCAACCTGCATGTCCCACCAACTAACATCTTAACTCGAAATTCCTTTAGCTAACTAATTTTCCACTTCAGTTAACTATTTCTAAGTTCTCATTGAGAATAGAATATAGTTTATTGTCTAACTAATATTAAGGGATAATAATAGTAGACATGCATCTATAAATAAACATGAAATCTATCAATATAATTTTCACATACATATATAAATAAGCATACACCTAAAAATAGACTGTGGATCCATCCTAGTGTAGGTGCTTCATTTTCACTAGGATCTTCTTGTTGAATCTCAATAGTCCCTCTAAAAAAGAAATGGATTATCCTTCACCTCGATCCTGTCTCTATGGTATTCGAATTTTCTCCTTGAGCACCTTCATCAGAATATTTGCATCTTGATCTTTTATGGGAATGTATTGAAGCAACATGATTCTCCTCTGCACAAAATCTATGAGATGATGGTATCGAATATCTATATGCTTAGATCTGTCATGAATCCTAGGATTAATAGAGAGTTTAATGCAACTCTGATTATCACAATGAATCACTGTCGGATCCATATGAGAACCAAACAAACCAAAAAAGATATTTCTCATCCAGATATCCTCACATGCAGCTTGACTCGCGGCCATATATTTTGCTTCCTCTGAAATGAGTGCCATAGATATCTACTTCCTGATGTACCAAGGAACAACTGTAGACTTGATACTAAAGATCCCCTCTGATGTGCCATTTCTATTAGATTGACTCCCCTCCCAATCTGCATCTGTGAAGTTGTACAAATTCACTCCATCTGTTTGTCTATACCATAAACCATACTTTGATGTGCCCCTTAGGTATCTCAGGACATGTTTACCCACCTTCCAAAATATCTTGGTAGGCTTAACCATATCTTGACTCAGATGGTTAACCACATAGAAATTTCTGGTGTCGTGTTCATTAGATACATTAGTGAACCCACTAAATGTCGTGAGACAGTAGCATCCACTACCTCTAGGGAAGTAGCATCCTCTTTTCTCCAATTTCCTGGAAGAGGAGTATCCATGGGTTTGCAACCCTCCATGTGAAACTTACCCAGTATATCCCTTTCATACTTTCCTTGAGACACAAAAAATTTCACGATCTCGCTGCTATATTTCCAATCCAAGGAAATAATGAAGGAGGCCGATATCCTTCATCTCGAACTCCTTTGAAAGATCCTCCTTGCATGAGTGTATCAGCTACTCATCACCAGTTAATATTAAATCATCAACATAAATAAAAATGATTAAAAGCTTACCCTCCACCACATTTTGGTATAAGTTTGCATCTCTTACACTTTTGGTGAAGCCCAGTCTGGTGAAATAACTGACTATCTAAGTGTACCAAGCACGCGGTGCTTGCTTCAGCCCATACAATGCTATTTTCAGTAGGCACACATGCGACTCACTATTTAATATCTCAAAACCCTCAGGCTACTCTATGTACACCTCTTTCTTAATGATACCATTGAGAAACACAAATTTTACATCCATCTAATGAATGTGCCAGCCCATCTGTGCTGAGAGAGAAAGGATGGTCCTTATGGAATAATACCTTGTGACAGGTGAAAAGGTCTCTTCATAGTCTATCACCTCGATGTATGAGAATCCCCAGGCCACAAATTTGGCCTTGTATTTCTCCACAATCCCATCAACAACTTTCTTTACCTTATAGATCCATCTTGAACCTACCACTGATTTATCAACCGGCCTTGGAACAATTTCCCAAGCACTATTTTTTACAATGGAGTCATACTCCTCTACCATTGCATCTACCCATGTGGGATCCTGCACTTCTTCCTAAAAGGATGGTTCACTCACAATACATTTTCTCATGAGAGCCATGTATCCAGTAAATTGATCAGGAGAATATCATTGTCTGTGATGTGAAGTAGGGGCTCCTACATTTTGTGCAGCATCAAGTCTCGCCCTATCAACTTTTATGGTACGCCTTGTTAGTCAACAGTATTTTCACTATATTTAAATGACTATAGATTGGTTCTATATTTCTAAAAAAAACCTTCCTTGAATATTGTGAGTTTCAGAAATATCACTGCCTTCATTATCCTTATAGAAAAATTTTCACTATTCTATCATTTTCCCATTTCATGGTCATCCTGTTGCTCCTACAAACTCCTTATGGGATTTTTCCTATCATTTTAAACCCCCTTCATTTCCTATAACCTCATTTCCTCATTTTTCCTCTATCAGTAGACCCCATCCTCCATCTAGGCTTTCCTATAGACTACTCATTCCCATGTTCCCCAAGTTCCTCAAGCATTGATGGTCTCAAAACTATATCTGTACACTCTCTAGAGAAATCAAGTACATTGGATACTGGATCTTCAATACAGCACTTTGACAATACTCTTCTTTTCACTTGAAGCCTCCAAGGCAATTTTTATTCAAGATCAAGTCAAAGGACCCTCCCACTAGGTCATTAGGGTTTTACATGTTGTAAGGTCATCATTGGATGTTTCAGGTACTTCTTTTCCTTTGTTAGAATATGGCTCAAATGTAATATAATTTCAAGACATGGTTATTAAAGGAAGACCTAAAATATTTCCAAAGAAGACTATCCCTTTAGTTCAGAGTCTGCACATGAGGAAAATGGACAAACTTTGGCACTTCTGTAGGAGTGTTGAAAGGTATATCAGCAGAAATTACTGATAAGGTAGGTGGTATATTTCTGAATGAATACAACTTGTAGCAAGGAAAAGAGGAAACAGTTATTATTGTAGATTATTAGGGTTTGTGACCTTGATGGTCTAGCTGAGGGCCAAAATAGTGATCAATTGTAGAAATGACATGGAGGAGACACACGAAGCCAAACATGAAAAAATTATAACAGAGAGGATATTGAAGAGATAGGGAAAAAGGCGAGGTGAACTGGATAGAAATAAATGAACTTGAAAGGGCTATAAAGAACTTAGAAGAAAAAATTGATGATTATTGTAAAGCACTCTAGACACCTAGGGTTTTGGGAAAATGGCCAGAGAAGGTGAAATGATGAGTTGAACTTCATGGTGGAAGAAAAATGATTTTGAAGATGTCACTGTGTGATCAGATCAAAAAGTTGTGAAAATGAGCTTGCCATGTCTAAATGAGCAAAGGATGAGTTGAGCTCCAAGGTGGGAAAAAAAGAGGTTTTGGGAGACGCTGCTATATGAATAGATCCTAAAGTTGTCAAAATTATTTTTTCATGCCTCAAGGAGCAAATGGGAAACTAAACTTCAATGTTTTCAGTCACCTACAAATTAAAAGTGTTAAAGGACGTCAATAAGACAAGAAAAGTCAACTTTATGACTTAAGCAAATCAACAAAGAAAAAGTGTCAAAAGGGTGTTAGTAAGAAAAGAGAAGGACTCTTAAACTTTAGAAAGTGGGCTTTAAAGATTAAATAAATATTCTACAATCCTATAAAATACCATCTAATACTTCAATAAATCATTATTGCATTTCAAGTGATCAAGAGCGCTCAGGAGTGAAGAATTTGGGAGTTTTCAAGTCAAAATTGGGCAAATTTGTTTGGTGCTGCACCCTTGGAAAAATTCCTCCATACAAATTACACTGGTGCTGCGTACCTGGAAGTGAGCATTGTGCCCTTACCCAACAAGCCCAATGAAGAAAACCTTAGGTTTTGTGCTCTCAAGACCGGCGCTGCGTGCTTAGCCTCAGCGCTGCGCCCTTGGCCTTGGTGCTGCGCGCTTGGGCAATAAGAGTTCCTAAACCCTACAACCACTCAATTCACTCCAAATCGCTTTCAAGCTTCCTCAAAGGTCCTCCAAGGCATTGATCAATGGTAAGTGGATGCCCTAACCACATTTTCAAGCTATTTGATGATTTTTAATTAGAATAAGTTGAAACCCTAAGAAGAAACCCTAGGTGTTTAAACTTGGAATCAATGTTTACCATTACTTCATCTACATGTAAAGAAAATCAGTGATAGACAGAGGGATTACAATATTTGGAGGTTGTTCACTCTCCTAAGCTATCCCTACATCCATCCCATTCATAACACTCAGTCCCTTCACTTGCAAAAATATTTACATTCCATTTCCCTCCTTCATCTCATTTTGACATCAGTCCAAGGGTGTTTCAAAACAGACTTTTAAACATGTCAGCAGAGGGAGAGGATAGTGACAGTGGTGGAGAGGCTCAAATGCGAAGGAGGCATGAGCACAAAGGTGGAAATATCAACATATTTTAACCCCTCAACACAAAGGAGCTAATGGCATCTCTCTTTACTGTTTCATGTTTCAAACATGTAGGTTGCTATGAATTTTGTGAAAAGGTGCAGCAGGTTAAAAACCACCCTGAGCTAACTAGACTATTTATCATTAATTTACATGAAAAACAAGTTAGCCTTTCAGGGGTCACCTTTGAGTTATCTATAGATGTTATTGCCAATGCCACATGCATACCTAGTGTAAGGGAGAAATGGTTCAAGCAAGCCAATATTGACATGAGTTACTTTAGGTCATATCTTAAACCCAAGTATAAATAACACAATAGATCCATCTTTCCTTTTTCACATTTTCTTGATAGATATGCACCTATGATGAGGATCATTATGAATTATTTCACATGTGAGGGAAGGTTCTCCCATCTTTACTCATACCACATCAGGCTGCTTATGCATTTTACTAGAGTGAGGATGCTACACATACCATATTACCTCTACAAAAGCATTGATAAAATGTCATGTATTGTACAAAAGAGAGACTATCCTAAGCATATGAAAATCCTTTTTCATCATTCTATGATCAAGATGGTTGTTATGCACCAACTACAACAGAAGGGTATTCCAGAAGAGACCTTCATTGCCAATGAGGTGTTCACTTCTCCACAAGCCCATCATCAACAAGAAATTCCTTCATCTTCTAACCATCCCATCCCTACTTATCCATCACTTCCTTTTGTTCCCACATCTCCACTCACTCACATTCCCTCACCTCATGATGATCCTCCTTCATCACCTTCCCACAACCCTTCACCCTCATCTCATGACACCACAACATCAAACAGTGAGGAAGATGTCAGTGGGGCAAATGGCAGTGAAACATATGACATTGAGATGGTTGGCATAGAGCCTTTTCCTTTGACTTATCAAAGAGTTCATAGGAAGAATTTTTCTCCACATATTGTGGAAGAGGCCCTGCCTTCTACATCAACAAAATACCTTGACAAAGTTAAGGAAAAGGTTGAAGAGCACGTCATGGTTGAAAAAGAATACGAACATGAGACTGAACAAGAGTTTCAGCTAATTCACTTTGATAGTGAGAATGAGGATGAAGGGAGGATCACAAGCACGCTGCAAGCTAATCTTGGTAGGGCTAAAAATGTAATAAAATTCCTTCAGGTAGAAAACCAACAGTTAGAAACAGAGAAATCAATTTGTGAGGTCAAAGCTATCAGTGCTCGAAAAGCAGCTACAAAGACTAATGCAAAGCTATATGAGGCCTTGGGCACTTTTGATGAGGATGAAGAAGAGGAAGAACAACCTCTTGGGAAGAGGCCAAGGACAATTGGTTTGAAGAAATCCTTAGCCAAAGAAAGAAAGCAAGATACAACATTGGTAGAGCAGTTCACTTGAGAAGGCACAAAGGAACATTAACATAGAAAAGAAGATGGCAAGGCATTATGCCTTAAGAAATAAAATTGCAAGGGCTAAGCTCAAAAGAGCCCTTGCAAAGGTTCAAGCCCTAAAATAGGAAATGGATAAAGAAAAACTTGACATTCTTGCTGATGAATCCCTCCAAGAATCCCAAATATGATCAAAAAGACAAATCCTAATTTTGGCACATTTTTGAAAATTTTGAGTTTTTCACTATTTGGCCGGCAAAAAAAGGGCCAAGCACGTAGTGCCACTGGCATTGCACTTTTTTTTGGGGCACCGAATGGAGAAAAAATTTAAATTTTCATGATCCTTAGGCCAAGGAAATCACCCTTACAAAGCTTCAAGTCTTTTGGAGCAGAACTGGTCCCTAAAAAGCACCAAAAACAAGCAAAAATTCACCTTTCTACCCTCTTTTCAGTAATGGCACTATGCCCTTAGCAGTCTTGGGTGAAATGGTTTTTGACTAGTCAAATGGACACCAATCTGAAAACAAAAGCCAGATATAGAAACTAGACAGGACAGGCTTTCCAATGAGTTATCATGGAGCTCATTTGGACATCAGGAAGGCCTCCAGATTGCAGCTGTAAAAAGAGAAATGTTCCTTGTTTTGGCGCTGTGCTCTTACCAAAAAGTCAACAAAAGACACTTGGAGTTATTGAAAAAGATATTTTGGGGGTTTTGAAGGAAAATCACTCTAGAGTTAGCTGAGGAGTTATGTTAGAATTTATTTTTTCATTTATTAAGTTAGGATATTTGTGCCTTGGGCCTTGCATGGTCTCATAGGAAAAAATGACGTTTATGTGTAATTAATGGCTTCTAAAACCCTAGCTAGGGTTTTGATCCTCCTTTTCAAGTTAAATACTGCATGGAGGCTTCATTGTTTTTGTTGGTTGTTTTATGGAGATGAATACATAGACTTGGAGTTTTGAAGAAACTGGATTTTGGAGCTTTGTGATTGTTTTGGATTGAATGCCATGGAGCAAGCACTTTCATAGGATTCATGAACTTTGTTGAATGATGATTTGTTCTAATCTTGTATTTATTTCTTTATGTTTTGCATATTTTCCACCTTTTCTCTTACAGTAGAACTGAAATTTTAGGTTAAGACATGTTGTTTAGAGGCACCTTAACTCTGTCTTCTTTCTATTGTTTAAATGTTTTCCTCTACTAGTTTTGCTTGGAAAAATTAGGAGTTCCCTATTTCTCCATGTCCATCTAGTTTTTTTCCTTAAGATTAAATCAATAGGGTATGGCCGAAGAAGTTCATTTTCCCTATCCTTTGGTTTTTCTTGAAATGTTGTTCTCAAGGCTTTCTTTGAAGTGTACCAATTAGGGTTTAGGATAAAGAAGTTTATGGTTTCCCTATCCTTTAGTCTATCTTGAAATGGTTAATTTGAAGGTATTTATAGTTTGATTAACGAATTTATGAGTTCCCTTCTCTTTAATCACTACTTATGTGCTATCTTGAATGTTTTCTTTCTCTGAAGGTAGATACTTAGAGAGGTTAGGAGTTCCCTGCTCTTTAGGGTTTGCTAGATAGTTGTTTTAAAGTTTACTTGATAGAGCTAGGTTAAATAATTTTATGGTGCACCCTATCCTTTGATTCTTTCCTAATGCATAGTACTCTTATATACTCTTCTTGTTATATTTTATGTTAAAGGATTATTAACTGCCCTTAAACCTACAACATTCACAACTTGATGTTCATTTCACACTCACTAAACCTATTTAGATCCATTTGGCTTTGTTAAAATTTCCCTATGAAACACACTTGACCTATTGTAGTACCTTTCAAGACCTTTTACAGACTCCATAGCCTAATGGTCTCAATATCTCTATGATCTTCTTGACAAGCAACCCAACCAAACAAAACAAAAAAACCCTATCGTTATAACTAGCCTAAAATCAAAACCATAAAATCAATCAAGTTTACATCTTTTATACAAATATAGAGAGATCCCTCTCTGAGTCTAGGAAGGCTCAATCCTAGGACTCAAAATTTGGTTTGATGTTACCCTTGTACATTTGGTCTTGCCAATCTGATAAATTACAGGGACCTAACATAATGACTTCTCCGCTGGGGATTCTATGTAAGTAACAGCTTAGACATTCCTTAAGAATGCACAAATCCCCTGTCAAACTTAGATAAATCAAGTGTTAGCCAAGAATGACATCTGGTCGATTCATCATACTAGCATCATGGTGACCATACTGGAGAATACTTATTGAAAATCTTAGTGTTACATAAAGAACTCATAAAACCCAAAAACATCTTTATATTGGTATTTAGTTGTTGAAGGTGGAAAACAAGTACATCCTCAAAACAGTAAGCATCATCCACTAGTCTTCTGTAGCCCTGTTAACCCCAATTTTTCTTACAAAATCTCGTGGGAATGTACCAATCATTCATAAAAGTGTAAAGCCCAGTTACATACTGTGTTAACTTAGTACCCTTACAGATAGGTCTGTTTTTCAAAACTCTCATAAAATTTCAGCCTCTCTGTATTTTGGGTCTGTAATATGGCTTCACAAATAATCAGCACCAGATATCACCCTAACCCAAACCCTCCTACCATAGTTGATGACCTAGAAATAATCTTATAGAAAACTTCTAGGGTTGAAGGCTTAACTATTTTAGACCCATTCACAAAGCAATTTATGTCCCTGAAAACCTCACAGCCTTGCAAGATACCCAATTTGACTTACACCATATAAGAAACCTATTCAGAACTAAGTCTCAAGGTGGGATAGACCAGACAGACCTTGAGCCTGTAGAATTGTAGCATAGTCCTAGTAGAGAAGCCTATCCTTCCACTCCTCCTAATTTTCAGCTTCTCCAACACTTTGGCTCCTTTCATTCTAAATCTTCTCAAAATCAGATAGCTAGTCCAAGTACATCTGCCACACCCACTCATACATCCACTGTGAAAACCACTGCATTTAATCCTCCACCTACTCTCATAAACCCTCCTCTTTTAAATCCTCCTTGGGTTCCATTACCTCAATTCATGGTAGCATGGTTTGCCCCCCTGGTACTACCACAACCTTTACTGCCTCTGCCTCAAGACTACCAATATAAAATCCCTCACTTTACTGGAGTTGACTCTACCACTTCCCAACAGCATGTAGACAAGATGAATGATGCATTGGAATACCAATAAAAATAAGAGGAGACTATAAAAATGAGAATGTTTGCCCAAATTTTAGGAGTATAAGTGAATAAATGGTTCAAAAACTTAACTCCTAACAGTATTCATGTCCTCCCTTCCTTGTATCAAACATTCATAAAAAAGTGGGAGACTAAAGAAAAAACCTCTTCAAATATTATCCGAGTATGATAACCTTAAGAGAAATGTTGGGTTAAGTGTCCAAGACTACTGCACTAGGTTCAATAGTGTATACAATGCACTCCTTCCCCACATGAAACCCCCAAAAGGCTTAGCCTTAGTAAAATTTCTGGATGGTTTTGATCCATACATGTCTTATCGATTAAGAGAAAGAGATCCCATAAACTTAGAAGACATGCAAAGATGAGCAGTAAGTGTAGAAGCCAACCGAAATATTAAAAGGGCTAGATTAAGATCAGAGAAGAAGGTTACATACAAAGAAGAAACTATAGCTTCCACATCTGATGTTAAAATTGACAATCTAGTTAGGAAAATGGAAAGGATGATGGAGAGAATCAACTTAAATGAAAGATCATCCCCTAGGGAAAACCAAGAAAATCCTCAAAACAGAAATAGAAACCAAAAGTTCAAAAGAGATCCTCCTCAAATCAGATAAAGAGACAATGACCAGCAAATCAGGTCTCCTTTCCAAGAAAACTATGTAGATGAAGAGGAAAGAGAGATTAAAGAGCTGGAAGAAAACCATGTGAATTTAATAGGGTCTGATAGTGAAGATGTTGTTTTTCTCACATAAGAAGAAAAAGGTTTGTTCTCCTCAAACCAAACTGAAAGAACATATGAGGATTTTGAAGAGTACAAACTAGGATTTGAAAATGATATCATGGAGGTTCATAGGGAGTATGACCTCAGAAGTAGGAAAACCCAATATGCCTCGAAGAAGAACAAACCATAAATTTCTGCTAAAAAGACACCTGAAAAAATTCTTAAAACGATAGCAGAAAACAGCAACATAATGGCTAATATTTCTAATCAGAGCAAAGACAAAACCATCCAACATAATGGTGACCAAAGCTACCCTAGTACATCAACTATTGGCCTGAAAAAACTGCTTTAACTGACATTCCTAATAAAAATCAGCAAAACAAAGTTGTTGAAAAGACCATGTGTGATAAAATTGATGTAAATATATGAATAACACAAACACCATTCAGTATTGAGGATGATATTAGCAAGATCAAAATACCTATACCTCTTATTGAACTAGTATCTCAAGATGTATATAGGTATCAAGTTTTGAAGGCTTTGAACATAGGAAAAGACACCGACACTCTAAATTTGACTGATGACAAGCCATAACTATTGTTTGGACATGAGGTAGAGGGAAATTTTCAAGAGGGATTTTTCCCTCCATTCTATGTTAGCTTGAACATTCATGACAAAATCCTACACAATGCCATGCTCGACTCTGTTGCCTCACACAATCTCATGCCAAAGGTATTGATGGAGAGATTAGTCCTCAAAATAACCAAACCATACAAGGACTTCTACTATTTTGATTCAAGTATAGTTAAGTGCCTGGGCCTGATCAAAGACTTGTGTGTCAATCTGGCACAAATACCAACCAAAAGCCTAGTCATGGACATTGTAGTGGCTGACATTCCCCCAAAGAATAGCATGCTTTTATCTATATCATGGGGAGAAAAACTCCAAGGAAACCTCCAAATGGACATGACATATGATACCATTCCTATATTTAACCAAACAAGAAGACGATATAGAGAATCTCACATGAAATACATAGTAAGAAGCCAAGATAGGTCAAACAACACCCCTCTCTATTCTATCCATTCAGACCTTGACTCGTTTATCTTGTACAATGAAAATGACATTAATGAACAAGCAAATGAAAAAGAGGAAGATCAAGACCTATTAGAACATTCAAACCAAACACAAGATGAAGAACATGATAGCCAAAACCCTAGCAGTCTTGAAAAACAACATAATGGCGAATCTGAACTTGAAACACTTTGGAACATGAGCTTTGATGGCTCTTGTGGAAAATATGGTTCAGGAGTAGGTTTTTGGATACACAACACCAATGAAGGTCACTCTTACAAGCTATATTTTCAATTCACAAACAATATTGCAAAGTATGAATCTCTTCTCTTAGGATTACAAATGTTGAAAAATATAGGAGCTAAGAAGATTTATGTTCAAGGAGATTCTTAACTAATCATTAGGAAAATAAAAGGAGAATATTCAAATAAGAATCCTAGGCTAAGATAATATAGGAATGCTGCCTTAGACCTCCTAAAAATATTGAGAAATATGAACTTACCTCTATCCCAAGAGCTCAGAACAGCCTTGCCAATGAACTAGCCCTTACTGCCAGCACTTGCCAATTACCTCATGCCAATGAACAATACACGGTAAAAGTCAAAATCAGACCTGTAGTACCTAATAAAATAGATTATTGGAAAGTGTTTGAAGGGTACAAAAATATTGAAGACTTTCTGCAATCTAAGAATGAATTTTAAATACCAAAACCAAGCTTAGATCATGAAAAAGATTTCTCTAATGAAGAACAAACACACAAAATAGAGCCATTTCCTCCTGCTAATATAAATCTTCTATAACACCTTCATGAGGCAGAATTTTGTAGAGATTCAGATCAAAAGGACCTTGAGGTATTGCAATGCAAAGATAATCTATTGCCAAAAGGTCTTATCCCCTTAGAAGAGTTGCTTGATTTCAATGATGTTGCTAGGAAGCCAAAAATGGAATCCACCGAAACTGATGTAGAAGAATGCAACATAGGTAGTGTAGAAGAACCAAAAATGATAAAGTTTTCCAAAACTCTGCCACCTCACATAAAACAGAAATAAGTTGAGCTGCTCAAATAATTTAAGGATGTGTTTGCATGGGGTTATGAGGACTTGAAGTCCTATGATACAAACATCATTCAGCATAAGATTCCTCTCAAGGAAAACCAGAAACCATTCAAGCAGAAATTGAGAAGGATAAACCATGTCCTAGTGCCTATAGTTGAGAATGAAATAAATAAGATGTATGATGCTAGAATCATAGTCCCACTTAGGTACTCAAAATGGGTTTCAAACCTTATGTCGGTAAGAAAGAAAATAGGGGAGATTAAGCTATGCATAGACTTTAGAAACTTAAACAAAGCCTCCCTGAAAGAAAACTACCCTTTACCTTAAGATGGATCATATAATGCAAAGGGTAGTAGGCTCTAAAAGAATATCATTGCTTGATGTTTTTTCAGGGTATAACTAGGTGCTAGTACACCCAGATGATCTGCAAAAAATCGCTGTCACTACACCTTGGGGCACCTTCATGTATGTCAACATGCTTTTTGGGTTAATAAATAGGGGGGCTACTTTTCAAAGAGCCATGGACATATATTTTTATAAAGACATAGGTTACTTCATTGTGATATACCTTGATGACATCATTGTCTATTCTAAAATTGATGAAGAACACCTAGTTCACCTAAGAAAGGTCTTTGAAAAGTGTAGGAAGTATGGTCTATCTTTAAATCCTAAGAAAACTTTGTCTAGTCTTCAAGAAGGAAAACTATTTGGCCACATCATATCTGAAGAAGGGATTAAGATAGACCCAAAAAGGATTGAGGGTATATTGAAGATCAGCCACCCTAGGAACATTAAAGAGCTGCAATTTTTCATTGGAAATATCAAATTCCTAGGAAGGTTCATACCAAACCTTGCAGAACTACTAAGAAACATTACAAACATGCTAAAAAGAGAAATAGGAGTGAAATGGACCATAGAAGCAAAACATTCCTTTGAACTGGTAAAACAAGCACTTACCCAAACACCAGTTCTAATTAGCCTTGACTTTACCAAGGATTTATTCATCTTCTCATTTGCATCAGAACACACTATTGCTGCAGTATTGCTACAAAAGAACATAATGGGACAATAAAACCCATAGAGTTCTTCAACAAGGCACTAAGAGATGCACCTCTGAAATATAACATCATGGAAAAACAAGCCTTTGCCTTAATCAAAGCATTAAAATATTTCAGAGTTTACATCTTGCATTCACATATCATTGCTTTTGTTCCACACACAATTGTTAAAGACATACTAAACCAGGATCCTGATGGTAAAATGGGTAAGTGGATTGTTGTCATCTTAGAATATTATCTAGAAATCAAGCCCGTTAAACTAATCAAAAGACAAGGACTTGCCAGACTAATGGATGAAGCAAACTTTCAAGCACTAGACATAAACATGATACATTCCTTAGATGAACAAGAGGAAGTGGCGACTCCACCGATTGATGAAGCATTTTTAAACTCACTCTAGTATAATGATATACTATATGTGCTTTTTATTCTAATTGCTCCTCCTACTATTAGGTCCCTATATTACTATTATAGTCCCTTATTGTTGTCAATATAACCCCCTTATTTTTATTATTGTGCCCTTAAATTATTATTGTTAGGTCGGCTAGGATTACATTGTGGCCCACTAGGATTACATTATGGCCCCATGGACTCTTATATATAGAAAGGAGGTTTTGCAATTTGAATCATCAAGAATTGTTCATTCATGTAATGTATTGGAGGTTGCCTCCTCAAAGTGGCTTATTTCTAAGGCGTTGATATCTCTTTTCTTCTCTTTTTGGAGCTAGCTTCACAACATTCGGTATTAGAGCTTTGACATTCTAGGGTTTTGCTGCTCCAAATAGGTCATCGTGGCATTTTTTCTATAAATTCTTTTCTACGAAGGTTCAGAATCTGAAAATTTTAGAGTACAAATCCAAAATCCTGAGGAACATCATCGCAAAACTTTAGAGCTTGGTTTGCAATATTTTTGGAGATATGATCTGTGCAAGTTAGGTCATTTTGTAGGCTCCTGAATTTAACCTAAACAGGTCATCATGGTATTTTCGTAATAACGTTTTTTCGACAAAATTTCAGAAGTTGAAATTTTTATAGTGCGAAGTGCAAACCTGAGGAACATCTTTACAAAATTTCAGATATTGGTTCGCAATATTTTCAGAGATATGATCTGTGGAAGTTAGGGCTTTTTGAGGCTTCTGAATTTCATCTCAAAGAGGTGATCATGGGAAAATCTTCATAGCTCTCTCTCTGAGAATCGGATTGGAATGATATAAAAAGTGACTGCAAGTACATAGATTTTTGTTTTTTTTCTATCAATTTCACAGCGAAAGGAAGAAACAGTGACACGTGGCAAGTCATACAAGTTTTCTCTACTGAACCAGTCCAAAATTGGGTCATTGTGGGAGATTAGACATAACTTTGCCTTGAATAATCCAAATAGTATCAGACCTATGGAATTTGAAAGAAGCTTCAGAGGGCTACTACAGGGCTGAATTTCATATATTAGGGATCCGCAATTACAGAGATAATTCAATTTCAATATCGAGCTCCTCAAAATCAAGTAAAAGGTGTGTATTTTTTTTCCGAATTGCATAAGTCTTGTTTGAAGAATCAAGTTGAATTGATTCCAAGGGCATATTGTAGATTAGATAGCAATATTGGATTCTAAAATGGCCCCTAAAAATAATTCAACACCCATTAAGCCTTTGTAAAGCTCTACTATGACTCATGAAAACGAAGAATGGCAACATGACATATCAAAATTACAAGAGCAAGTGCAAGAAATTTCTCTATTGCAAAGAGCAACAAAAAATGACATGGAAGTTTTGAAGAAAGGTGTGGAAATTAAGATGGATGGTTTGAAGAAAGGCGTGGAATATAAGATGGATGGTTTGAAGAATGGCATGGAATCTAAGATAGATGGAATTGAATCTAAGATGGATGACATGGAAGCTAAGATCAATGAGAAAATAGAAAACATGAAGGATGATCTAAAAGCAGACATGGAAGGTTTTACAAAGTTGATACAAGAAATGTTTCCTAATGGTGAAAAGATAGTAGAGGAAAATCATGATGAGAACAAAATAAATGTTAATCCTGATTTCATAAAATCTACTGTTGGCGGGAAGAACCACCATATTCCAAAAATGGATATGAGGAAGTTTAATGGAAAGGATCCTGTAACATGGATACTACAGATGGAGCAATATTTTGATCTCCATAATGTGAAAAACACACAAAAGGTACGCATTTCAACTTTACATTTAGAAAAAAATACATTTGTATGGTATCGATGGCTTTGCTCCCGTTAAAAAAATTGTCACTTGGTCAATTTTTACAGAGGAAATGATAGCACATTATGAGGATACAAAGAGAAACACATTCTTTAGACAATTGATAAATCTCAAAAAAAAGGGTTTAATGGGGGAGCACATTGAGTACTTCCAAAAATTGAATATAAGGGTAACTGATATTCCATAGGAACACAGGATTGATCTCTTCATAGGTACTTTAAAGGATAACATCCAACATGAAGTTCACGTTTTGGAACCTGATTCATTGAAGAAGGCATTTAGATTGGCAAGAAAAATTTAATGTAAAATTATGGCGACAAGGAAGCCTACCACTCACTTCTATAAAGAGGGAAGTGTTGCTACTCCTAGATTTCCACAACCTACAAGTTTGACACCACAACAATTGGAAGAAAAAAGAGTAAAAGGGCTTTGCTACAGTTGTGATAGAAAATACACTAATGGTCATAAGTGTGCTGAGAAGAAATTATTTTACATAGATTATGAAGAGGAAGAATAAAATGAACAAGAAGAGGAAGAAATGGAGCTCAAATAGGCACAATGAAAATAATTAGTTGTTGGTTAGGGTTTCTCTCCGCATGGCGGATTTCTGAATCACTGCAGGCAGGGGCCGACCCAGGCCACGCGGGCGATGGGATGTGATAGGAGCCCCTCACCTGTCAGGGTCATGTTACCATTTGGATTTTTCCGAGTCAACCTGAACATTGTTTTCCCTGAGGTGGATTAACCGTTTGGTTTTAACCCTGGCTTGAATGGAGGTTGCGGTTTTCCTTGTTTTTTCACCTTGCGATGGAGTTTTCACCTTGGATCTTCAACAGTTTTCCTTTTCCAGAGGCGGCGGGCTAGGGTTTGGTTTTAACAGCTGATATGGGGCTCAATCGCGACTGTGTTGATGTAGAGCCGGCGCCGGAAGATTTACTTACTGTCTAGGGTCATGAAGTTTCTGTCCATAACCACGAACATTTCTTTCCCAAGTCGACAGTGAAACCTTCCCCTACTACCTCAAAAGAAGGCGCAGTCTCGTTCCCCCCCAGATCTGCACCTCTAGACTCATTTGGTGCTTTGAAGGCCGACAATGGCTCTCTCTCTGGCAGAGGTGGCCTCCCCCGGGGCGACGGCCTCGATAGCGACTGAATTAGGGCTCAAGGGTCTTCCTCCCTCTCCGCGGGGCCAGATCCCTTAGAATTCCCTCCTCTCACTAGAGGCTTAGAAGACGTGGTGGCAAGCTGCGGCTTGCATGTGAAAAAAGGGCTTTTCACTACAAAAGAAAAAGTTTGGAGCAGGCCTGCCACCGGAGCAGGGGTCCCTTGGGTGTCGGAATGTGGAACTAGGGCCTTGATACAGAGCTGCAAGCCGGATCAATCTCCTAGTCGCTCGGTTGTTGTCTCTGTTCAGGTGAGCGGGGCTCAGCCTCAAAAGGGCTCTCAGGACAGAGGTACTGGTCATGGCCCCGGTTTTGAAAGCCATCCAAAGCTTCTTGAGGTCGGAATTGATGCAAGCCACCTGGAGGATTTAGAACCTGAGGTTGACACAGAACTTGAAAAGGGTCAGGCCGTCAAGGAGCTTTTGGGCGAGGGGGCGATGATTCGTGACATCTATGATAACTGTGACCTAGATGCAAGGAGCCAGGAGTGGCCAGGAGTAAAGGATGCAGAGGGCCGGCCGATCAAAGAGCCGAGGGTGGATGATGTGCAGGCGAAGGTAGTGGGAGGGAAGCGCAAAAAACCGACTTCTATCAGAAAGAAGGAGCTTTGCCCTTGCTGCACCCTTGGAGTAGATATCCTCGTTGAAGAAGCAATGGTAGCTTCAGAGTCGAGGCTTGTAGGCAGAGTGCGTGGAAGAAAATACACTGCCGCTTACATTCGGGATTGGGTCGATTCAGAATGGGCACATGCGCCAGGCAAACTAGCAGAGATCAAAGTTCTGGACAGAGGGTGGTTTACGCTATGCTTTGCCCAAAAGGATCATGCAAACCGGGTCCTTGACAGGAACTGGTGTTTCGGTAAGCGCCCAGTCCTTCTACGCAGATGGACTGCTTTGTTCGACGCTCAGACCGAAAAGATGAATGAGTTGCCTGTTTGGGTGAAACTTCCAGGGCTCCCTCTCCAGTTTTGGGTCGATTCGGTTTTCACCTCCATTGGGAACACTCTGGGTAAGTTTATGGAAGTTGACAGGTCTTTTTTTCAAACAAACGATCTCAGTGTGGCTCGGATCCTTGTAAGTCTCAACCCTAGGGAAGGGCTCGCAGACGCTATGACCTTAAAATACAGAGAGATGGAATTCCTACAACAATTGGACTATGAGAACTTGCCTTTTCGCTACCACAGATGCCACAAATATGGTCACATGGCTAAATAATGCCCCTTGGGTCACCGCCGCAGAAGGAATCCAATCAAAACTTCCAGGAAGCCAATGGCTTATCCAGCTCCCGACCCAAGCTCGGATACTCCGAAGGATCCCATCGAGGAGGAGTTAGCGGCTGATGTGGAGATTGTGACCTCCAACGATCCTTGATAGTAGGCGGCACCTGACCCTCGCCCTGAGAACGCTCCTGTGCAAACCGCCTCTCAGCCTCCTCCACCACCTGGGATAGCTGGGGCTTCACAGGCGGGTATGCCTCTCTCTCTCCCCTCCTCCCTTTGTTTTTCCGATTCAGCTTCTGTCTTTTTTGTCTCTGAGCCTGGTCCATCCAGGCAGCTCCAGATGGAGCTCTCCTCCTTAAACTTGAACTCCTTTCCTGTTGATAGTCTGATTGTTTCAGTGCCTCCGCCCTTCGACCCCCCTTCTCCTCCCCTAGGTAACCCTCCAGCCCCTTTTTTCCCCCTGGAGTCTGCTCCCCCCACTTCCGCTCCTCCCTACAACCTGAGATCTATGAAAATTCGTCCTAGGATGGGCTCAGCCCCTTGTGGTCTCGAGCAGGATCTGGTGCCTATAGGGCCCCGAAAATAGAGAGGTATAAAATCAAACCTCTCAAAGGCACAACAAAAGGAAAATATCAACATCGTCGATGGGAAAAAATTATCCTTGATCGGGGTTCTTAGAGTAGCATAGCCACCCCCTGACACTTTGAAATGATCCTCCTCTCCTTCAACTGCAGAGGGTTAGCTAGTTAACCCAAAAAACTAGCCCTCAGGGATTTAATCAAGTCTTACAATTCTGACATTCTTATGCTTCAAGAAACCCTTGGTAAAGGGGAGGATATCATTACTCTTCTCACCAAATTGCTTCCCGGTTGGCGCTTTCAGGCCATCGATGCAAACGGCTGCTCAGGTGGGGTGGTCACCGGCTACAAAGCAAGAAACCTCAGGGAAATTTCTACTTGGGGGCTTGAAAACTCTCTGGCGCTGGAGCTTTATTCCAGGGAGCTCTGTCTACCTATCCTTCTCCTAAATTTCTATGGGCCCTGTCAAGAGAGGGAGCTGTTCTGGACCTCTTTTTTCCAAAAATCCTTTCTTTCCCACCTAAACCTGATCATTGGTGGTGACCTCAATTTTTCTCTGGGGGTCTCGGAATCTTGGGGAGCCAATGCACGAGCTGACCCTCTAACAAATTTCCTCCTCTCCAAGATTGCCTCCTCCCACTTGGTGGATCTCACACTCCTTAAATATAGACCTACTTGGCGCAACAAAAGAGTAGGCGATGACTGGGTGGGTAAGAAGATGGATCACTTTCTTCTGGGCGAAGATCTTTTTGAAAAATTTTCAATCTTCTGGCATTGGGTGGGCGAAGGGGGCCTATCTGACCATTTTCTGATCCTTTTGGAGACAAAAGGAACTCAAAAAAAACTGGGGTCCCCCTTCAAATTCAACTCCTCTTGGCTGGAAGATTATTCTTTCATTGATCTATTTCACTCCACTTGGAGGAGGACTGGGCCATTGTAAGGCTTTTATGAATAATCTAACCCGCCTCAAAGCAGCTACCAAGAACTGGGTTATCCAAAAGACACAAAAGGAAGATGAGGAGCTGAGACCCTGAAGGGGGTGGTTATGCCACCCTGGCCTCTCGAAACAGAATCCGGAAGCTTGAAGCAGACCAAAGAAGAATACTTCAGGTGAAGGAGGAAAGCTGGCATTTAAAGAGCAGGGCTATCTGGCTACAAGCATGGGATGAAAATACAAATTTTTTTCAGCAATATGCTAAAGGAAGGAAAAATCTAAACACCATCTGGGAAATGCCAAAAGCAAATGGGGAAAAGGCTCAGTCTTTCGAAGAGCTTTCTTCTTTAGGGGTTTCCCACTTCAAAGATCTTTTCAAAGCCCTAGAAGAAGCCTCCATTGCTGAAGTAATAAGAGTAGCCAAATATTTCCCAATTTTCATTGATGAAGAAGGCAACGAAAGCCTGATGGCTCCGGTTTCCAAAGATGAAGTGGAGGATACCCTTAAGTCGATGCAAACAGAGAAAAGCCCAAGTCCAGATGGCTAGACTGTGGAATTCTTCCTCCATTTTTTTGACTCCCTTGGTGACGATCTGACTGCGATGGTGGAAGAATCTAGGATCTCTGGTTTGATCTACTAGCCACTCAATGCTACTTTCCTGACCCTCATCCCCAAGTCTGAACATCCCTCATCCTTTAATGACTTCCGCCCCATCTCCTTGTGCACCTGCCTATAAAAATTCATTGCAAAATTCATTGCCTCCAGGCCGAAACCCTTCCTTTCAAAAAACATCTCTGTGGAACAATTTGGCTTTTTAGATGGTCGTCAAATTCATGAGGCTGTCGGGGTTTCTTAGGAAACGCTCCACAGTCTGAAAAAAGAGCTGGAGAAAAGGGGCCATAATCAAGATTGACCTCTCCAAGGCTTTTCATAGAATCAGCTGGCTGTTCTTAAGGCTCCTCCTAACGCACCTAGGCTTCAGGCACGACTTTGTAAGGTGGATTATGGGGTGTGTTTCCTCGACCTCTATTGCTATCCTGATTAATGGTGCTGCTTCAGATTTCTTCAATCCTCAAAGGGGCCTGTGCTAGGGATGTCCCCTATCGCCCCTGCTTTTCCTGCTTACTGCTGAAGGAATCAACTTAATGATCAAAGAGGCTAAAATACAAGGTGAACTGAAAGGAATAGAAGTCGGGCTAAATCTCTGGGTAACCCATCTCCTTTTTGTTGATGATATCCTCTTGTTCTACGATGGGAGCCGGGATGACTGCCGCTGTCTGAAAAGGATCCTTGATCTCTTCTTAAAAGCTACGAGATTGGTTATAAACGAGCAGAAATCCTCCATCACTTCCGCAGGGCTCTCAACTTTAGAAGTGAACAGAGCTAAAGAGCTTCTCCCCTTTGAAGCAAAGTCCCTTCAGGATCTGTTCAAATACCTCGGTTTCTACCTCAAGCCTGATTCCTACAGATTCAAGATTAGTCCTGGCTCCTGGCTAAAATTGAGTACAGACTGAAACTTTGGAGTCTAAAATGGCTGTCAAGGGAAGGCCGCCTTGTCCTTATCAAATCGGTGGTCTTGGCCATCCCAGTCTACTGGGCTAGTCTCATCTGGGTGTCGAAGTGTATCCTCCTGAAAATTAATAAAATCTGTAGCAGATTCCTATGGGCTGGCCAGAAGAAAGAACATGTCACGCCCTAGGTGGCATGGGATAAAATTGTCAGACCAAAACGATGGGGAGGGTGGGGGATAAAGGATTTGTATCCTTTCTCTAAATCCTTAGCAGCCAAATTAACCTGGAGACTGGTGTTTTCGGAAAATATTTGGACAGATGTAACCAGAAGAAAGTATATTGACCCATTCACTCCTTTGGAATGGATCAGACTGCCCAACAAATCATCAAAAAATTCATCTGTGGTATGGAAAGCCCTGGTAGCTGCTACTCAGGTTATCGAAAAAGGCTTGGTATGGAACATGGGAGATGGCAGATCAGTAAGGCTTGGGCGAGACCCTTGGGTGGGCTGTCCAGACTCTTTTTCCCTTTCACGAGATTTGATTGAAGACCTTAACAACAAAGGGCTATCCTTCCTCCACCAAATTGCAGACCATGCAAACTCTTCTATCTGGCGACAGGAGTGGTTCTCCGGGAAAACTCTCGGCCTGGATGAAAGATGGCTGTAGGAATGGGGGGCCTATCGTGTAGTACTGCTGAATTCTCACATTCGCATTACAGAAAAACTAGATGAGCTGAGATGGGTTCATTCTCAAACCGGTCTTTACTCACCAAAAGCGGGATATGACTGGCAAATGACTCAAAAGGGATGGGAGGCACCAAGCTGGTGGGCCAAGCCACTGTGGAAATTGAAAGGGCCAGCCAAGACCAGACTTTTCTTCTAGTGTGTACTTCAAAAGAAAGTCCCCACATGGGACTATCTTCAAAAAAGGGGGAAAATCGGACCTGGGCGGTGCCCCTTGTGCAAGGAGAGTGAGGAAACTGCTCAGCATATTTTCCTCTCCTGCTCTTTCTCCAAAAGCCTCTAGAACAAAATGCTGAGATTGACCAACACCCCTTTCGTTTGGGAGGGGGAGGAAATATCTGAAGCCTGGAACTCTTGGTGGTAGCAGGCGCCCAATGAAAAAGTCAGAGCGCCGCCCCTTCTGGTTGTTTGGGGAATCTGGCTCGCCAGAAATTTCCTGATCTTCAAAGACTCCTCTCTTCCTATTTCCAGATTAGCAGCAGAAGGGGTGGCCATCTATGAAAACATCCCATCCCCTTCCACCTCGCAGAATATCAGGTCTGTTCAGCAAGAAGAAATAAAAGGCTCCATCCCCTGGGCTTACTTCGACGGGGCCTCAAATATCAAAAAAAAATGTGGAGCTGGCCTGGTTATTCATTTTCCCTCCGGAAAACTTCTCAAAGCATCCATAGGGCTTGGTACCGGAACAAATAATTTTTTCGAGCTTAAAGCATTGCACCTTCTTCTTTGCTAGCTCTCTTCGTGCAATGAGCGCGAGGCTCAGATCTTCGGAGACTCTATGATCACTATCAACTGGGCCAATGGCTCACATCACTGCAGGAATTTTTTGTTATCTCCTTTTCTTAATGATATTATCAATCTTAAATGCTGGTTTTCTGAGCTCACTATCTGTCACATTTTCAGGGAAAGAAATTCAGAAGCAGACAACCTTTCTAAAAAAGGCACTAAGCAGGATATGGGCGCATGGATAGTAGAAGAGGTGGCTGATGGGGTGGCAAGGCGACTTGCTCCTCCATCATTCACATAACTTTCATCTTATTTCTGGTTTCTGTTTCGATGTATATATTGCTACTTATTTTTCTTTTGTTTATGTAAAAACTTATTTAGGACTCAGAGCTGTTTTCCTTTTATAGGAGGCCTGAGTTCCTGTCCAAGGTTGAACCTTATATTTCCTTTTTTCCAGTACAGTGCCTACTATCTAGTTTAAATTTTGACACTATGGTTTCCCCACCACTCTGTTTCGGCTGTATTCCTACTAGGAAGCCGGGAGTTGGGGAAACTACAGGTATCTAGCTGTCCTAAAGATCAGTTTTGTGACATGGCTATTTGGGGGGAATTTATGGATATTTATACAAACAGCGGTTTTGGCTTTCTCTGAAAATAAGGGAAAGGAAATGCTCAGCATATGCTATGTAATCTCTATATATTAATAGATGGTTTGATTTTTTTCTGTGGAAAAAAAAGAAGAGGAAGAAATGAGTCCGACCATATCGTGTAATGCATTGGCAGGAATTACCACTCCTCAAACTGTCAAGATAGAAGGACATATCAAGAAGAAAAAGGTAATAGCGTTGATTGATTTAGGTAGTACCCATAATTTTATTCATTGTAAGTTAGCCAAAGAATTGAATTGTTTCCTATACCCATCACCAGAATGTCAAGTGATGGTTTCAAATGGAGAAACTATAAATTGCTCTGGAAAATGCCATAATATCAAGCTAACCATGGGGGAATATGTATTGAATAGTCCAATGCTTTCCATTCCTATGGGAGGTGTTGTTGTTGTACTAGGAGTACAATGGTTACAATCTTTGGGGATGGTAGCTTTTAATTTTCAAGAACTTTTCTTGAAAAATTTTTCAGAAGGAAAGGAAGTCGAATTACTGGGTATTGCAGGGAAGCCAGAAAAGATAATAAGATCTAATTTCATGAAAAATATTCTAAAGAAAGAAAAATGAGGCATAATTGCACAATTATGCTCACTAGAAGTTCCAACATCAGAATCATCTATTTCTGCAGATCTCTAAAAATTATTGGACAATCATTCCAAGGTTTTTGAAACTCCAAAAGGACTCCCACATCTTTGTGATCATGATCATGCTATTCATTTGATTATAGGAAGTGTTCCTCCAAACATCAGGCCTTATAGATATCCTTATGTCCAAAAGAGAGGAATTGAACGTATGATTGCAGAAATGTTAGAAACGGGTATAATTCAAACTAGTCAAAGTTCTTTCTCTGCTCCTGTAGTATTGGTACACAAGAAGGATGGATCATGGTGCATGTGTCCAGATTATAGGGAGCTCAATAAGCTCACCATTAAAGATAAATTTCCCTGTGATTGATGAATTATTGGATGAATTACATGCAGCAATTTATTTTACCAAATTGGATCTTTGTGCTTAGTAACAATAAATTAGAATGAAGACTCAAGATATTCCAAAAACAGCATTTCGAACTCATGAGGGTCATTATGAATTTTTGGTCTTGCCTTTTTGCCTTACCAATTCACCTTCTACATTTCAAGGGCTGATGAATTCCATTTTCAAACCCTTCCTTAGAAAATTTGTGCTAGTATTTTTTGATGATATACTAATCTACAATAGGTCTTCGAAGGATCATGTTCAACATGTTGACAGGGTGCTCAAACTATTGCAGGAGAAACAATTATATCCAAAAACATCCAAATGTTTCTTCGGAGTACAAGAGGTGGAATATCTGGGTCATATTGTATCTCACGAGGGTGTTAAGGTAGACCCTAACAAAATTAAAGCCATTAAGGAATGGAAAGTCCCCACAGCCATATAGCAGTTGCGAGGATTTCTCGGGTTAACAGGATATTATCAAAAGTTTGTTAAGAATTATGGGAGAATAGAATCATCTCTAACAACAGTATTGAAGAAAGATGCACTTTCATGGACTCCTAAAGCAACTAAGAGCTTTGAACATCTTAAAGAGGCAATGTGCCTAGCACCAGTCTTAGTTACATCAGAATTCACAAAAACCTTTATTGTGGAGTGTGATGCCTCAAGGAATGGAATTGGTGTTGTTTTAATGCAAGAAGGAAAACCCATTGCTTTTAAAAGTCGTCCAATCAAAGTAAAGTATTTACAGAAACCTATTTATGAGAAGGAAATGTTAACAATACTGCATGCACTAAAGAAATGGAGAACTTACCTAATGGGAAGACACCTCAAGGTAAAAAATGATCATGATAGTCTTAAACCAAGAAGTGTAGGAGAACATCAAGAAGATATTTGAAACAAGGACTAAAGCCAATGATTTCTAGATTGGAGACAAAGTGCTGAAATGGGATTCAAGAAGAGAGGACAAAGGCAAACATGGAAAATTTGAAAATCTATGGAAAGGTCCATACATCATCCATTCAGTTAGAGGTAACGATGCATTATTTCTACAAGAACTAGATGGAACAGAGTTATTTGGAGGTCCTGTCAATGGCGGGATGCTCAAGCATTATTTTTGTTAAAGTTCTTAGTTTTAAGCCTCGTTCATTGTACATAATTTTTTTTGAGTAAGATATCAGAAAAATGAAACACAAAAACAAAGAAAATAATAAAAGGAGGGCAGGTTTAAAGAAAAGGTATAGCCCCATACCAAAAAAGATTATATCTGAAAGTGTGCAAGTCTAAATGCCACTTCTTTGAAGAAAAGAAAGTATTTTTCAATCATTTAGCCTAATCATGATTGAACATGTTTTAAATTTATGCTAATAGGTTTATAAAATAATATTGGCCAAACCATGTAAACTAGGCTTATCAGTAGATTATATTAGGAAAAGATAGTTGGTTTCAATGCTCAAATCTGAACCAAAAGAAAAAGAGAGGGATCAGTAACAAATTCCAAATTATTAGCCCTCAAATTTCTTGTTTTCCTTGCGCAAAAATAATCTTTGTGTGCAGCCTTTCTATAATGCCACAGCTCATGATAAATTAGATTTCTTAACCTTGGTTTGATCATGTCTTAAATTTCATGTTAGTAGATTAGAGAATGAAGATCTATCAAATTGCTTAACCTTGACAGATAAGTAGACTAGGTAGAGAATAAAAGAGCTCATAAGCCTAATCTAATCTCTTGGAAGTTATAAGGGTACAAATAGATAGTTTTTATTCTTTCAAAAGAAAATTATGTCAAGGGTTTGCAACTCCAAGTGCACCCAGAAGAAGAAAAAAATGTTAGGCAAAGTATGATGGGTAGGTAGAATTGATATGAAGAAATCATGTTTTTTTCAGAATTTGAGATCATAGCTTCAGAGAACAGGAGTAAATCGACAAGTAAAGGAAGAAGGATCTGTCAAGTACATGTAAGGAGCTGATCTTCAAAACCCAGATATTTAAACTCTGAGGATTTGGACACCTCTTGAAAAGGAGCTGCCCTCCCCAAGTGGAGCCATTGTTAGTCATCAGTATTTTTCACTATATTTATATGACTATAGATTGGTTCTACATTTTTGAAAAAAACCTTCCTTGAATATTATGAGTTTCAGACATCTCACTACCTTCATTATCCTTATAGAAATTTTTTCACTATTCTATCATTTTACCATTTCATGGCCACCCTGTTGCTCCTACAAACTCCTTATGGGCTTTTACCTATCATTTTTAGCCCCCTTCCTTTCCTATAACCTCATTGCCTCATTTTTTCTCTATCAATAGACCCCATCCTACATCTAGGGTTTCCTATAGCCTACTCATTCCCATGTTCCCCAAGTTCCTCAAGAATTAATTGTATCAAAACTATCTCTATAGGCTCTTTAGATAAATCAAGTACATTGGATTTTGGATCTTCAATGCAACACTTTGACAATACTTTGTTTTTCACTTGAAGCCTCCAAGCCAATTTTCAATCAAGATCAAGTCAAAGGATCCTCCCACTAGGTGATTAGGGTTTCACATGTTGTAAGGTCATCATTGGATGTTCCAGGTACTACTTTTCCTTTGCTAGAATCTGGCTCAGATGTAATAGAATGTCAAGACATAGTTATTCAAGGAAGACCTAAAATATTTCCAAAGAAGACTATCCCTTCAGTTCAGAGTCTGCACATGAGGAAAATGGACAAACTTTGGCACTTCTGCAGGAGTGTTGAAAGGTCTATCAACAAAAAGTACTGATAAGGTAGGTGGTCTACTCCTGAATGAAGACAACTTGCAGCAAGGAGAAGAGGAAACACTTGTTCTTGTAGATGATTAGGGTTTATGAACTTGATGGTCCAGTTGAGTGCCGAACAAGTGATTAAGTGCATAAATGACATGGAGGAGACACACAAATCCAAACATGAAAAAATTATATCAGAGAAGATATTGAAGAGATAGGGAAAAAGGCGAGGTGAAATGGACAGAAATGAATGAACTTGAAAGGGCTATAGAGAACTTAGAAGACAACACTGATGATTATTGTAAAGAACTCCAGACACCTAGGGTTTTGGGAAAATGGCCAGAGAAGGTGAAATGATGAGTTGAACTCCACGGTGGAAGAAAAAGGATTTTGAAGATTTCACTGTGTGATCAAATCCAAAACTTGTAAAAAATGAGCTTTCCATGTCTAAATGAGCAAAGGATGAGTTGAGCTCCAAGGTGGGAACAAAATAGGTTTTTGGAGATGCTACTATATGACCAAATCCTAAAGTTGTAAAAATCAGTTTGGCATGCCTCAAGGAGCAAAGGTGAAAGTGAACTTCAATGTTTTCAGTCACCTGCAAAGTAAAAGTGTTAAAGGACATCAATAAGACAAGAAAATTCAATTTTACGAATTAAGCAAATCAACAAAGAAAAAATGTCAAAAGGGTGTTAGTAAGAAAAGAGAAGGACTCTCAAACATTAGAAAGTGGGTTTTAAATATTAAATCAATATTCTATAAGCCTATAAAAGTCCATCTAACACTTCAATAAATCATTATTGCATTTCAAGTGATCAAGACCACTCAAGAGTGAAGAATTTGGGAGTTTTCAAGTCAAAATTGGGCACATTTGTCTGGCACTGCGTGCCAGGGATCGGGCATTGCACCCTTAGAAAAATTCCTCTATACAAATTACAGTAGTGTTGCGTGCCTGCAAGTGAGCACTACACACTAGGGAAGGAAATTCACCCTTGCCTAATAGGCCCAGTGAAGAAAACCTTTGGCACTGCGCGCTTAGCCTCGGTGTTGTGCCCTTGGCCTTGGCACTGCATGCTTGGGCAGGAAGGGTTCCAAAGCCCTAAAACCACTCAATTCACTCCAAATCACTTTCAAGCTTCCTCCAAGGTCCTCCAAGGCACTGATAAATGGTAAGTGGATTCCCTGACCACATTTTCAAGCTATTTTATGATTTGTAATTAAAAGAAGTTGAAACCCTAAGAAGAAACCCTAGGTGTTTAAACTTGGAATCATTGTTTACCATTACCTCATATACCTATAAATAAAATCAGTGATAGCTAGAGGGATTACACTATTTCAAGTTTTTTCATTCACCTAAGCTGTACCTACACCCATCCCATTCATAACATTCAGTCCCTTCACTTGCAAAAAGATTGAGATTCCGTTGCCCTCCTTCATCTCATTTTGACATGATCCCAAGAGTGTTTCAAAACAGAATTTTAAACATGTCAGTAGAGGGAGATGATAGTGACAGTGGTGGAGAGGATAAAATTCCAAGGAGCCACACAAATGTGGAAAGATAAACATATCTGAACCCCTCAACACAAAGGAGCCAATGGAATCTCCCCTTACTGTTTCATGTTTCAAAAATTTAGGTTGCTATGAATTTTGTGAAAAGGTGCAGTAACTGCAAAACCACCCTGAGCTAACTAGACTATTTATGATTAACTTGCATGACAAACAAGTTAACCTTGTAGGGGTCACCTTTAAGTTATCTACAGATTCTATTGCCAATTCCACAGGCATACCTAGTGTAAGGGAGAAATGGTTCAAGAAAGCCAATCTTGACGTGAGTTACTTTGAGCCATATCTTAAACCAAGTTATAAAGACCACAAAAAGTCCATCTTTCCTTTCTCACATTTGCTTGATATATATGCACCTATTATGAGGATCATTATGAAGTATTCACATGTGAGGGAAGGTTCTCCCATCTTTACTCATACCACATCAGGTTGCTTATGCATTTTACTAGAGTGAGGATGTTTCACATACCCTATTACCTCTATAGAAGCATTGATAAAATGTCCTATATTGTACAAAAGAGAGACTATCCTCAACAGATGCAAAGCCTTTTTAATCATTCTTTGATCAAGATGGTTTTTATGCACCAACTACAACAGAAGGGTATTCCATGGGAGACCTTCATTGCCAATGTGGTTTTCACTTCTCCACAAGCCCATCATCATCAAGACATTCCTTCATCTTCTAACCCTCCCATCCCTACTTCTCCATCACTTCATGTTGTTCATACATCTCCACTCACTCACATTCCCTCACCTCATGATGGTCCTCATTCATCACCTTCCTATAGCCCTTCACCCTCATCTCATGACACCACAACATCAAACAATGAGGAAGATGGCAGTGAGGAAGATGGAAGTGGGGCAAATGGCAGTGAAACAGATGACACTAGGATGGTTGACATAGAGCCTTATCGTTCAACCTATCAAAGAGGCCATAGGCAGGTTTTTGATCCACATATTGTGGAAGGGGCCTTGCCTTCTACATCAACAAAACACCTTAACAAAGGTAAGGAAAAGTTTGAAGAGTAGGTCATGGTTGAAAAAAAATATGAACATGAGAGTGAACAAGAGTTTTAGTTAATTCACCTTAACAGTGAGAATGAGGATGAAGAGAGGATCAGAAACACGCTTTTCAAAAGCAAATATGCTCAAATTAAAGAGCTGCAAGCCAATCTTGGTAGGGCTAAAAATGTAATAAACTTCCTTGAGGTAGAAAACCAGCAGTTAGAAACAGAGAAATCCATCTGTGAGGTCAGATCTGTCAGAGCTCGAGAAGAGGCTGCAAATACCAAGGAAAAGATATATGAGGCCTTGGGGACTTTTGATGAGGATGAAGAAGAGGACGAACAGCCTCCTAGGAAGAGGCCAAGGACAATTGGTTTGAAGAAAGCCTTAGCCAAATAAAGAGAGCAAGGGACCGCATTGGCAGAGCAGCTCACTTCAAGTGTGCTGCTTGCCATGGAGATAGATTATGATAGGTAGTATTGGCTAGAGATTGAAAATGTGCACTTAGAGGATCAACTTTAGAAGCCACAAAGGAACATTAACATACAAAAGAAGATGGCAAGGCATTATGCCTTGAGAAACAAAATTGCAAGGGCCAAGCTCAAAATAACCCTTGCAAAATTTCAAGCCCTAAAAGAGGCAAAGGATAAAAAAAAACTTGAAATTATTTTTTATTCATCCCTCCAAGCATCCCAAACATGATCAGCAAGACAAATCCCAATTTTGGCACATTTTTGCAAATTTTATGTTTTTTACTGTTTGGCCAACAGAAAAAGGGCCAAGCACGCAGCGCCACTGGCACTGTGCTCTTTTTTAGGGAACCCAGTGGAGGAAAAATTTACATTTTCATGATCCTTTGGCCAAGAAAATCACCCTCACAAAGTTTCAAGTCATTTGGAGTAGAATTGGTTCCTCAAAAGGGCCAAAAACAAGCAAACAATAACCTTTCTGTCCTCTTTTAAGCACTGGAGTTGCGCCCTGAGAGTCTTGGGAGAAATGGTCTTTGACTAGGTAAATGCAAACCAATATGAAACATAAAGGCATGTCTGAAAACTAGATAGGACAGGCTTTCCAATGAGCTATCATGGAGCTCATTTTGACACCGGGAAGGCCTCCAAATCTTAGCTGCAAAAATAGCACTTTTCCCAGTTTCGGCGTTGCGCCCTTGCCAAAAAATCAACAAAAGACACTTGGAGTTATTGAAAAAGATATTTTGGGGGTTCTGAAGGCAAATAACTCTAGAGTTAGCTAAGGAGTTATGTTAGAATTTATTTTTGCATTTATTAAGTTAGGATATTTGTGCCTTGGGCCTTGCATGGTCTCATAGGACAAAACGACATTTATGTGTAGTTAATGGCTTCTAAAACCCTAGATATGGTTTTGATCCTCATTTGCAAGTTAAATACTACATTGAGGCTTCAATTTTTTTGTTGGTTGTTTTATGGAGATGAATACATAGACTTGGAGTTTTGAAGAAATTGGCTTTTGGAGCTTTCTGATTGTTTTGGATTGAATGCCATGGAGCAAGCACTTTCATAGGACTCATGAACTTTGTTGAATTGTGATGTGTTTCTAATATTGTATTTTTTTCATTATGTTTTACATATTTTCCATCTTTTCTCTTGAAATAGAATAGAAAGTTCAGGTTAAGACATGTTTTTTAGAGGCACCATAACTTTGTCTGCTTCTATTGTTTAAATGTTTTCCTCTACTAGGTTTTCTTGGAGAAATTAGGAGTTCCATGTTTCTCGATGTCCATATAGTTTTTTTCTTTGAGATTAAATCATTAGAGTATGTCCAAATAATTTTATGGTTTTCCCTGTCCTTTGGTATTTCTTGAAATGTTGTTCTCAAGGCTTTCTTTGAAGTGTACTAATTAGGGTTTAGGCTAAAGAACTTTATGGTTTTCCTTGTCCATTAGTCTATCTTGAAATGTTTACTTTGAAGGTATTTATATCTTGATTAAGGAATTTAGGATTTCCCTTCTCTTTAATCACTACTTATGTGATATCTTGAATGTTTTTTTTCTCTGAAGGTATGTAGCTAGAGAAGTTAGGAGTTCCCTGCTCTCTAGGGTTTGTTGGATAGTTGTTTTAAAGTTTACTTGATAGAGCTAGGTCAAATAAGTTGATGGTGCACCCTGTCCTTTGATTATTTCTTAATGCATAGTAATCTTATAGACTCTTCTTGTTATATTTTATGTTAAAGGATTCTTAACTTCCCTTTAAACCTACTACATTCACAACTTGATGTTAATTTCACACTCACTAAAACTATTTAGATCCATTTGGCTTAGTTAAACTTTCCCTATGAAACACCCTTGACCTATTGTAGTAATTTTCAAGACCTGTTGCAAACTCCATAGCCCAATGGTTTGAATCGCTCTCACTCTATCTGTTCTGCTTAACAAGCAACCCAACCAAACAAAACAAACAAACCCTATCATTATAACTAGCCTAAAATCGAAACCCTAAAATCAATCAAGTTTACATATTTTATACAAATATAAAGAGAGCCCTCTCTGAGTCTAGGAAGGCTAGGTCCTAGGACTCCAAAGTTGGTTTGATGTTACCCTTGTACATTTGGTCTTGCCAAGCTGATAAATTATAGGGACCTAACAACCCTTCTACCATTTCTGATGGTTGGATATCCATGAGTGGACTCCTCCACTCCATGAACCTTCTCCTATGGCTAATCCACCTCAAGAAACTCATCTTTGGGAACCAACAGTTCCTCCTCCACATGCAAGTCCAACAAAGTGACAACCGCATGGCTTTCCCCTCATCAAATTTTATATCCCGTCGCACAACAGTCATTCTGTTGTGGGGAAAATACACATGATAATTATGGGGTGTTTCTATGTACCCCACAAAAATCCCAACTCCAGCTCACAGCTCCAGCTTCTTCCTGACATCCATGGTCACATGCAGATAAATAGATGACCCAAAAATCTTAAAGTGTTAAACATCCGGTTTCTTACTAGTGAAATATTCTTTAGGTGTACTCATGGCAAGTACTCTATGAGGACAACGGTTTTTCACATAAATCAAAGTGTTCCATGCTTCTTCCCACAAATGCATTAGTAGGCCCTGATCATGCAACATCGCTCGTGTTTCACCCATGATCGTTCTATTCTTCCTCTCCGTGACCCCATTTTGTTGTGGGTTATGAGGCTCTATGAGTTCTCTTTGAATTTCTTCTTTGCTGCAGAAGCTATTGGATTCATTAGAGATGTATTCTCCACCATTATCACTCCTAAGAGCCTTCACTTGCTTCCCCGACTCTTTCTCCACCAATTCCTTAAACTCACAGAACTTTGAGAATGTTTGATCCTTCTTTTGCATAAATAAGATCCACCATTTACGAGAAAATTCATCAAGAAATATTACATAGGACTTATGTTTTGATATTGAAGTAATTAAGAATGGTCCACACACATCTATGTGAAATCTCTCAAGGATCCCTGAGCACATTTCTCCTTCTCATGAAAGGTGGAATTTACATTCTTCCCCATGGTGCAACCCTTGTAGTGATATAACTAAGAAAGTGTTCCCATTAGATGTCCAATAGGTATTTGTTGCATGACTTTCAAGGATCCATGATGAAGATCGCCCAATCGCATGTGCCATAATTCGCCCTCATCTCGGATCACCAATTTTTCTGTCTTACCCATCATGGCATCGCAACCATCTACCTTCAGCTTGTAGAGATTCTTAACTTTAATCCCTATCCTCTTGGCTTGACCCATTATTTAATGTCGCAGGAAATATTTTCCATCACTAAAGACAATTTCATATCCTCTATCCACCAACATTGCGACTAAGACCAAATTTTTCTTCAGATCTAGAACATGCATAACATCTTTCAATTGAAAAGGTTTACTTGAATCCCTCTAAAAGGTAATGGTACCAATCTCGGTGGCACTGTACTGTCTGTCCTCACCCATCTCTATATGCATATGGAGATCTTTCTCCTCGAAGTCACTGAAAAGTTCCTTATCTCCTGGCATGTGAAAGGAAGTGCCACTATCCAAATACCACATCAATCCCAATGCACTTGCACCATTCATTCAATCAAGGATAATTCAAGCTCAAATTGCAAGGCAAGGCCCTCACCAACTGCATCTCTGAAAAACTTCTCGTTCTTCTTCTTTTGTTGACAGTTAGTAGCAAGATGCCCATGTTCATGATAGTAAAAACACTTCACCTTGGACATATCCAACTTCTTGCCTTTAGAATCAGATTTAGAATGGAATTTTTTCCCCTTCCCCTTATTTTCCTTGGTATCCAAAGCTAAATCCTCTTCATCATCATGCTTTGATGAAGAGCCATCGCTGGTGTTCCACGTAAACTCCTCCTACACTAGATCCGACCAAAGTCGTTCATAACTGTGCCAACTCTTAGCAAGTACCAAGAGAACCACACTCACTAGATCATCATTAGAAACTGTTATTCCCACACTCCCCAATTCATCCTGACATTGGACAAACTTTGTGAGATACTTCGGAATGGTGTCTCCCTTTTCCATCTTGATCTTTCTGAGTTTATATTTGAGAATCAATTTCCTATGGTCACTACTGTTTTGGAATAGATCCATCAAAGCCTTCCACATAGCATATGATGTGGCTTTCCCATGGAGCTTGAGACAATGTGGTCTCGTATTCCCTCCAACATGATCCTCTTCTCCTTTTTCACTTTTTTTTTCCATGCATCAAGATTGGTAGCATCTGATGAAGCGGGCTTAGGAACATCATTGTCAATGAATTCCTTCAAGCAATTTTCTTTGAGTACTGCCTCCACCCTATCCTTCGAAGAAATGTAGTTAGTTCGAGCTGCCCTCAAGTGCATACTCTAACCTCAAGCCATTGAAATCCATTTCGATCTTCAATCATTTGTCACATCAAGAAAGTCTTTCTAAAAATTTGAATTCTTTCCACCAAAAAATTCAATTCCTACTTCACTACTAAAATTTCCTGTGCTCCAATACCATGTATAAATTATACAAAATACATGTATGTCTTGGATTCTCCAGATCTAACAATATGCTACTGTTAAATACATAATCACTTCTACAATATCATGAAGAAAGATCAATCACACACAACACAGATAATTTACCGGGGAAAGATTATAGCTAAAAACCCCACTATATTCTATTGTATATTATATCATGGATCATGAAACAATTACATACAAAGCTCCAATCCAAGATCTTTCAATACATGAACTAATTGTCTCACACTGTCATACAAAAATTAGCAAGTTCCTTAGCCAATTTATTGTCTCCAAAAAACCCACCTCCACTACGCAATCCATGTTGATAGCCATCCTTGAATGACTGCAATATTTCCTTCCTTGACTGCACAATCCTCATGGGCACATACAATGTGTGTGTGGTTGCATGTCTGCAACCGAATAATGTCACAACTGATAGTTCACTTCCCTTTCACCTAGAACTCAACTGCGTCTCCACTCGATCTGACATGCATGCAGTTAATAATAGTAAATATTTAGTTGGATTTGAGACCATTGATTGTGAATTAATTAATAATTAATTCACTTGATCTCTCACTAGTGTATCTTCAGTTACAACTAGCACAGCTGAGTTTAACTCACTTAACTGAGTTAAACTACTTTAAAACTTGCATAACTACACTTCCAACTTTGTTACAACTTCGAATCACTTAGTTATAACTAAGTCAACCTGCAAGTCCAACCAACCAACCTCTTAACTCGAAATTCCTTTAGCTAACTGATTTTCCACTTCAATTAACTATTTCCAAGTGCTCATTGAGAATATAATATATTTTATTGTCCAACTAATATTAAGGGATAATAATAATAGAGATGCATCTATAAATATACATGAAATCTATAAATAGAATTTGCACATATGTCTATAAATAGAATTTTCACATACATCTATAAATAGACATACACCTAAAAATAGGCTGAGGCTCCATCCTAGTGTAGGTGCTTCATTTTCACTAGGATCTTCTTGTTGAATCTCAACACCTTGATCTACCCTTTTAACCCATTACAATTCATGAGGGGCTTTGACCCACCCCAATGCCCTTGTGCGCCGCATAACTTGCAAAATATTTTACAAAAATATAGGAAAAATAGCCTTCGGACTTAGGGGACCCCGCTCCAATACGCCCCCAACACAATATTGTTTCTCATCCCGAGTCACACTAGTAATGGAGTCTTCATTGTGGTCTGGAGCACCTCAATATCAACAGCAAATGGTGCCAAGACACATGTACTTTGGTCCACTGCACTCTGCACAGTCTCTACCATCTTTTCTGAAGTCGAACCTTGAGTGGCCAAAGTGACTCTCTGCAACATCTGGTTTAGGTTTCAAACTATAGCATCAAGGTCCTGAGACAATTTCATTGCCTTGTCTACCCATGGCTTCATATGGTCAGTGACTATCTATTTCTTGTGGTGGAGCTTCTTAACCACATCTCACAATGTATAGCTGGTGTGAAGGTGTGCCATTTTCTAGGCCGGGATGAATGTAGGAAAAGACTCCTGCAAGTCTTAGAACTCCTACTCCTTAGCATGCAGCTCCTGATTAATATTTTTCACTAAGGGATATGTCAGATAGAGGTTCACAATCCCATGGCAGTCTCGAATAATGTGGAGCCATAGGCAACATACACTTAAATACTGGCTCTTACGTCCTTGATAATGGTTTCTCGTTGTGCGCGCACCTTTGAGGGAGTCTTGGGTTGCAACTTTGCCTGCAAGGCAGAAATTTGTTGCTCAAAATATTCTTTTACCAAATGGATCTCGGAACTGGAAGCTCCGAGGGCTATGACTAGTCTCTCAATTTTTGCTTGCGGTATGACAGAGGCTGGGATATTGATAACATTGGGGATCTTGACACATAATCAGTCAATGAATCTATCTAGATCCACACACTAAGTTATTTATTATTGTTGCACCTTTTGAGCTTGGATATGATCTGTCGTCTCTGTAGCGGAAAATTGTTCAGCTTCGCTAAGATGTTTATGCTTTTATTTGAGGTTCAATCAAGATGGAAACTTCTTGACAGAGCGTGCATCTGGTTTCAAAGTGATCTTCATAATGCCTAGGTCACCTACAATTCCCTTGGGCTCAAAAGAATTTGTAGGAAACATGTCATGCTACTCTATCAGTAGCTCTGCAATTTTTCCTATTGTATCATCATACCAGTAATCCATAATTTTGGCCAACTTAGGTTGTTCTTTCGTCCCAATGTTGAATTCTTTCAATTTTAGAGGATTGATTACATCTACCATTCCTAGTGAGGGCCTTGAAACTGTGCGCTCTCCTTCGGACTCATGTATGTTGAAATTTATGGGATCATATTCATTGTCTTCTATCGATAGGTTCCCACAGTTGATGATGTCCTACATCTGCGCATCCCATGCTGGCATGGTGCATTCCTTCTTTGGTTGGGAATCGTCAAAGATAAGAGCATCTATATCCTGCAACACTTCGTCCAATCCCTCCAATCCTTTGACCAAGCTAAAGGTTGATAGGAATTAATCAGTCATTGTGATCCAATGTCTCGTGCCTTAGTGTCACTCAGCTTTCAAATAATATGTAGTGGGCACCTGTCCTAATGAGTGAATAAACACATGAACCCATTCCTCCCATGTCTTTTCTTTCCATACTTCTATCCACATGGCCAAGTGTTTGCGCAGATCACCCTGACCATAGAATAATTCAGTTGGTGGGGTAATGGGTGGCTTAAAGCACAACTTCATCCTTTGACTGTACTCCTCCTAGTTCTCAAAAGTTCCGTTCTGTGACTCCCACCAGTGTGTTGGAGTTGCGCGCATAGCTAAATCCAGTGCCCAGAATCTGTGTTCTCTGTGGAAAAAAATTTCAAATTCTAGAAAAATAATATGACACTACCAAAACCATCAAAATAGGGTAATTCCCTTACCTCTGAGGAGATTCATTGGAAATCCTTGGTTATCTTAAGGAAACGCAACACAGAAACATAATGCATTTGATTCTGCCAGTTCTCCATTTCTCCATCTAAATCTGAAAATCATGCACTATATTTTTCCCAGTTCAACATTCCATCAGTTGTGGGGTTGATCCAATCCTCATCCCACGTAGTTAACTTATAGATATGGTCAACGTCATCTCCTTCATGAATTGGCTCTGTGTATCTTTCTCCTTCTGTGCGATCTAGTGGAACTATTACTTGCATTCCATCATTCTATAATGTCATGCTTCTACGCTTTAGTTTGATGAGACTGCCCATTTAAATAGCCCAGTCTAATCCTAACAGCACAGGGTAAGAGTTTGAATCATCCAAAAATTTTATTACTTCAAAATCCACACATACCTTAACCCCAACAATCTCTACCAGGACCTATGGAAATCGTCCAAGTGGAATGATATTTTGTTGGTTGGCCATGTGCAGCTGAATAGTGGACCATTTCAATTTGGGTTCTCCCATCCTCTGTCAGGTATACTTTGGCATGATATTTGTGTTTGACCCCAGATCCAAGGTGACTTGACCCATCTCATACTCACCAATCTACATATTCATGTGCATATCCCGACCAGTTATCTTCCTTTTCTTATAAATTTTGTTCTCAACCTTAATCTCCACTTAAGGTACTTCTTTTTCTGCGCAACTATCTATCAGTTTGTGTATATTATCTACTGCCTTCTGGTTGCATGCTAGCTTAATGCAGGCTTGTAGGAATGGTTTGATTTCATTATCAGCTTTTATTTCAATTGTGGTTTTTGACATGGAAGCTCCCATATTAGCAAAATACTTTCTGGCCTCAATATAAACCTCTTTTTATTTTTGTAGGTTGAGGCCTTCCTTATTTTCATTTTTTTTTCATCAATGGCACTACGACATCCTTTTCCTCATTTCCTCTAGCAGAAACACCACTACGTGTAATCACATTTACATTCGAACCATCATTGCGCAGTTCAACTTTAACCATATGTATGTTCTACATAGGTGCCTACTATTTTTCCTGCATTTTATCTATTAGCACATGACAACATTAAATTACATTATCATATTTCCTATATTACCTGTAGGATTGTCACACAAGATTAGGGCAGTTGCACGCATAATGCCCAATGTCTCCATTGTTATAGCATATTAGTTGCCCTTTCCCTCGACCTACGCCTCCACCTATCCCCCCTCCCCATCCTCTTGCTAGGGATCATCCTCATCCGAAGGGAGATGCTGGCATTGAATGGTTGACCTACACTCTATAAAGGTTCGCTCTACCTATCATCAGGTCATACGCTTGGCAGTTGTGCTCCTTGTGACCAACTAAAGAGTAGAATATGCACAATTGTTGCTTCATTTCTGGCACATAGTCTCCTAATCCCAGGAAGTGGTTTGTATCATGCCATCTAGTGACCCTAAAATCCATACACCATAGCGTGGGGGTACTAGGCCCCACATCCTCCCTAGGATGCAGTGGATTTGGTGACCCAGCTTGCAGATAATCCGAAAATAGAGGAAACAAATCCTTGATTTGGCTAGCACCCTTGCAACATACACACCAGACATCTGCGCAAACTTATTTACCTCAATATATGCATATATTTTGAATTTCTAAGTGCATAGCCTCGATTTGGATCTAAATTTTCAATGCTCCAAATTGAGCATCGTATTTGGCGAAACTTGAAATTTCAAAGAAATTTCCAGAGCTTCTTCCTGAGAATAAATCTTCTGCTGACCAAGAGGTCCCTGCAGATGCGACAAGAGCATGGAAATGAAACATTCCTTATGTTTCTTATCCTCGTAAACAAATCCTCTGTCATTGATAGCTTTATTCAGCCATTGGCCAGCCTAGGAGACTGATTCTTGCGGCCCTTGCTTGATGTCTTTGAGTTGTACTATGCATTACGAATAGGACTTTGGCTTCCAGAACTACTGCTTCAGTGCATACTTAATCTTTTGAACACTATGATCTGAATTCTAAGAAAGGTATCTCATGAACCAATCTAAAGCACGACCTTCAAATTCCATAGCCATCTGCGCTCCCTTGACAACATTAGTATTCACATTCTGTGCAGTCCACACCACATTCGCCACAAACCAAATTCAATCAATATCTTCATCCCCCACACCCTTAAATTTAGGTAACTTCATCTACATGGCCATATCTCCGTAGTTGGGGGTGGTGGTGGGGTAGGAGGGTTCTTACCCCTTCACGAATTTGATGGTGGCATATCAGGAGGGTTATCCTCAACTTTCTCTGCCCTACTGCTTTCTAGACTAGATGAGTTTCTTAGAGGATTGTATATAGACCTGTCCCCTCTCTGGTTGACCCGATAGTATTTTCCATTTCCCATAGTACTTTTAGTCTAATCAGGGGTCATTCATTTGGTGTGGCTAAAAAAAATCCCCTTTTCACACAATCGCATCTTAATTAGAAGAGGCAGGGTTTGTAAGAATTTACCTCTTAATACCTTAAAAAACTTCTTTCAGCTTCAGAATATGAAGCGAACTAATCTACTGCAAATTATTTCACAAACTCGCCCAAGATGTTGTCAACCCAGTGATCTATAGTCCTAGTGATGGAATTATTAGTCTTTTCCAATTGTTGGATCAATTTAGGGGTTCACTACGTGACTTGATTGTTCTTCCAACAGGTTCAGAATTTTGATAATCTTGACAACCACTCTTGTAATTCATGTGCAAAGGTTATGAATAATATCTCGTGAACCTCGGTGAAGATATACTTGTTCTTCCTGATCTAGGAGGACCTTGATCAGTACAAGATCGACAGAGTTCCAGATTGTCTGACGTCCAGTTCAGTTTCCAAATCCGCAGTTCCGTCAGTATCGTCCAAAGGAAGACCTCAAAGTCATTCATGGTTTAGTGTTAGGTTCATGGCATGATCTTCATGTGTGTGATGAAAAGGTGAAATTGGGTTAAAATTGGTGAAAGGGTGAAATACCTTACAATGTAAATTTCTATGGTTTTAAATGCTAAGACCTAATCATAAAAACCTAAGGTCTAATCCTAGCATTAAGAGGCAACCTAGATCTAAAACCCTAATACCTAAGCCTAAAAACCTATCAAATGATCTAATTCTTAAACATTAAAACTATGAAAAATTCCTAAACATTAGACCTAGCATTAAGCCTAAGTCTTAAACCTAACACTACTACATTTGGTGGAAATTCCGACACTTGGTTCTGACGCTTTTGACCAAATGTCGGAAATTTCCCCAAATTTTTTCCATCCCGCCCGAAACCGTCGCTATACCGACGTTTATAGAAAAGTGTCGCAATACCGACTCTTAGAAAAGTATCAAAATTGTGACGTTTGGAGGAAGACATCGCCATTGCGACGCTATGGCCCAAAGCGTCGCTATTGCGATGACTGCCTCCAAACGTAGCAAGTGCGACACAATGTCTAAGTGTCGCAATTGCGATGTTTGGAGGCCTTCGTCACAATAGCGACACCTTTTCCACCGTCGGTATAACGACACTTATATGCGCGCTAAATAAAAATATGAAACTTATATGCGCGCTACATAAAATTGATTTTATTATTTCGTATCCGTCGCAATAGCTACATTAACGTCTGATATCACGCGCGCATTCGCCCTCTACTCTTGCAGAACAGCATTCGCCCTCAGCATTCACCCTCAGCTCTTGCAGAACAGCATTTTCCCTCAGCATTCGCCCTCAGTGTTCACCCTCAGCTCTTGCAAAATGGTAAGTTCTTACTGCAGGCCCTTCCTCCTATAGTAGGGTTGACTCTATTTGGTTTTTTTTGGTCAATTCCATTGGATTGTGTTAGGATGTAGGGTTCTCTCTAGATGTCAAGAATCAAGATTCAATACCCTCTATTATCTTCATCACCCAATACAATATTTAAATTTTTGCCAAAGAAACGCTTATTAATTTGGCAGCCATTATTTCTCCCTGCTTTAAAAACCCTACATTTAAATGAAAACAAGCATTGCATTTCAACTACAAAAATCTATTAGTGTTCAAATGTACAGGTGTGCTACATTAACGTCTGATATCACGCGCGCATTCGCCCTCAAATCTTGCAGAACAACATTCGCCCTCAGCATTCGCCCTGAGCTCTTGTAGAATAGCATTTGCCCTGCATTCGCCCTCATCTCTTATAGAACAGCATTCGCCCTTAACTCTTGCAGAACAGCATTCGCCCTCAGCTCTTGAAAAATGGTAAGTTATTACTGCAAGCCCTTCCTCCTATAGTAGGGTTGACTCTATTTGGGTTTTTTTGGTCAATTCCATTAGATTGTGTTAGGCTGTAGGGTTCTCTCTAGATGTCAAGAATCAAGATTCAATACCCTCTATTATCTTCATCACCCAATACAAGATTTAAATTTTCCCAAAGAAACGCTTATTAATTTGGCAGCCATTATTTCTCCCTGCTTTAAAAACCCTACATTTAAATGAAAACAAGCATTGCATTTCAACTACAAAAATCTATTAGTGTTCAAATGTACATGTGTGCATCACTTGTGTAGGGTATTCCTTTTCCACTTTCACATTATCCAAGAATGTGTGCAGTATAGTTCATATTTTTTGTGATTTAGATTATCTTGAAAAAGGAAAGGTAAATTATTTCCCATGGAAAAAGAAGGTTTTCCGTTTTTACTACTGGAAATGGTACAACAAAGTTCCATTTCTACCTGAAACTCCTATGAAACAGTGTTGGAAATATGATGCAGAGTGTTGTCCTTGATGGCAACCCACTAAATGAAGATGAAGACATGCGACTGTTGACATGTGTTGTTCTTGATGGCAATCCACCTGATGAAGTAATACTTAACCTGATGGACTTGGTAAATGATGTAAATCTGATGTGATATGATGTTTGTTGAAAATATGATGCTGAGTGTTGTCCTTGAATGACAACCCACTTGATGAAGATGATGACAACTTACTTAATGAAATTGTGCTTGATAGAATATGTTCTGGATGAAGTAAATCTGATGTATCTGCAGTGTGTACAGAAGGAAGTGAAGAAAAGAAGTCAGCTTGTGCTAAATCTATGATGAAAAATAGTATGTTTCAAGGCATACGCAGATCGGTCTAAGGGAAGTCGCGTATGCACGCGGAAAAGAACGTGCCAAGTCGCGTATGGGCTAAAGCGCTCTAAAAGTGCAAAACCAGGGGTAACCACCATGGTATTGACCCATTGTATTGGGTAATGATTCGTCTAAATGACCCCGTCTAAAGTAGTTTTGGGCTCATGGTATTGGTTTGGCTCATGGTATTGAAAAAGGGAAAACCTATATAAGGAGAAGAATTTCATTATGCAAATCATAAGTGTGGGTGCAAGCTGTCTGAGCTTGAATGAATACTTCTCTATGAAGTATATCTGTATGGAAAGGGTAAAGGTTTGATGATAGATATGAATCTATGTTGCACCTATGAAGAAATGATGAAGCGGGATTCCTAGATCTGAAATGTATCTGTATTTTCTAGATCTGTTTATGGAAGGCTTAGATCTGAAATGAGGCGAACATATGTCTGAAGAAAAGGGGTAAATCTGAACTGAATGTCTGGTCTGAAGAAGGATGCTGCTCTATGATGGTTCAAGATCTATATGCTACTTCGCCGAAGAGGAAGCGTGTATATACGCGGCTTCGCTGAAGAAAAAGCGCGTATGCGCAATAAAATTAGCTTCGTAATTTGTACTGAAGTGTACGCGGGTTTATATGGAAATAAGCGCGTATATACGCAACATTAGAGAAAGGAAAGCGCGTATGCAAACTAGGGTTTGCTGAAGCAAAGGGTATGAAATATCTGATCTGTTCTGCTGTGTTTCTGCTATCTGATCTGTGTTGATAAGTATCTCTTGGTGATGTATGTTTGTGCTTAAAAGTATGGAAAGGGTCCAGTTTGAAAATATGATGAAATGTGGTCTGCAAGTTGTGTTCTACTGAAGTGGTTGGATCTAGTGTGAAAATTGATGAAACGTGGTCCAAGGTGGTGCTGAGGGTTGTAGCCTTCAGTCAGGGGGTTGTAGCTCCCTTCCAGGTGAGGCTGGTAAACGAGATCGGGGGGTCGTAGCTCCCTTCCGGGAGAGGCTGGTAAACGAGTCAGGGGGTTGGAGCTCCCTTCCAGGAGAGGCTGGTAAACGAGCGCAGGTGGGTGCCTGCGTGCTGGTCAAGTCTGCGCCAGCACATATGTTGTAAGATGTTTTCTCTATAATAAAATATTGAAGGCCGAGCAACTGCAGTGGTGGTTTTCTCCCGACTTGGGTTTCCACCTAAAAATCCTGGTGTTCATGCGTGATGCTTTGTGTGATGGTTTATTCTGTTCTTACTGCACATGTTTACTGTTTATAGAACATCTAATGAATGAATGATGGAATGATATAAGTGAAGAACTAATGGCATAATTAGATCTCTGTGTATACGCGAGTTTTATGAAGGATATCCGTGTGTATACGCTACCTGGCTTCAGAAAAGTAGTGTATGGGTTTTAAAGGAATGAAAAAGTAAAAAGTTTTGAATGTGCAGTAAATACTGATTCACCCCCCCCTCTCAGTATTTTTCCCAACAAACAGGAACCAAATAAAGGCCATGTCCTCAATGGACATCATTTGGCTTTGAAAATGGCCATTGCACCGTGTTGTTTCTTATATTACATCACGATAGTTTCTTAGGTCATTTTTTGTTTCTTGAGATGAAAAACAACCAAAGAAATTGTGAAGATCCTTTCAAGAAATAAATGACCATTTCTCAATCATATCTCAACTATTTTTTATTTTATTCAGTGGTTTCTTACTTTGAGAGAAATTTGACACTTTTATAAGGAATATAACATAAAAACACAAAATGGGAAGGAATTGATGAGGTAGATGTCCTTTAGTTGTTGTCAATTAATAATTGATAATACACGATGCATGTTCTGTACTACAAACTAGATTCCTTCCTGGAGTTAGGACACAGAGTATTGAATCAAAGTTGTAGTTTCTAACTTCTTGTATTGGTTCATCAATCTTGAAATTCGGACATTGCATGTCTTCATTGCTTCATGTTTGAATAATTTGCATCATATCGTACAATAGGAAATTAGGAATTATGATTATTATTACTTTATGGATCTGTTAAATTACCTTTAAGTTTGCATGGTTTAGTGTGAAATTATTCTAGTGTGCCCCTAGGCCCAGGTGAAGGAATGCCAAGGACTGAGAACCCTAGTTTTTAAATGGTATTTTTTCTTATACCCAAAAACCCCTCAACATAACTTCTTATTAGTTCTTAACAATAGTGTTGTAAACAATTTGAGAATTGATATAGCAAAATCTCGCACTTATCAAGATAAAGTCCTAAAGCTAAAGTGTGATACCATGTGTAATTCAATAGCCCCATTGTCACCTCACCAACCTCTTTTCACTTCAGGCTAGCTCTCCTCCAACTCAAGGGGGGTTCTCCCTAGTAGATGTTATGGATCTAATGGCCCAACCAAACCAAGTCAAGATCCCCCCTAACTCTCTATGTTTACTACTATCAATCAAAATATTGAACAATAGGGTCAGACATGCATCCTGAAGATAAAATTGCCAGGGTATTTTTGGGTAATTTCAAAGGGAAAGTCCCCAAACACATATAATCAAGGAATTATAACATGATTTCAAACATTAAATATCAACAAAATCGTTTAAAGGATATTTAAAGGAAAAAGGTGATGGAAGATAGAAAGTGCCTTACTTAAATGCTCTAACGATTTTTCAATAGTTGCTCCAAAAGCTTCACTTCAAGGCCCTTCAAGATCGTCTCCAACAATGCTATACCATTAGCTTCAACAATGTTGCTCCAAAAATGTCCTCAAGGTCTTCACAACAAGTTTACTAGAATTTGCTCCAACAATATATTCAATAAGGTCTTCATTGTCAACTCGTCTCTTGTTTGGGTGCCTTATTGTGCAATGACATGTTTCCAAGACTGAATTCAATGCAAGGCATATTTGAAACTCTAACTCTGTCATCCGGTTTCTTATTAGAAATTATTTCAGTTTTCATTTTGTGTTTTCAAGTTAGATATTGTTTTCAAGTTTTTACATTTATAATTTTATTGCAATGTGGTAGACTGATCAGAGAAGTGCATGAACAACCTTGAGACGGGCTGATAGCAGAAAGAGGCCAGCGGGAGAACATGTAAAGTGCCAGCATTGCTCTATCTTCAGGTACTTTAGTTATTTACATAATTGAAATAATATTATTTTTTTTCAAATATGCAAACACCTAGCCATGGTATGCCTAATGATTCCCTCTTTGAGGAAGAGCTTTCTTCATCCCTATCTCCAGTGTTCTTGTTGTGAAAAAAGGCACGAGATGCAAGGTCGGAATTTAATACTTTGATAGATGTGCCTCAAACACCTAAAACAGAAGAGAGGATAAAAAAACTTATGAGCTAGCTAGAAACATATTAGGTAATAATAAAAAGTCAAAAGGATATTTTTTTTGTTCTGCATGAGATGAATTGTGATAGTTTGATTTTTAATTTTTACATTGACTAAACTAACAAAAAGTTCTTTTGTATGTAGCGTTTTCTGGCACTTGCTGAACCCGGTGTTGGTGGTAGTGGGACACAAGGGCAAGAGATTTCCCAAAAAACCTCTCGTACACCTTCTACTCCTTTAGGTGCCAGCCAAGAAACACACCCTGCCCAAGCAGACACCCAGCCAACCGCTGAACGTGTTGGCAATGATGAGGCTGATATGGCCAACTACATTATTGCGTTTCATGGAGCTACACGTGTCAGCTCCACAGGGACCATTAATGGCACGTTGTTGGTGAACGATGAGGGTGTCCCTATAAAGCATGTACAACTCCCAGGTAAATTTTAATATTTTAACTATTTCATGTACTTTATCTAAAACATATTTATCATGATTTTTATTTTTAAATTAATGATAATACCTTCTTTTTCTTTTGGTTTTATTCTGTGTAGGAAACAATGAGTTCTACAGGATTCTGGAGAGCCATGCGTTGGTAATTTTTGGCCCAACCATACATACAAGGTGGAATTCCCAGAATTCCAACCTGAAAAAATAACTTCTAGATTATCTAGAAGCCCTTTTTGGGGTCGGCACATTTGACAGAAAAGCGGTGGCTCAGGTAGCCGGCAAATATTTGAAATATACCAAGGACACCTATAGGACGCAATTGCAATTTAACCCTAGATATGAGCGTCCTCTCGCAGTTTCAGAGAGTGAGTGGAGAGCACTCATCCATGACGGAAAAGAGAAAAGGGCAAAGAAAGAAGGAAAAATGCCAACTGGACCCGCAATGTAAATTACAACTTTAATTCAATAGCTTTAATTTTCTCTATGTCTAAAATAAAAGTGTGCTACGTCATATCTAACTTTAATATTTTGATGCTAGGTTGCCTGACACCTCAAAGGAAACCAAAGCTAGGATTGAAAAAAATGGCCATCACAAGCTAGGCCAGGGTGGCTACTTGAAATTGGCCACAAGAATTGTAATTAAGTAGCTAAACATCTTATAATTAATTCTATCGCCTTCCAACGTTTTTGTAATCCTATCAAATATGATTAAAAATACACAATCATATGTAATGTAGGGTGACGACTTCAGAACAGAAACTACAGAGGAAGATAAAAATATCACTTTCCATTTCGACTATCAAGCCGTAGTTGAACGTCGCATAAGCTTGGGGCAGGTCCCAAGATCCAGAATGCCTGATAAGGTAAAACATTAACCTTTCAATATGTTTGTTTTCATCCATAAATTTAATGTCTAAAAACTTTGTTTAAATCAGGGGAGCAACACTATCGACGACGCAAATAACCCAGTTTTAGAGCCAAATGTAGATGATCCTCATGTGCAACCTGATCATTGTAGTAGGGACCAGGCCGACAATGCTACTATTAGTGAGGGTCATGAAGGTAATTAATTTCCACTTATAATTTTTTCTAATTATACCCTTATGGTTGTCCTTATAACATTTTTTGTTTAAATGACAGAGAATGTTTCCCTTGAGGATCTTACCACCAGAGAGGAAGACAGGGCAACAGTCCCAACGGCGACAACTGGTGCACCAGGTAAATAATCTCATTGCAATTTTTTTATTAATATTACCGAACTAGTTCAATGATATTTAAAAGCTGACAATTAAAATTTAATATTATCTGTTTTTTTAGGCGATGCCTCGTCACTGGATGAGACCAGACATCGTGACTACGCAACTAGGTCAGTGGCGACAACTAGTGCACCAGGTAAATAATCTCATTACAATTTTTTTTTATTAATATTACCGAACTAGTTCAATGATATTTAAAAACTGACAATTAAAATTTAATATTATATGTTTTCGTAGGCGATGCCCCGTCACTGGATGAGACCAGACATCATGACTACGCAACTAGGTCAGTGGCGACAACTAGTGCACTAGGTAAATAATCTCATTGCAATTTTTTTTATTAATATTACCGAACTAGTTCAATGATATTTAAAAACTGACAATTAAAATTTAACATTATCTGTTTTTGTATGCGATGCCCCGTCACTGGATGAGACCAGATATCGTGACTACGCAACTAGGTCAGCAACGACAACTGGTGCACCAGGTAAATAATCTCATTGCAATTTTTTTTTATTAATATTACCAAACTAGTTCAATGATATTTAAAAACTGACAATTAAAATTTAATATTATCTGTTTTTCTAGGCGATGCCCCGTCACTGGATGAGACCATACATCATGACTACGTAACTAGGTCAGTGGCGACAACTAGTGCACCACGTAAATAATCTCATTGCAATTTTTTTTATTAATATTACCGAACTAGTTCAATGATATTTAAAAAGTGACAATTAAAATTTAATATTATCTATTTTTGTAGGCAATGCCCCGTCACTGGATGATACCAAACATCGTGACTACGCAACTAGGTCAGCAGCGACAACTGGTGCACCAGGTAAATAATCTCATTGCAATTTTTTTTTATTAATATTACCAAACTAGTTCAATGATATTTAAAAACTGACAATTGAAATTTAATATTATATGTTTTTGTAGGCGATGCCCCGTCACTAGATGAGACCAGACATCGTGACTACGCAACTAGGTTAGCGGCGAAAACTGGTGCACCAGGTAAATAATATCATTGCAATTTTTTTTATTAATATTACCGAACTAGTTCAATGATATTTAAAAACTAACAATTAAAATTTAATATTATCTATTTTTGTAGGCGATGCCCCATCACTGGATGAGACCAGACATCATGACTACGCAACTAGGTCAACAGTGCAGGTCGAAAGGCACGAAATAGGAGCAGAGCATGATGATATTGATGATGTAATTAGGAGCTTTAAAAATAGGAAGAAGAAAAAGAAAATTCGATAATGTAAAATATTGTATTATTATAAGACAAATGTTACCATACTTGGAACTTTTTTTGCGTTATATAAAAAAGTCATTTATCACACTATTTTTATGTCAAGCATTAATTGCAATGTTTCCTTGCGTACTTTTTGTTGAATTTTTTTTTTATTAGTTATTTAATATTTTTTTTTATGCTCATGAAAGTAAAAAATGAAATATAGATTGGGTATTGGGGAATTGAGAGTGATGTGAGGGGGGGGGGAGAGGCCATAAGAGCTTCCACCTTCACGTGGTTGGCCCTGTTTAGTAGAGAATAATTTATTGGAGCGATTTAATCTTGGAGCAAACCTCCCTTCATCCAGCGTAGCAACAAAAAAGTCACCGTTGACTTAGTTGCTACTCTTTCAGATCGTGGGAGGCTTGTTCCAAGTTCATGCGACTCCAATAAATTGTTCTTGAAACTAAGAGGAGCTTATTCAGGTATGTTTTGACATTTTCAACATATGTTCTAACATTATCATAAGAATGCATCTTAGAGTAAAAAATACTACATCAATTACTTGTATTTATTGTATAGATAATGATGGATTTTGATTGACTTGGCAGTGTAGGTACAAATCCTCTTGCATCATGAGCAATACAACTTGTCAACCAGGGTCATGTCCAGGATATTTTTGCTTTTGTACTTGACCAAGTTCGTAATGTCACATTTTGTAAGTTCCTTTACAGTTCATAATTCAATATTAAGCTTGTTCATGATTATTATCTAGGTTTTTTGTATGTGTTTTTTCATCTATTTGATTGTAAGCAACTCTGCATGTTTCCTGTTGTTCACTATGATTTCTCCCATTACCACTCCCAGGATGAATCTGAATTTATTTTTACATAGGTTACTTTATTGTTACTATGATTTCTCTATTTACGATTTCATAGGTTACATCATGTAAAGTTGTCAATCTCAGGTTGGTGATGAGCTTTAGTTCTCCATATTTGGGGCTTTTCTGATATTTTCTCCCTCATGTCATTCTTGCATCACCTTGTTGTTTGAGCATGCCAATTTTCTACCACTTGTACCAATTGGCACATGTCAATCTCTGAGTGGTGCCACATTTCACCTATTTTCAGTGAGAGTTTAGGGTTTCTCTAACATAGCTTCAGAAATCCGATTCAGTGCCTGCTTGAATATCGTCACATAATACTCATGGTTTGGATTGATAAGCATGTTCTAAATGGTTGGTTGATTCATAAGAACCACCCATATAGTCATCTTGAGATATTTCAAAAGTTTTCTCGGGTTTCCTTTTTCACCGTTTCTAGTGGGTGGGATGGTGTGGGGTGATCCATCAATACCGGTGCTCTTGTAGTAGGGAATTTGTTTTTGGGGATATAAAGGAGCATTTGATGTAGATATCCCATTGGATGCATTCATAGATGGGCACTAGAGGTCAAGAATTTAAATTAAAAATATGCAACCTCTAGCATGGCAACCTGAAGGCCGCGAGAGACACTGGTTAAAGATTGTTTTGTGATGGCCTTAATATAGTCGTGATTTCTTTCTATTATCTTAATGCAAATATATAGTCCGGTATCATTAAAATGAGGATTGTGGTTGTATTTATCTTTGGTTTTTTCTCTCTTAATGCTCTAGAAGTTGCCAAAAGTTGCAATAGTTGTTTAGTTTGCCTGTTACAACTTAAATGTGGTTTTTGGCAATGGGAGTCATGTTTTTTAAGGTTCATACTAATATGAAGATCTTGTAATTCTATATTCAGAATAAGAGAAGATGGCCTCTGCTTTGGGCAGTATGAAAAAAATTTCCACATCTACCTCATTGGGTAACAATCGAAAGGGGAAGAAGTTGGGTGCAATGTTTGATAATTATGGCAGACAATTGTCTTCTCTTTCAGTTTTTTCACCCATTTCCTTTAATCACTCAAGCAGAAGAGGGACTCTGAGATTATGAGACAGAGAGAAGGTAGTTAATACAAGAGCTATGGAAAAGGAGTTGTACTTCAACAAGGATGGCTCAGTGACAAAAAAATTGCAGGTCAGAGAAAAAATTATGTTTAAAGGAATGTCACCTGCACGTGAAACTTCACTGTGGTGGATCTTTCCTTGTCCACTTATATTCGATTTTAATGTGTTATTTTAATTTTTCATGGAGGGTTGTTTTGGCATATGGTATGGAATTCAATTGCACACTTACTGAAAGCATTGTCAATTTGTCTTGCAGGCGGTGTGAACAAACTTGTTTATCTTGTTGGAGTCACCCTTGGGGCGAAGGGAAAAATGTTGTCTTGGAGAGCAAGCATGGTTCTCCGAAAATAGTTAATGATGGCGTGACAGTAGCTAAGGAGGTAATTTGTAGATGTGTGCTCTGGTTTTCTTTTTAATGTTGTATTAGTTCCCCCTCATAAATGTCTTAGATTTGGTAGGCATAATTTGAAAACTAAAAGGTGAAACGAAACATATTTGTTACCCATTGGTCTACTTGGCCTATGGACTAGCCACATTAGAGTAATGCATAAAGCTTTTCACAACAATAAAAGGAAAGGGTTATGGCTGAGTCAAATTTTATTGTTATTGACAGTGTAATGAAATTTATCTCAATGCTATGGTTTTGGCCTTTTTATTGGTTGAATTAGAGGACCCAGTTGAAAATATTGGGGCCAAGTAGGCTGGTTTTCCTTTTTGTTGATGGTTTGGTGTATCTAATTGAATTAGTTGCCTAAGGTATTTTTGGTTGCAAAATCATTTTCATTTTTCATACAATATTGGCCTTGTGGAATACATTTGATTGTGTGGTCTTGTTAGATCTACAACATTTGTAGTTGTTTAGTCTTATGGCCGAGGTGCACTTTTATTATGGAAATAATTGATGCAATATTGTCATTTAATCCTTACTGCAGGGTAGCATGTTGAGAAGTTTCTTGTGAAACATTTGGTATTCAAAATGACACTTGATCCTATACAGCATCATGTGCTTGACTTCAAAATTCATATTCAAAGTGTGCCAGACAATTCTTGCAAAATTTCAAATATTTATGTTGTTTTAAACCATTATCTTTTTCATGTATTGGATGCTAAAAATGTGAAAAAGAATTTGGTATGAAACCAACTGGTGAATAATTTCCAGCAAAACAACCACTTCCAAGACATGATTTAGAAGTAGAACATATGTACTTGTGAAGCATAGAAAGATATCCTTGATGCATTGTCAATGTTTGGCTAGGGTTATTTTTGGAGAAAATAACTCCTTATTCCTATAATAGTGATCTTCAATACAAGTAAATGCCAGAGAAGAGAGATCATCGTGTGACGTAACAAAACTGAAATTGGACCCCTAAGGAGAGCTGGTGTGTCTACAATCACTCTGTCAGCATTTTCCCTTGGTTTACACCATTCTTTTCCTCCAGCCTGAGTCTTAATTAACTTCTTCTTTCTTCGGGTTTATTTATCAAATTTGTAGAATTTGATAAATAAATACTATCCACAATGATTGGACTTTAATTTATATTCCCGACTTTATATTATCTCCAAGCCTTATAACCAATGTTTAACTTTCAACACTTTGTATTTATACTCCACGTTTATTTTTAAATAAATAACTTGTAAGGAACTTTCGGCTCTATATTTCACCACCCAGCCTTACAACAATCACGCTCCAGACTTATGCTAATTATCCGCCAATCGTTTAATTAAACAATTTCATTATACTCCGGCCCCACCTATATATATCAATAACCAATCAAACACTTGTATCATACCTGGCTATCCTCCGCACACCTTAGTTAACCTGCAGGCAAGTTCAACGTGCGACCACCATCCGATGGCCCTTCTCCAAATCAACGACTCTTGGCAATTTCGCTTGGCTTCCAACGTCGGGCTTTAACGTGCGATGGCATGGAATAAACGGTGGTTTTCCGGGGGTCACTTAACCATGTGTCACATTCCCTATGGAATCACTCACGAATAGGAAATAACGCCTACTCTGCAAAAGCGGTGCGATATCAGCAACCCGCTTTTGTGATTCTGCTCATGGTTTCGGTACAGGGCTTGACCACGGGTGCAAGTCTGGTTCCGCTATCATTTTGTTTGTTAACTCATGTCCAATACTCGGGTGAGGTTCCGAAAGCACAACAATCTTGTCTCTTTATTAAGGGGGATTTTTATATTTGAAGAGTGTTCACGACCCCGGTTCTCTACACAGACCTCGCCTTCGGGTGGGGTGAGTTCACAGGTTTATCCAACAATTTACGGGAATTCAAAGACAGAAGAATGGAATTATCAGTACCCAATCACCTCATAGTTAAACAATTCTTCACAATTAGCAGTTCGAGATAATTCAATGGCAACTAAGCTCGGAAATCATTTAACTGGAAACAATTGTTCACACACAGAGGTTTATTGCAGAAATCCCCTCTCTCCTCTCCTCTTCCCTCTCTACTTTTATTCATCCGAGGAATTAAAATTTATATACATAACATATGGCTCTTCGGTTCCTCTGAGAGGACCATTCTAGAAATCAAAAGGTCTAATTATAATAATTCAACTAACTGAAACTGTTGAACTCCTACAACTCTAACTAGTCTAAGTAATACAGTCAACTGAGGTATTGACACCTAGCTGTTACAACTCAAATGTTTTCGAACCCTCCTAGCCACAACATGTGGACAAAACCTCCTACATTGCTGGCTAGTTCCTAATGCCCCTACATCATCGTGTGACATAAACCTATTAACAAAAGTGAACAGGGAATGATTATTAATTATGGAATACTAAGTTGTCAGTGATTTTGACTATTTGTCTTTAACATGTAAAAATGTTAAATTCCAAACTTACATCATCATGGTTTGGCATCATGAGCTTGACTAATTGTCCACCATGCTCATAATTTCATTGTTGTATTCATATCTATAAATAATGTTTCAAATAACAATAAAAAAGTTCTATAAGAAAAATCTAGACCTCCATGCTGCTGCTCCTTGTGAGACAAAGTCAAAATTGCATTACACAATCTGACACATAAGAATCTCCTATATCCCGGTGGTATGTATCCAAACTCTTATAATAGTGTCTTGAAGGCTTATGTTGACATTGCGAATGAGATATTTAAGCAATCAAAGATGGATCCTTCTTCATTTTTGTATATGTAACAGTATTTTATTAATATAAATATTGATGGTTTTGTCTTTCTGAAAATGAAATGTAAAAATAATTTATTTTGGTCAATTGAAAAGTTTTTTTTTAAAGCTTTTCATTATGGAAGGGCGACATAGATATATGCCCTTCTAATTGAAATTCGGACCTGCCCTTAAAATTTGATTACTGTGTGGGACCTTAACAAACAATAAAACTATTCCGCCACGCGTTATATAAAACATATAACAAAACCTTTGTCAAAACTTCAAACGAACCCTTTAGCGGTGGGTATTTCATCACGAATTGATCATTTTACCATGTACCTTCTTCTAGAGGAATATTCTTCCACTTGATTAGGTACTTCATAATGGTTATATGTAAAAGAGATACAACATGTTTATCTATAACTTTTTGTGATTCAAGAATCAACTTTCATTCTTCATCTAATTTTTGAAGTTCTATTTACATTGGCATATTTTTTCCCAAAACCTTTTTTAGGCAAGATACATGAAAAACCTTATGAATGCAAGAAGAAGGAAAATATAACTTCTATACCACTTGTGCAATCCTATGAATAATTATTTAGGGCCATAATAGTTTTGTAGTGTGGAAAAAGTCGGCAAAAAGTCCCGATTTTTTGAAAAAATCCCGAATTTTTCTCGGAGCCGACTTTATTGGCCGACTTTTTGCCGACTTTTTCATCCCTGAAAAAGTCGTGATTTTATCCTCAAAGTCCCGAATTTTTTCCGACTTTTTCGAAAAAATCTTGAGTGACGTAGTTTCTTTAATAATTTTTTAATTTTTTTTTTTAAATCAGGATTTTTTCCAAAAATGAATATTTTTTGTATTTTTTTAGTTTTGCCGACTTTTTGCTGACTTTTTCAATAAACTCTCAAATTTATCGAGTATTTCAACTTTTGGACCCTTTTTCCGATTTAATCACGACTTCGAATTTTTCCACATTGCATTTTTGAGCTAATTCTTTATTCTTCTTTTTCTTGAATGAATATTGCTTATAATGTTATAATCTAAAAAATACCCAATTACCCTCCTCAAATTATCTTTCACTTCAATGTTGTTCCCCTTGTTGCTTTATCATGTTTCATGTCATTTGAAGGTTTTCCATAATAATTTTCAAATTTTCTTTAGTATTTTCCATATGTGACTCTGTTTCCTATACTTTGGACTTATCTTGCAAAAAGTATGAGATACTAGGAGTTGGATATCCATAAAGGGCCTTAAATGGGAAAATTTTAGTAGATGTGTGATAGGTAGTATCATATTACCATTCTTCCTTGACGAACCCACTTCATCCATTAAGATTTATTTTCTAAAGAGTAACATTGTAGATAACCTTAAAAACATTTGTTAACTATTTTTGTTTGACCATTTGATTGTGTTTGATATGTACAACTCATGGCAGCTAGTGTTTCTCCACTCATATTAAATAATTATTTCCAAAATTTTCTTGTTACTATTACTTTAGGAAAACCATGAAGACTATTAATTTCTTTCATGGACACTTCTGCCACTTGGCTTGTTGTTTATGTACTTTGAGCTCTACAAAAAAAATCTACAAAATTTATCTATATAAATGACCACAAAAATGTAATACTTACCTTTATATTTCAGTAACCTTGTAATAAAGTCTATTGATATATCTTCTAGTCTTTGAATTGTTGGCAATATGATGCTGAGTGTTGTCCTTGATGGCAACCCACTTGATGAAGATGATGGCAACCTACTTGATGAAGTTGTCCCTGATGGATTATGTCTTGATGAACTTGTTAAATGATGTAAATCTGATGTATATACAATGAGTACAGAAGGTAATGATGGAAGGAATGACAGTATGTGCTAGAATATGATGAAAAGAGTATGTCTTAAGGCATACGTGGATTTGTCTAAACAAAGTAGCGTATGCACACGGGAAATAACGTACCAAGTCGCGTATGGGAAAAAGCGCTCCAAATTTAGAATACCACGGGGTGTTACCATGGTATTGACCCATTGTATTGAGCACTGGGGTGTCTATTTGATCCCGTCCTAGAATACCATCGGAAGTGATGTGGTTTTGGCCCATGGTATTGGTAAAGGGTAAACCTCTATAAGGAGAATAAATTCATTGTGCAAATCATGAGCGTGGGAGCAAGATGTCTGAGTCTAAATGAATACTTCTCTTTGAAGTATATCTAAATGGAAAGGGTAATGGTTTGATGATAGATCTGAATATGTGATGCACCTATGAAGAAAATGATGAAGAAGGGAATCTAGATCTGAAATATATATTGTATCTTCTAGATCTGTTTGTAAAATGTTTAGATCTGAGATGAGGTGAACATCTGTCTAAAGTAAAGGGTTAAATCTGAACTGAATATCTGATCTGAAGAAGTATGCTGCTCTATAATGACTAAAGATGTATACGCTAGTTCGGAACATCGGAAGCGTGCATATACGCAGGTTTGGTAAAGCGAAAGCGTGTATCTGTCCTGAAGTATGAACAAATGTATACGCAGGTTTATGTGACCGGAAGCGCATGTACACGCGGTATCAGTGAAAGGAAATAGCGTATGCAAACTAGGGTTTGCTGAATCATGGGGTATGAAATGTCTGATCTGTTCTACTGTGTTACTGTTATCTGTATTCTACAGTTCTGAGTTGTCTATATCAGTTTTGTTGTATGATTGAGCTTAAATGTGTGGAGTGGGTCCAGTTTGAAAATATGATGAAACGTGGCCTGCAAGTTGTGTTCTAAAGGAAGCTTTGGATCCAGTGTGAAAATTGATGAAACGTGGTCCATAGAGGTGCTGAGGGTTGTAGCCTTCAGTCAGGGGGTTGTAGCTCCCTTCCAGGTGAGGCTGGTAAACGAGATCGGGGGGTCGTAGCTCCCTTCCAGGTGAGGCTGGTAAACGAGATCGGGGGGTCGTAGCTCCCTTCGAGGAGAGGCTGGTAAACGAGTCAGGGGGTTGGAGCTCCCTTCCAGAGAGGCTAGTAAACGAGCGCAGGTGGGTGCCTGCGTGCTGGTCAAGTCTGCGCCAGCACATATGTTGTAAGATGTTTTCTCTATAATAAAATATTGAAGGCTGAGCAACTGCAGCAGTGGTTTTCTCCCGACTTGGGTTTCCACCTAAAATCCCGGTGTTCATGTGTGATGCTTATGTGTGATGGTTTATTCTGTTCTTAATGCACATGTTTACTATTTATAGAACATCTAATGAATGAATGATGCAATGATATAAGTGAAGAATTAATGGCATAATTAGATCTCTGTGTATACGCGAGTTTTATGAAGGATATCCGCGTGTATACGCTAGTTTGGTTCAGCAAAGTAGCGTATGGGTTTTAGAGAGTGAAAAAGTAAAAATTTTGATAAAGTCCTAAATACTGATTCACCCCCCCCCCCACCTCTCAGTATTTTTCCCAACAATTGGTATCGGAGCAGGTCCTTCTGCAGAAGCTTGATTGCTTGAAGGAGATTCGTCGCAATGGGAAGTCATGAAGGAGTAATGTCTCTAAAGCCACCTCTATTCAATGGAAGTAATCTTTTATTCTGGAAAATAAGGATGAGATCCTATCTTCAGTCTATGGGAGCAGATGTATGGGCCATTGTTGAACAAGGATATCAATATCCAACTGCTACACCAACAGATCTAACTGAAAGGAAGAATTATGAATCAAATGCAAAAGTGGTCAATGCTATAACAGGTAGCTTAACTGAATCAGAATTTGTCAAATTCATGCAGCTGAATACAACAAAGGAAATATGGGACAAAATCATCTTAAGTTATGAAGGTGATGCAAAGGTAAAAAGTGCAAAGCTCCAAACCCTCAGAATTGAATATGAAAATTTGAAGATGCATAGTGATGATAGTATTGCCCATTTCTTGTTGCGTCTAGATGATATTGTAAATCAAATTAAAAATTTGGGTGAAACCATAACCGATACTACTCTGGTAGAAAAATTCTTAAGATCTTTGACTTCAAAATTTGAATCTAAAGTGTCTGCTCTTGAAGAAAAGCAAGATCTACAAACTCTAACTATTGTTCAACTACATGGTATTCTGACTGCTTTTGAAATGAGAAAAGGAGGTCCCTCTCAAATCAAAGAAGCTGCTTTTAAGGCATGTGCAAAAGGAAAAGATAAGGAAGATTTCAAGGAATCAGATTATATATCAAATGAAGAAGAAGCTAATTTTGTGATAAAACTCCAACTAGGAACTGGAAGATTCAATGGTAAGCTTCCCTTCAAGTGTTTTACTTGTGGAAAAGTTGGTCATTATGCTGCTAAATGTCCCTATGAAGAAAAACATGGTAAATGGAAACAATTTGAAAAAGGAAAGAGTTATTATACAAATGAAGATAATGATGAAGTGTCTAGTGAGGATGAAGAAGGTTCTGACCACGGTCTACAAATACTCATGGAATCCACTATTGAAAATGATAACTTCACAAAAGAAAGGGATCTGATTGGTAAGGGTTACTTTCATGGATGTTGCTTCTATTGTAACTCATTTGGTCATAAGGCCACTGATGGCAGGATAAGTATGATGAACAGATTTGATAATTTCCAACACCCTATAAGATATCACAAGCAAAACTGGAAAAAGAAGAGGCACCGGTCAAAAACGTTGGGAATGATGACCCTACTACAGTCATCCGCTTCTAAAGCTTACTTCTCTTAATGACTACAGAAGTGATGTGAGATACATTATAGGGATTAGTAATGTATCATCATAGGGGGAGCAATGAATGATGATTCTCATGGTTGTTTTGGTTATTCTGGTTATATTTATTTCTGACAGTGCATATGATATGAAGAAGACAGGTACAGGAATTCAGGGGGAGATGAAGGAATGTGAAGGTTTTCAATATGTCACTTTCCATATGCGGGTTCAATTAACTAAAGCCGTGAATACACGCGAGTTCCAGCAGACACAGTCGCGTATGCATTGATGATAAGAGAATTGGGATGACAGCTGATGATCAGGAGCAGAGGTTCAAGGGGAGCATCAGTGTGACTGCTAATGATTGTACTGTTAGCATTATTATGGTTATACTCATGCTAATGAAATAATACATGGTTTCTTATGTTGAAGATTATGGATGAGCCCGGATTGCTTATTTGATGAAGAATATTTTTTGGATATGATGGAAGTCTTATGATTCGAAGATCCAGACAGATCATGCAGAGATTGTTGCTGATGACTTTCTGTTAAAAGTATTCAGATTGCACAAGCTAAGGAGGAGCCTTGAACATATGGAAAGGATGTTTGGATGCACATTTTTAGGGGGAGCCCTAGCCTTGCTGAGTATAATGCATTGTTGGCATTATGATGGTTCTGATTTGTGATCTCTCTCTTGAGGTCTTTCTGGTATTGGTCATAAAAAGTCATACTTGTAAATTGATAAAAAGGTCGTGTTGAGACCCATGATGTAAAATTGTAATATTCAGTCATGTAAGGACTTGTCAAAATTTGTAAACCCACTTGGTTGGGTAGTTGAGTCAAATTTGTAAACCCACTTGGTTGGGTAGCTGAGTCAAAATATGTAAACCCACTTGGTTGGGTATTTGAGTCTCATATGTAAATCCACTTGGTTGGATCTTTGATGTAAGTATGAGTCATTGGTGATAGGAAGGTCATAGAGTCATGTACTTCATTGAAAAATATGTTTGAAGATTCACCATGAACTCAGGGGGAGCATGGTCACTTCAGTGTACATCATATCTATAGAGCACTTCCTTCTACAAGAGGCGAAAAACCTTGTGTTGGTTTTGGTCCACCCTTTGCCCTTGATGTCAAAGGGGGAGAGTGACATGGTGTTTGAATAAAGGGAAAGAATGATGTCAAAGAATGGGGAGAGTGACATGGAGTCATTGTATTCTTAATGTATCTATCTGTTGTGGTGATCAAACACCATCGTGGTTGCCATCAAGTCCAAAGGGGGAGATTGTTGGCAATATGATGTTGAGTGTTGTCCTTGATGGCAACCCACTTGATGAAGATGATGGAAACCTACTTGATGAAGTTGTCCCTGATGGATTATGTCTTGATGAACTTGTTAAATGATTTAAATCTGATGTATATACAATGAGTACAGAAGGTAATGATGGAAGGAATGACAGTATGTGCTAGAATATGATGAAAAGAGTATGTCTTAAGGCATACGCGGATTTGTCTAAACAAAGTAGCATATGCACACGGGAAATAATGTACCAAGTCGCGTATGGGCAAAAGCGCTCCAAATTTAGAATACCACGGGGTGTTACCATGGTATTGACCCATTGTATTGAGCGCTGGGGTGTCTATTTGATCCCATCCTAGAATACCATCGGAAGTGATGTGGTTTTGGCCCATGGTATTGATAAAGGGTAAACCTATATAAGGAGAAGAAATTCATTGTGCAAATCATTAGTGTGGGAGCAAGATGTCCGAGTCTGAATGAATACTTCTCTTTGAAGTATATCTGAATGGAAAGGGTAATTTTTTGATGATAGATCTGAATCTGTGATGCACCTATGAAGAAAATGATGAAGAAGGGAATCTAGATCTGAAATATATATTGGCAATATTACAGATGCAGTTTGTGGCGAGTATTTAGATCTAAGATAGGTATGATATATGCGAAGTAAAGGGTTAAATCTGAGCTGAATATACGATAGAAATGCTATCTATAATGACTGAAGATGTATACGCTAGTTCGGAACATCAGAAGCGCGTATATACGCAGGTTTGGTAAAGCGAAAGCACGTATCTGTCCTGAAGTATCAACAAATGTATACACAGGTTTATGTGAACGGAAGCGCGGGTATACGCGGTATCAGTGAAAGGAAAGAGCGTATGCAAACTAGGGTTTTCTGAATCATGGGGTATGAAATGTCTGATCTTTTCTGCTGTGTTACTACTATCTGTATTCTACAGTTCTGAGTTTTCTATATCAGTTTTTTTGTATGATTGAGCTTAAATGTGTGAAGTGGGTCCAGTTTGAAAATATGATGAAACGTGGCCTGCAAGTTGTGTTCTAAAGGAAGCTTTGGATCTAGTGTGAAAATTGATGAAACGTGGTCCATAGTGGTGCTGAGGGTTGTAACCTTCAGTCAGGGGGTCGTAGCTCCCTTCCAGGTGAGGCTGGTAAACGAGATCGGGGGTCGTAGCTCCCTTCCAGGTGAGGCTGGTAAACGAGATCGGGGGGTCGTAGCTCCCTTCCAGGAGAGGCTGGTAAACGAGTCAGGGGGTCGTAGCTCCCTTCCGGGAGAGGCTGGTAAACGAGCGCAGGTGGGTGCCTGCGTGCTGGTCAAGTCTGCGCCAGCACATATGTTGTAAGATGTTTTCTCTATAATAAAATATTGAAGGCTGAGCAACTGCAGCGGTGGTTTTCTCCCGACTTAGGTTTCCACCTAAAATCCTGGTGTTCATGTGTGATGCTTATGTGTGATGGTTTATTCTGTTCTTACTGCACATGTTTACTATTTATTGAACATCTAATGAATGAATGATGGAATGATATAAGTGAAGAATTAATGGCATAATTAGATCTCTATGTATACGCAATTTTTATGAAGGATATCCGCGTGTATACGCTAGTTTGGTTCAGCAAAGTAGCGTATGGGTTTTAGAGAGTGAAAAAGTAAAAAGTTTGATAAAGTCCTAAATACTGATTCACCCCCCCCTCTCAGTATTTTTCCCAACATGAATATGTATGTGGAATGGTTGAAGTAACCCTAGAGATTTTACTATCTCTCTTTTATTTATTATGCAAACCTGACCTTCTCTTACAAAATTTTGAATATCTTTCTTCATTCCTTCGAAAAATATATTTTTTGATCCTTTGATATGTTTTAAGGAAACCTGTGTCCTACCATCAAAGAGACATGGGACTCCCTTAATATTTTTTTATTCAATTATGCTTGCGTGCATAAAAATATTCTACATTTGCACCAAAGTATATCTCTCTTTCACTCCCAATGCTCCATAGAGCTCATCCCATCCTTTATAAATTTTATTTTTTGTTTAGTACTATTGTCATTTTTCCATTATGGAAAACTTCTTCTAGCCACCTAGGAATAGAAAATGTAATTGGATATAAATTTGAGGCCTCTTCTATTTTAGAAAGAGCATCATGTACTAAATTTTCCTTACCCTTTTTGCGGATTATCTCAAAATTAAAAATTTGCATTTTTTCTCCTCATTTTTGTTAATCTTCCAATGAAATCCATAGCTTCAAAAAATAATTTATGCTATCATGGTATATCTTGACTTTAAAGTACCTCCCAGTGATATACTATCCCCATTTTTTATTGCATGTAATATTGCTTCCATTTATTTTTCATACGTAGATTTCACCAAATATTTTATTTGAATTCCATGATTTTAAAAGCCAATGATATCCCTTATTGTGTTAATGTTACGTAAATTCCTTGTCCTAGTGCCTCACACTCTACTATGAATGTTTTACCAAAATTAGGTGCAACCGATGTTGGTGTAGAAGACATGGCATCCATTAAAAGAGAGAATGCCAAAGTAGCCTCATCATTCCATATAAATGATATTTTCTTAAAGAGATATGTGAGTGGACTTGAAATTCATGCATAATTCTTAAAAAATGATCAATAATATCATGTAAGTCTAAAAAATCTTCTAAGAACCTTGATTTTCTCAGGAATAGGTCATTTTGTAATAGCTTGCATCTTTTGAGTCTCCAACTTCACTCCTTCCTTTAAAACAATATGAACCAAATACTCGAATTCTTATTTCCCAAAAGCACATTTGGATATTTTTACATAAAAATGATTGTTCTCAATAATTTTTATAACTTTTCCACATGTTTACTAGTGTGGTATTCCCATGATTTATTATAAATATGTGTATTATCAAAGAAAACCAACACAAATTTTAGAAGATGGGATCAAACAAAATTGTTCTTAAGTCGAGCCCGCCAGACTTCAAACGATGATAAACCATAATTCAAACCAAATTCGCGTTCCAAAATAGCCTGCTGACGTCGGTCAATTTTGTGATGCGAAAACCAAATGAATTCTGCCCTAATCTTTTTCGGGTCCAAAGTTGGGCTGGCATACGGAGGGAGAGTTGTGACGCAAATTTCTTATCAAATTCGCCCTAATATTTTTCAGGTCCGGATTTCCACTGCGCGAGCGGCCCAAACAAAGATCCGCTCCTATCCCTCTGTGACGAAACCATCGTACATGCTGACATCATCAATCAAAACCCGCCACCCTTTTGACTTTGTAAATAAAACAAATTGTGTCTGCATCATTTTCATTGTTTCATGCGCTAGCCAGTCTTCCATGCAACAAAATTCAAAAACCAACTGTTAACGCTTACTGACCATTACCTTGTTGAAGAGAATTGAAGCCGAGTATTTCAGGGTTCTTCTGTCATAACCAGCGCCTGTTTAAACACGTTTCATTTCCCGTAAATAGGTATTTATTCCAATTCCCCGCTCAACTCTGTAAAAAATCCTGGTTTTAGTTTTAATTCTGCACTAAGGTTTGAAAAGAAGTTCAGTTTGGTATTTTTCATTCCCAGAACTGCAATTATATTCCCAAAACTGGTAATTGTTCCCCTTTTCCACAAAAACCCTGAAATTCCATTTCTGAATCCACAAGAACCAGAAATGGAAGTTCCTGTAGCTCTGAATGCCGTGCCCATCAATGTCCCTCACAAGGACTTGGATTATTTGCCTTTAGCTGATATGGATTTTCAAATTAAGGACTTGCTTCTCAGTGTGAATCCTCTTCGAATATTTTTCCGCTGCAGAGACAATTATTTGAATGGTTCTGACATCTTTGGACTTTGGGAATCAAATCTTCGTATGTACCTTCTCCCCTCAGTCCATATTTTTCTTGAGTTAATCCATTATTGCTATGCAAATTATGATCCCAACCAACGAGCAGTTTTATCCCCAAGTCAAAATGTCCTTTTCCCAATAACTGCTCAGTCCATAAATGAAATGCTACAATTCCAACCTGGTCAAGCTCTCACTCCCTTGTCCATGGCTGAATTGCTTGAGAAATCTACTAAGTTATCCCATGAAGAGTTAAACCGCCTATGCCAAACCTTCATGTTACCAGAGCATTAGCCCCAAAACCCTCCCCCTTATGGTTATACTTTCTTTACTGATGATGGTAGACTTATTTTAAACATGATATCTTCCATAATGGGTTTCAATACTAGTGAGTATGTTGATTAGTTAACCCTAGTATTGTTATCCATTTTTACCCCTGGACAGCCTCCTGCTGTCAAGTACGATTTTGCATCTTATATTGCTGATAAAATCCATGATCGCTTCATGATATTTGAGAATGAGAGAGTATTTAAGTATTCTTCTGTCATATATCATCTCATGATTTACTTTCAGTTAGAAAATTTCCCTTTTTATGTTAAGAAACTTGATGCCAAAGGGAATCTTAGGTCAGTCATCTTTTGGTTTACCATTACTCACAATTCCTTTGATTTTACTTATTCCTATAATGAGTTTTTTGACCTTTTTGTTCATCCTGCAACTACCTTGTTGATAGGAGTCTCTCCTCCTAGAATTAACAATGAAATCAAGAAAATCCTTCAGCGCTCAAAGTAGTACAATATAGGTGACTGGTACCTATATCAAAACTACACAAATATCAGGATATATGGATGTGAATTATGCCCATTCAAACTGCCTAAGTATGTCCCAATGAGACTCTTTGCATCAGAATATTTCAGGCAGATGAATAATTCATATATAATTCATTTTTGCAATGCAAAGAAAAAGGCTCAACTCAGGATCAAGAGCCAATTAGGTCCCTTCATTTGTAACTCTAGGGAAGCTAGAAAGGAAGCCGAAAGGATTTTAGGAGACTATCTCAGACTACAAAAGAGTTTCTACTGGGTGCCTTATGATCCAAACAACTTTATCTGTGATAGAAGAATGAAAAATAAACAGTCACCATACATCCATCAAAGAATCCCAGAAATAGAAAAATATGCTAATATGGATGAATGGACAGAAGGGACATTGGTTGAAAAATATAGTGAGCAGGTCAATGTTGAAAATGTAATGAAAGATCTTGAAAAGATAATTGACCTAGAATCTTTTGGACAGGTGCAGGGATCTTCTTCAGCCAGGACTTTACAACAAAATTTGCAGGAGATTAGTACAATAGCAGTAGAATCTAAAGGAAAAGAAAAGGAGCCTGATATACAAATAATTGAAAAATTCATAATGACAGAGCAACCAAAGACTTCTAAAGAACAAGGTCAAGGACAAATTCCTCCTACTCAATTCAGTGAGCCAGAAATTTCTATTTTACAAACTCCTCTAAATATAGAAAAGGGAAAAAAGAGAGAGGCTAAAACAACTACTCCTATTGGTGGCTCTTCTGAACAACAAGATGTTAAAAGGCAGAAATTAACTCCCCTTCCAGAAGATGAATCATTTCAGGAAATCCCCAACAGCCAGGGAAGAGAAGACAGTCAGCAAACAGGTACAGGTAGTGGGACATACACTAATTTTCAAAAACAGGAAATACAGAGGCAACAAAGTGCAGAAATATCTTCTTTCAAACCTCCAGTAAAAACTGCCTGGGACATCAAAATAACATTCATCAATATAAAGGCCAGGAACGATCCACTTAGACATCAAGTGTACAACCAATATTTGAAGATGGCTCCGAAAAATCAAGAAAGATTGATGTCAGCTTATGACATCCAACATGGTAAGATGTCAATGAGCCATTTCAAACCCAAGGTGCAACAGCCTCAGACAGCTGCAGATTACGTTAGGACTAATTTTGAAGTCTTAGCAAAGGATATCCATCCTTTAGATAAAATTGAGCTACACAAGCAAACAGGTGAGATGATGTATTCTACTCTGACAGATAAATCAATGATGACCCATAAGTTGCAGGATTCTTTGGATAATACTAATACACAGTTGTAGCTTGAAAAAGCCTCCTCCCAGGCTAAGGATAATAGAATCAAAACTTTAGAGGAAATAATCATTGGTTTGGGTCATAATCCTAAAGATGTGAAAGGTATTGAAGCTCTGATCAAGAGAAAAGATGATGATATTGCAGCTCTGAGAAAACAATTAAAGTTACCGGCCTCAAGACAGCCACATACTGCAGAAATCATCAAACAAAATTCTGAGGAAGAACTAATGGATTTGCTCTTAAAATTGAATGAGCAATTTACTGCAACTGAAAAAGAGCTTGAGAATGCATTAAAAGATAAGTAGGAAAATATTCCAATATCTACAGCAGGAGTAGTGACAGGTACAGCAACAACAGGTCAGCCAGCAGAATTGTCGCAGAGCGACGCTGCAAATTTGAACACTGATGAATTAACAAAGTCAATGGAAGATGTGAAACTTCAGGCCATAGAGCTTCACAAAACAAAGGAACAATTGGCCACTCTAGAACATAAATATGATCTTTCAAAAATGAGTGTTACTGATAAAACAAGAGAAGTGAACAAATTAGAAAAAACAATCAAAGCATTGGAAAAGGATCTCACATTGGAGAAACCTTTAAAAGAAATAAATGAAATTCTTTGGGATAATATCATTCAATCAATAAAGGATTTTTGGTCCTCAATTCAGATAATGGATGAACATAATAACTTAGTTAAATTGGCTCTGGATGAGATTGAGAGATCAAGACAAGAGTTGGGAAATATGCCAGAAGAGGCCAATAGACTTATACATTTTTTGAATACTCAGACTAAGAATCAAATTGCAGAAATTGATATTCAGGACAGGACCGGAACAATTCTGGAAATAAAGAAATTTTTTACTAAAAGAACTCTGGTACAGAATTTAGAACGAAGGTGCTCAGATATGCAAGAAGAAATCATTGCCTTCAGAGAAAGATTGGATATTTTGTTAAATAGAGGATTGCCCAGTCCTATAGTTGCAGAAGATAAGCTAATGGACCTTGATAGTTATGTTGAAAAATTGGACAAATATGCTGATAATCAAGCTAGTTCTTCAACCAGTTCATCAACAGCAGCATTGCCTACAGGGAAAACCTTCATGACAGATTGGAGAATTTATTTTATCTTGAGCATGAAGTAAATCATTTGTTCCCAAATCAGCCTAATTTCTTCAGATATAATGAGGCTGATGAAACACTAAGAAAGTTGCAAAGGACCGGAGTGCCAGAAGTTCAATGGTGGGAAGAAGTGATGGAACTTTTGTAAAAAAATATCCTTACATAAATTTTTGCCTATTTACCACAGTATATCATGATAAAAAGGATAAAAGGATGAACAAAGGTCAAAGAGTATCAGAGCAGTTAAAGAGTATCAGTGAAATGAAATAATCAACATAGAATTACTGAAGAGGACAGCAGCAAGCCAAGATATAGGACCTGCCTCCAGCGCATTCTTAAAAAAAGGAAACAGCACAACATCAGTTATCATTTTTCTTATCTACAAGACCGCCTGTCTCTATATTGTTGTAAAATACTTATTAGTTATCCTAGATAATATCTCAATTTTTTATGAGATATTTTGTATGAATTTTTGTATAAATACTCCATCAATTGGAGTAGTAAGTGTGGATTAATATAATTTGCAGTAACATTGACTTTTTCGGAATAAAGTGTTGTTGGAGAAATTTCTTTGTGGCTTGCTAGATGATGAATTGATGCTAGAGACTTTTTACAGGATTCATGTGTCAAACTATGGATCAATAAGTCATTTCTATCCTGTGTTTTAAGTTTTTATATCTGTTTATTATATCACTGTGTTTCATTTCTGAATAATTAATGAAAAGGAGTAAATCAGAAGGTACTTAAGTGTAATCCGGTTTTAATCATTATTATTCTAAATGTTTTCTTCTAAACTAGTTATAAACAATGAATTCTTAATTGCTCCTGTTTTACTAGTTTTAGCATTTTGATTATTTAGTAAAGAATACTTAAATGCTCTTTATTGATAATCACTCATTTTTCTCTCTTTGAATGTGTTGAAAGATTCTTAATTTCCTTTCATCCATTTTAAATCCATTTCATTCTTTTAAGATTTATAATTGTTTCCATGTTTGACTATCTTGCCTTGTAAAACCATCTTTCATTGATAAACTTAATCCAGTGAAGCCATTTTTTTTTACTCCATTGCCCAATGGCCTGAATTACTCAATCTTACCCTTAGCTATCGAATTCCACCACCCAAATTCAAATAAAACCCCTGGACTTTATAACTAGCCTAAATTTTCTAAAGAAAAGCTAAATTTTATAGAGAGAGCCCTCTCTAGGTACAGATTGGCTAGAATCTGTACCTAAAAGATTGGTTTGTGGTTACCTCGGACCCCTTTCTTCTTTCAACAAATTCAAGGAAAATCTAAGTGATAACATAGTGGCGACTCAGCTGGGGACCTGAATAATTTCATTGTTACTATTGTTTATGTTATAAACTATAGACGGAGCATGAAGATTAGCCAGGTAGCCTTTGAAACTACTTTTGCTTTGCAATTGCAGAAGTAAATAAATGCTGACGTCCAAAACGTCGGACCACATTGCGTCGGAATTGCGTCGGAATTGGAACAATGGACGTCGGTACTCTATCTATTGCTTTACTATTCTACATACTGCTATTTCACTTTCTTATAGATGCCTCGGGCATATTTGGATGCTTTCTCAGATTTGTCGATAATCTCCATGTGGACCGTTACCGAGTTTTATATCATGTCCCTGTATGTGACATGGGGTATTTTTCTATCATTGTCTGGGGTGGGACTTCCACTTTTCTGGATGGATATTTGGGTTCCAATATTCAGATGTGAAAATGTAATGAATTCATGGACTGTTTTACTTCATATAATATATTCAAAACAACTTTTTTTCTCTTGTGAAAAAAAAATGATTAATGTTTATCACTCTGCCTTCAAAACTAGCGATGTTGGTCTATGTTGCTGGTTTATTGATATGGTCTGATGGTCTTTTTATATTTTGGACATATCACACTCCTCACATGATTAGCATTTTTCTCCGTTCAAGGATTTTGGGTACTTTAATTTGTATTTGGAACAATGGACGTCGGTACTCTATCTGTTGCTTTACTATTCTACATACTGCTATTTCACTTTCTTATAGATGCCTCGGGCATATTTGGATGCTTTCTCAGATTTGTAGATAATCTCCATGTGGACCGTTATTGGGTTTTATATCATGTCCCTGTAGGTGACATGGGGTATTTTTCTATCATTGTCTAGGGTGGGACTTCCACTTTTCTGGATGGATATTTGGGTTCCAATCTTCAGATGTGAAAATGTAATGACTTCATGGACTGTTTTACTTCATATAATATATTCAAAAAAATGTTTTTTCTCTTGTGAAAAAAAAATGATTAATGTTTATCACTCTGCCTTCAAAACTAGCGATGCTGGTCTATGTTGCTGGTTTATTGATATGGTCTCATGGTCTTTTTATATTTGGGACATATCACACTCCTCACATGATTAGTGTTTTTCTCTGTTCAAGGATTTTGGGTACTTTAATTTGTATTTGGAACAATGGACGTCGGTACTCTATCTGTTGTTTTACTATTCTACATACTGCTATTTCACTTTCTCATAGATGCCTTGGGCATATTTGGATGCTTTCTCAGATTTTTCAATAATCTCCATGTGGACCGTTACTGGGTTTTATATCAATTCCCTGTATGTGACATGGGGTATTTTTCTATCACTGTCTGGGGTGGGACTTCCACTTTTCTGGATGGATATTTGGGTTCCAATCTTCAGATGTGAAAATGTAATGACTTCATGGACTGTTTTACTTCATATAATATATTCAAAACAACATTTTTTCTCTTGTGAAAAAAAAATGATAATGTTTATCACTCTGCCTTCAAAAATAGCTATGCTAGTCTATATTGTTGGTTTATTGATATGGTCTCATGGTCTTTTTATATTTTGGACATATCACACTCCTCACATGATTAGCATTTTTCTCTGTTCAAGGATTTTGGGTACTTTAATTTGTATTTGGAACAATGGACGCCGATACTCTATCTGTTGCTTTAGTATTCTACATACTGCTATTTCACTTTCTTATAGATGCCTCGAGCATATTTGGATGCTTTCTCAGATTGTCGATAATCTCCATCTGGACCGTTACTGGGTTTTATATCATGTCCCTGTATGTGACATGGGGTATTTTTCTATCATTGTCTGGGGTGGGACTTCCACCTGGATGGATATTTGGGTTCCAAATGGACAGGAAAATGTAATGACTTATGATCATATCATATAATATATTCAAAACAACGTTTTCTTAAATTTTCATAGATTTAAATTGAACCTGCCGTGGCTATACCGACGCCTTGTAAGCGTCAGAATTCCGACAGATTAAAAACGTTGGAAGAGTGACAGTATAAAAATTTCGGACGAGCGACGTTCAAAACGTCGGACCACATTTCGTCGAAATTGGGACAGTTTACAAACATCAGAAGAGCGACGTCCAAAACATCGGACCACATTTCATCGGAATTGTGACAGTTTACAATCGTCGGAAGAGCGACGTCCAAAACGTTGGACCACATTGCGTCGGAATTGTGACAGTTTACAAACGTCGGAAGAGCGATGTTCAAAACGTCGGACCACATTTCGTCGTAATTGTGATAGTCTACAAATGTTGGAAGAGCGACGTTCAAAACGTCAGACCACATTTCGTCGGAAGTGCGACAGTTTACAAAGGTCGGAAGTGCGACGGATTGGGAAACGTCGGAAGAGTGACGCTTGTTTGGAAGCGACAGAAAAAGTGTCGATAGTGCGACACTTTTTAATTGTGTCGGAACTGCGACGGTATGTCAAGCCACATTTTTCCTACCCTCGAACTGTCGCTCTTGCGAGGACTATGTGTCGGAATAGCGACAAATTGGCCGTCGGAATTTCCGCCAAATTTTCTAGTGTAAGCACTATGGTGTAAGACTAAAAAAAAACTTATTATACAAGGTTCGAGAAATAAAGCAGTTAGGTTGTAAAACTTTAATATAAAACCCACCATAGCACTAAGGGATAAACTGTCAGCGCTAACAATGTGGTTTAAGCCATGTCGGGGTTGTCAAAACATGTGACAGGTCTATAAACTGCGGTGGGAATGTTTTTGTTGATAGTTGTATTAACCGTCAGTTTTCAAACTGTGTCGGAATTTGTGTTAGATAGCAGTTATGATAGCAAGGACCGCCAACAAAGATGCATGGGATATATCATGCCTACACCGCAATGGATAAGCCAATTTTTCTAGGTGTTACCGTGACCGCCGGACTGATGACTTGACTGCAATCGTCGAGATTTTCCACCTGTTCACATGCCGAAAGTTAAATCCTCCACCCGGTTAGCTAGCCCGAATGGCTAAGTTTTTTTATAATAAGGTTTAAATTTGGGTTTTAACATTTATATCAGTGCTAAGGTTTATCACTTAAATCTAGGAATTAATTAAAAAGATATGATTCCAGACCTTAATCCCTAATTTTGTTCAAACAAATGCTAAAATTGGAATTCATAGGTTTGATGCAGCTTATTTAAGCCATGGAAATTCTCATGAATTTCATCTTGGAAATTGTGCGCTTTTTTAGATCAGTTTCAGCAAGTTGGAGGAATTTTTGTTTGCAACATTGCTCGACCGTCGGGAGTTGGAATTGAGCAGGGAGACAAGCGTCAGAAAGGTGAGGAAGAGTACTTTCTATTTACAGGGTTCAAAAGTGTCTGCAAGAATAGTCATTTTGTTCCATTTTAGTGTAAATATTCCTCAAGATAAATCCTAATAAAAATGGATGCCCACTTAAAAGAGGACCCAGAGATGTAGTCAAGGAGGGATGAACTCCGTCATCAAAATATTTGCTTCTTATTCTCTCTGATTATTGTTGTTATTTAATCATTTATTGCTACTGGTTTATGTTGTCTTTCATTAAAGCATACTTCAGTTAACAATCAATCTAAAGGACAAACGAATCAAACTTATTAAGCACTTTATTCGATCACATTCGGATCATTTTTGGTATCAGAGCAGGTTGTGCTTTATAGTTTGTTTGTTAGTGGATGTTAACTAGGTTAGGATTGCGACATGGAAAAGGCGAGCTTGAGGAATTTGATCTAGAGATTGAAAGGCAGAAAGTCATTCATCAATCAACAATGATAGGGAGTGAGACTTTTGAGACTCCTGGAGCTACTGAAAAGAAACCCATGGATGAGAATCAAATCCAGCAGATGTTTCTAAACGTGCAGCAAATGTTGGAAGAATTATATGAAGACAATAATATGAGAGATGTAGCCTCATCGTCGAAGGCATTAAATAAGGACAAGGGTAAAGACAAGGCAGATAAATCTCCTTCTCCTCAGTCATCTCTATCATCTTCTTCTTCCTCTTCTACTTCTAGTTCTGAATCAGAAAAATAAAAGAAGCCTAAGAGTCCATTATTGAAACTTGATGTTAAGTTTGAATTACCTGTGTATGATGGAGAAATAAACCCTAATAAATTAGATAATTGGATAAAACAGTTAGAATTCTATTATTGTATTCAAGATATTACTGATGATAATACAAATATCTAATTAGCTACTCTTAGGAAGGGGGGTATTCCTTTGATTTGGTGGGAAATTAAGAAACAAATAGATTTAAATCGTAAAGGAAAAGTTATCACCTCATGGACTAACTTTATTAAAGCTCTAAAGAAACAATTCTATCCATTGGGTCACACACAATAAGCTATAATTGATTGGGAGCGCTTGCAAAAAGGTAAGTGACAGAATGTTCAAGAGCTCACACAGGAATTCAGAAAGAAAGCATTAGCACTCGGTATTTCTTTGGACACAAAAGAAAATTTATTGAAATATATTGATAGTTTTCATTCATATTTGTAGCGTACATTATTAATGTTCAATCCTAATGATTTTGATGAAGTTTGTGTTCAAGAAATTCATGTCGACTCAGGTGGTAGACCATTCAAGTTTACACTAAAGACATCCAATTATATGGAAACTGAAGACAGAAAAAAGAAGGGCAAGTCAAAGGGAAATAATATTGCCACAACTCAAAAGGAAGATGGAAGACCTACGTGTACACATTGCCAAAGGATCATCCATGATGAAACTATGTGTTGGAAACTTCATCCGAAACTAAAGCGGAAAAAGTTTCAATCGAAGAAGAGTGAAAATAAGGATGAAACAACAATCCAGCAAGGCCCTGACTTGGGATCCGATTCATGTGATGAAGGTAAAATCACTGCTATGGTTACAACAGGTAAAATTTTTGATGCTAGTACTTCTGCTTCTTCAAACATCAAACAACAGAATGAAGATAAAAGAATCAAGTTATTTCATATAAGGGTAACTTCAAAGCATACTGAGATAGATACATTGTTTGATACGGGATCACAGAAAAATTTGATTTCTGAGTCATTTTTTAAACAATTGGATTTGAAAACACATAATCATATAAAGCCATATCCTTTAGGGTGATTAAAGGAACAAAGTCAAAATCATGTTACCAAACAGTGTCGGTTAAAATTTGCAATCACGGCTAACTATATCGGTGAAGTGGAGCTAGATGTGATACCGTTAGACATATGTGGAATTGTTTTAGGAAGCCCTTATCTCTATGACCGTGATGCAGTATTTTATAGAAAATAGCATGTGTATCATCTCAAAAAACATGGGATCAAGTACATCGTTCAGGCACATAAAATCAAAGATAACTTGAATTTAATTAATGCTAATCAAATGAAGTGCTTAATAAGTTCAAGTAAGAGATACATACTCATGTCGATAAAACAAAAACATATGGATCTTAATGATACTTGTTTAGGTTGTGAAATTCATCATGAAGGTAATTTGGTTAAAAAGGTAGATTCATTTCAGGATCTAGTTAAAGAACCAAAACATCTACTTCATAAAAAGGAAATATCACATGAGATGCAGTTGATGTCTATTGCCTCTCTTTATAATGTTGAAATGTATCACAAGTTAGTTATAGAGTATAAATAAATAAAGCAACAAATTCTAGGGAAGGTTGGAAAAGAATTAACGCGACTCAGATCATCTCCATACAGTTCACCCATAATTTTGGCTCATAAGCAAAACGGGATATGGGGAATAAGTATCGATTTTAAAGTTGATTCCTTTAAGCAGAAACATTTCAAAGCATTGATAAATCATCAACATCCATATGAAGTTAAAACAGATGCTAAAGGATATGAAATGTAAATAGTGATTCACATAGATTATCAGTTGCTTCAATACTTTCAGTCATATACTAAGTTGAAAAAATATCACTACAGTTGGATGGAATTTCTTCAACAAATTCACTTAGTAATTAAGGACACAGAAGGTGTAACAAGTAAAGTAGTTGATATGTTGTCTTTGAATGCTTTAGTAGTACTGCATAAAATTTCATTGGTTCATGAAAGTTATGTAGAACAATATAATACTGATGATGATTTCAAAGAAAATTTTGAATCACTAACTCATAATGCTTGGATAGAAAGAGTGCAGGTTATTCGGGAAGTTCATCTTTCTTGGATTGCAGGATATTTCAACGCAAGCAAGACTACGAAACAAAGTCAAATGTATTATTACTGGCCTCATATGTACGAAACAATTGTGAAGTACATAAAGGGTTTTGTAATGTGTTCAACAATTAAGCCATGCAATCAAAACATTGGTTTGCACATGCCACTTCTAGTTCCTTTGCAACCATGGGCAGCATGGATTTGGTTCAAGGATAGACAGAAATGGTGAAGAGAACTGGGATAAATATTCCTTGAGGTATCTACAATAAACATCCTAAGAAGTGGGATGTATTTTTAACTTATGTGCATCAAGCTTACAATCAAGCCTTACATTCTTTTGCGCCACGACAAGCATTGAGTCAAGTCAGGTTCAAATTGCACCATGATTAGCATCAATTTCAGGTCAATGATCAAGTATGGTTGTATGTCATCAAAGTCAAGATGAAAGTGAGAGAGTTGTATTATCACTTATTGTCAGCTTAAAATCAAGCTTTTGTCGTCCAAAAGCTTTTTAAGTGGAGAGGATTGATCCAAGAGGATCTTGATCAGTACAAGATCGATAGAGTTCTAGATTGTCCGACGTCCAGTTCAGTTTCCAAATCCACAGTTCTATTAGTATCGTCTAAAGGAAGACCTTAAATTCGTTCATGGTTCAGTGCCAGGTTCATGGCATGATCGTCATGTGTGTGATAAAAAGGTGAAATTGGGTTAAAATTGGTCAAAGGGTGAAATACCTTACAATGTAAAGTTATATGGTTTTAAATGCTAAGACCTAATCATAAGAACCTAAGGTCTAATCCTAGCATTAACAGAAAACCTAGATCTAAAACCCTAATACCTAAGCCTAAAACCCTATCCTATGATCTAAGTCTTAAACATTCAAACTATGAAAAAAGTCCTAAACATTAGACCTAGAATTCAGCCTAAGTCTTAAACCTAAGCACTATGGTATAAGACTAAACAAAACCTTATTATACAAGGTTCGGGCAATAAAGTAGCTAGGTTGTAAAAATTTATGATAAAAATTTAATATAAAACCCACCACAACACTAAGGGATAAACTGCTAGCGCTAACCGCGTGGTTTAAACTGTGTCGTGGTTCTCAAAACATGTGACAGGTATATAGACTGCGGTGGGAGTGTTTGTGTTGACAGTTGTATTAACCACCAGTTTGAAAACTGCGTCAGAATTTGTGTTAGACAGTAGTTATGACCACAGCGACTGCCAATGGACATGCATGTGATATATCGCGCCTAAACTGCAGTGGATAAGCCAAGTCTGCCAGGTGTTACCGTCACTGCCAAAATGACGACCTGACCGCAACCGCTGGGGGATTTCCACATGTTCACATGTCGGAAGTTAAATCCTCTACATGGTTAGTTAGCCCAAATGGCTAAGGTTTTTTATAATAAGATTTAAATTTGGGTTTTAACATTTATATCAATGCTAAGGTTTATCACTTAAACCTAGGAGTTAATTAAAAAGATATGATTCGAGACCTTAATCCCCAATTTTATTCAACCAAATGCTAAAATTACAATTAGGAGGTCCAATACAACTTATTTAAGCCATGGATATTCTCATGAATTTCATGTTGGACATTGTGTGTTTTTGGAGATCAGTTTCAGCAAGTTGGAGGTAGTTTTGATTGCACCATTGCTCGACCGTCAGGAGTCAGACTTGAGCACGGAGATAGCCGTCGGAAAGGCGAGGAAGAGTAATTTATATTTATAGGGTTCAGAAGTGCCTGTTAGCACATTCATTATATTCCATTTCAATTTAAATATTCCTCAAGATCAATCCTAATAAAAATGGATGCCCACTTAAAAGTGGACCTGGAGATGCAGTCGAGGAGGGACGAACTCTGTCATCAAACTATTTGCTTCTTCTTCTCTCTGATTACTATTATTACTTAATAATTTATTTTTGTTGGTATATGTATTCTTTTATTAAATAATACTTCATTTAACAATCAATCTAAAGGAAAAACTAATCAAACTTCTTAAGCACTTTATTCGATCACATTCGGATCGCTTCCACTATTCGGTAGAAAATTTTTTACTTCTGTTTTATTTTAGGGTAAATTCTTGAATTTTATTTTTAAACCAGTCCTCTATTTCATGATTTAATGGTTGCCACTAACCTTTTCACATCACCTAACCTCTCTCAAAATTCTCCTGGTCTTGGCAATAAAACCATTTTTTGGCTTGACAGGTCCTGACCCGGGTTCGAAGTTGAGGTTAACCAAAAAAACCATTTTACTATTGACCCTCTTTGTAGTGACTTTCTTGCACAAGTCAAAGTATCACCCGAAGTAGTATTTGAGGGTGCTGGAACCAGGTTTCTGAACCCTGAGAGAGAATTACGTGATGTGGGTGCCTTTAGATGTAAAACAATCATAAATGGACCTACGCAACTAGAGCCCTAACCAAGAACCTTTTTAGACAGATATAGGTCAATACCTTGTGCACATTAACACAACATTTATAATCAAATTAATAACCCTTGACTCATAATATCATAATATTATACCATCATATCTATCCAATAAACATTCATATAAACCAAAAGATAGTTGCGCAAGAGATCCAAGTGCAGACAATACAAGAATCAGAAATAATATGCAAAAACATTCATAACATAGAAAGTAGATGCATTTGAGACTCAGATATCTGCAACAACATTCATTTATTAATATCAGTTCAGATTCTTCATACAAAATCCTTCAACGACCCGTGCATACATCCAAGGTGGTCCGCACATAGAAGGACTAAGGTCTCCGCGCACACAACCAGCAGGAGCCTTTCACCTAGATAAATTTGCACAAATTATCACAAAGTCACCATATCTAACATCAATGTTCTGGCTTATCCCAAAAACTGTCTTCTTAGACTTGATCTAGACTTCTATTTATACTATTAGCCTTTGCTACTTTAGGGTCCATAAACCATGGTTTGCGGCCCCTTGATCTACCCTTTTGACCCATTGTAATTAATGAAGGGCTTTGACCCACCCCAAAGCCCCTGCACAGAACTAAAATTGCAAGCACACACAACTAGCGGGGTCCACACACAGCCAGCAGGATCCTTTCACCTAGATAAATCCACACAAAATATCAAAAAGTCACCAGATCTAACATCAATGTTCAGAATTATCCTAAAAACTGTATTCTTAGACTCAATGTAGACTTCTATTTATAGTATTATCCTGCGCTACTCTAGGGTCTGAAAACTATGGTTTGTGGCCCCTTGATCTACCCTATTGATCCATTACAATTCATGAGGGGATTTGACCTGCCCCAAATCCTTGTGCACAACTAAACTTGCAAAATATGTTACAAAAATATAGCAAAAATGACATTCAGACTTAGGGGACCCTGCTCCAACAACGACCAATGATGGATTAGGGTTCACGTTGGGGCGATAAGAGATCAAGCTCAGAATGACGATGTCATAGAGAGAGAATCAGGTAACATGTTTACATGACAAGCACCATGGGAAATTCAAGTGGAGGGTGTTGTTGACATACTGTAACATTCCAAATTGAGAATCATACAACTTTGATACCACTGTAATATCCTGAATTTGGAAAGTAGTAGTGAATAAGCACAATACTAGAATAGAAGGGATAAATTGAATCATAAAATGTGTTGAAAAATATATTTCCATCAAACGAATGAAACAAAAGCAAAAAGGAGCTCTCCTACATCCTCCCGAGTGGCGAAAATGCAACAATTTGACCCTAAAAACGTTATTTCAGGATATTTGTGTTTTAATAGGGAGAAATAACACTTGGCTCCGTTATAATATAGAATAAGGCAATCACATAAAAAATAGAAACTGAAACAAATCACTTTTGATAAGTTAAACAGACCTCTCGGCCTCAAATCAACTTAAAAATGGCCAAATCCCATGACTTAATCTATGTAGAATTTTTGAAGCAAATGATAGCATTATTTTCTGATGTTTTATACAAAATTAGGATATAAAAACATATATCTATAACTTTATTGAAAAATATGCTAATAAATAAATATTTGGCCTCCTTAATACATTATAGAGATAACCCGGCAAGGGTTTCTTGAAAGCTTGATGTACAAAAGTGTAGATCTGAATATTCAACTCTAAAATAACATAGTATTAATGTACCATTACATAAAAATAGCTGAATAATGAAATAGAGGGATGAAAATCCCTTCTTCTAGCTTTCTGGGAGAAGGATTGGCCCTTTCCCAAGGAAACTAGCTCAAAAACAAGGGCTTAAACCCTACTACTACAACTCTATGCAAAATGACGCAGTTCCTACAAGGGACTATGCTGTAGAAGATGAGGAATAGTTTTTAAAACTTCCAAGATGTGAAATGAGCCTATAAATATTCCTAGCTGATCTCTCAAGAGAAGGAAGGCTCCCTCTACTGAGAAACAAACTTGGAAGTGGTGTTATCAAACCTCCACTGCAAGACCCTGCAACACAACATTAAACTACTATAGAAATAACACTGAAGATGGAGACTGATACTTGGCCTCAAGCTTGGATGTGGAAGAATTCAGTATAATGCTCTCCCAAGAGGCATCTCAAGGGAAGAGGTGGGATTCCCGCTCGGAAACACCCGGTGCTAAACAACACTGCAACCCTGCTAAACAACAAGAGGAAGCCAATTCTAAACATACCAATATCAAACGATAATATCAAAAACATGAATAAAAAATTCTCCCATCCTCTCAATATATAGCAAGTAAACCTCTTCTCATTAGGTCCCATCCATATTTTCCACCAAATTCATGCAAGTTGTCATCCACTAAAACTGCATTGTGTATCAAGGAGATTCAATGTATCTAGACAACGTTGTTGACTTGGTCAAATTTGACTGAATCAACATGATCCAACCCCTGTTCACACCCAAAGGTGCTCAATCCAGCTACTTATTCTTCCTCCTTCCACATTAGGAGTTTTATTATTCCTTCTAAGGAGGTTAATGGGCCTCCCTACCCATTTATTCATCTACCTACTGATAAAACCAGCTATAATATTCCATTTAGATGAAGGCTAATTTTTTGGAATATTACAGTCCTCCCCTCCAAAATGTTGCTTGTCCTCAAGAAATAGTATAAGGAGAGAAAAATTCCTCCCCTCCTCCTCTTGTGGCCTCTTCATCAATAGTTCCCACCACTGCTCAAAATAATCTACTACAAATCTGCCCTCCAATGTTTCCTCCCAAGTATGCAAAACCACATGGCTCACATCATAGAAAGGTTGAAGGTGTAAGTGGAAACCTCCTTGCTATTCAATGGCCTCCTCAAGGTAGGAGTGATGACAAAATGGGGAATCTTATTCCCAATGAGTGACTCCCACCCCCATGCTATCATCCAAATGAAATGATCCATTCTAGGTAGCTCATCAAAAATATCCTCAACCCCCAGTTCATACAATGTGTTGGGGCTGCATGGAGAGATTGGATCCTCCCATGAAAGTGGTTTCTCTCTCCATTTATGGTAATTATGGGGCTACTACTGATCTTGGCTTGAATTTCATGACCTCCAAGAGTGGCCCAAGCTACCCCACCAAACAAATAAGTCATGAAGTGCCTCCTCCAAAAACTCAAACTCTCCAGATGGCTCTTCCCACATAGAGAAAAGAGATGTAGTTTGGAAATCATGGGCTTCCCATTGCTTCCCCTAAGAAATGCATCATGTATAGTAGGGAGAATCATACTCCCAATGGGCATCTCCAACTCATCTAGAACTCTCCAAAAAAATCTCCCCATGAACATAATAATATCATCAAAATATGGAAGCAAAAACCAATGAAAACAAGCTTCCACATGACAACCGTAGAGTGGATCATAGTTCCACACATGTAACTAGTGCAGTGAATCCCATACCTACATAAAAAAAAATTAATAAAAAGTTCTCTCCCAACCACTTGTTTTCTGCCACAGTCATTCTATAAGATAAGAACATGAAAGCACAATGTGGTTTCAAAGGTGCACAACAAAAATCATGTGGCTTCCCCCACAAACCACAAAAAAATAGCCAATATCAACGCTGCAAGTGGCTTTAAGTACATCATCATATAATGTGCAAGAAGGGGTAATCCTCCTTCGTACAACATGCTACTCATATAAAGTAAAGAAGTACAAAACATCATGTGAAATGATACCTTCTCCACCATGTAATTGGGATCTTGAGCTAGAATGGCTCAACCGAAAATTCCCCCTCACCTCCAAAGAGTAGGGAAGTGGTTGTGACATCCTCTCTATCACCATCCAGGCTATGCATCTCTCCATATGCTGAGATATATCATGCTGGATGCCCTCCCAAATGAACTCCTCTGATAAGGAAAGATATGCATCAAAGTGCATGGAAAGGAGGTCCTCATATGCTACATGTAGCAGCTTCTTCTTGAGCTCATATAAGCTCTAGTCAAGAAGACTCTGCCATAATAATAGATGACCACATCATCTACCATATATCTATCATCTCCATCAGGGTCATCAAGAATCATGCAAGCACCAAAATCCTTGGAGTAATCTACCAAGAGTTGAGACCTCCAATATGGATCAATCCTCCTAAGAGATAGCACTGGTGATCTGCAATGTGAAGCTCTCCACGTGCTTTTGTCTTTTCCTTTGACATCCCTCATGCCAAATTCATCCTCTAATTTTTTTCCATTCCCATCATGCAGCTGCTCATGCTAAAAAAAAAGTAGTGATCTTTGGAATTTGGCCTCCCACAAGAAGCTCCCATCCAAAAAGAATCTCCCAATATTAGCCAATGTAAGTATGAGTGGCCTCCATCTACTCCAATGTATGAAGCATTCCTTTCTCAAAGGAAGTACCCTCTGTTCCTTCAAATACATGGAGCAGCTCCCTTTCACCATGAAGGTGCCATCCTCCATCATTGCAGCAACTTCTATCAGCACAATATGTGTAGTGAGAGTGGGTGATGCTAAAAAAAGGATGTCCCCCTCCTCCTTGAGTTTATCCCAAACTCTCTGCACTGTACTAGACTCCTCCAAAATTTTCACCTCTTTGGAATATAAGAGGGGTGAAACAAATGGCAAGATGCCTCTTACCAACTCCAGATTTGGTGGCTTCCCAGGTGGAATGCCTCCATGTAGTGAGACATCAATGTCAAGATTAGACTGTACATATGGTTGGGGAACCTTGCCCTTGCCCTCACAGTGAAAACAAGTCTACCTCTTCATTGCACTAGCTCTCTGAAATATATAGGGGTGTGTTCTCCTCATCAAATGATGCTAACATTCCTCCCTACCTTCTCCTTCCATCATTAATATCTCAAAAACATGTTGCTCATTGATTGTGCTTTGTCTTCCATATGTGAGATCCTATGGAATATCTTGAAATGACACAATAATTCCTCCTGTTGGAGTATGTGCTCCTCCTTCCTCTGCATGAGGGAATATATATGCTCCATATGTGACAGCGTTGTTGCCCCCATCCTTCTCTTCCTCTTATATACGAATGGGAGTCATTTGATCAATAAGAGGATCATCTTTTAAAAAAGGAACCTGCATGTCCTCTTGTCCAAAGGTATGAGACAGATATCTTGCCTTTAGCAAGGTGTTATGCAAGATGTGAGCTTTTCCAATAGTTTTCTGAAGTGGTTTTTAGTTTTCATGTTCTTCCAACCCATGCACAATATTTGGTTTGTTTGGCTCTACCAAAAGTGTTTTTGAATGTCTTTCATCAAACCTCTCCACTAATCTCTTTGTGAACTTTGCATAAGAAGAAATATTGGCATATTTCAATGAAAATGACTCAAAAATCCACCAAGCATAGGCCTTACCTTCAAAGTGCATCACTGCAACTCTGATGGCTTCATCTTCAGAAAATTAGTGCTGCTGCAAATAGGTGTGTAGCTCTTCCACCTAAGCTCTGGCTGAACAGGTTGGTGACTCATCAAAAGCAGATAGAGTAAAACTATCAGTGTCATGCTGCCTACTCCTCTCCACCTTGATCTTGCAAAACTCCTAAAAAAGTGATATGATCTCTAAACCTTTCAATTTGAGATTCATACTCTTGAAGAATATCACTAAGAGTTTCCCTCTTAGGAATTCCTCCTTCTACCATCTCTCATATGATAGATTTGGACATTTGACTATGCTATGCATAATAGGGTGTAGCTGCATTCTCACACCTATCATGTGGAAATCTAGATCTGGCTCTAGATTCAAACTCCTCTGGAGATTCCATATCCCCTCTCATCTTCTTAAGATCTTCTTTGATGCCCTGTATATATTTTGGAAGAAGCTTTGAGAACCTCTCCTCCTTTCTTCCTCCACATAATGGATTCTTCTCTTTTTTGTACATCTTCACTTTTCATTCTTCTCTTGAGATTGTAATGGCTAAGATCCACAAGCTGAGCCAAGATTATGCTCTGATACCACTATAATATTCCAAATTGAGAATCATACAGCTCTAATACCACCGTAATATCCCGAATTGGGAAATCAGCAGTTCATAAGCATAATAATGGAATATCAAGGATAAATTAAATCATAAAATGTGTTGAAAAACACATTTCCATCAAATTAATGAAACAACAACAAAAAGGAGCTCTTCTACATCCTCCAAAGTGGGGAAAATGCAGCAATTTGACCCTAAAAACGTTATTTCTAGAGATTTGCATTTTAACAAGGAGAAATAATGCTTTGTTCCCTTAGAATATAGATTAAGGCCCTCACATAAAAAAGAGGAATAGAAACAATTCACTTTTGATAAGTTAAACAGACCTCCCTGCCTCAAATCAGCTTAAAAAAGGCCAAATCCCATGACTTAAGCTATGTAGAATTTATGAAGCAAATGATAGTGTTATTTTCTAAGGGTTTCTACAATAATAGGATAGAAAATCATATATCTGTAACTTTATTAAACAATATGCTATGAAAATCAAGATCTGGCCTCCTTAATACATTATAAATATAACCCAACAAGGGTTTCTTGAAAGCTTGATGTAGAAAAGTGCAGATTTGAATATTCAGCTCTGAAATAAGATAGTATTTCTGCAAAATTACATAAACATATATAAATAATACAATAGAGGGATGAGAATCCCTTCTTCTATCTTTCCTGGAGAAGGGTTGGCCCTTTCCCAAGGAAACTAGCTAAAAAACAAGGGCTTCAACCCTGCTGTTGCAGCTCTATGCAAAATGACGCAGTTCCTGTAAGGGACTACACTATAGGAGATGAGGAATAGTTTGGCCAACTACCAAGATGTGAAATGAGCCCAAAAATCTTCCTAGCTGATCTCTCAAGAGAAGGAAGGCTCCCTCTACTGAGAAACAATCCTGGAAGTGGTGTTATCAAACCTCCACTGCAACACCCTACAACACAGCATTATTCTGCTATAGAAATAACGTTGAAGCTAGAGACTGATGCTTGGCCTCAAGCTTGGATGTGGAGTAATTCATTACAATTCTCTCCTAATAGGCCTCTCAAGGGAAGAGGTGGGATTCCCGCTCGGAAACACCCAGTGATAAACAACACTGAAACCCTGCTAAACAGCAAGAGGAAGCCAAGTCTAAACTGACCAATATCAAATGATAATATCAAAAACATGAATAAAAAATGCTGAACCTCTTCTCATTGGGTCCCATCCATATTTTCCACGAAACTCATGCAAGTTGTCCTCCACTAAAACTGTGATGTTCATCAAGGAGATTCAATGTATCTAGACAGCGCTGTTGACTTGGTCAAAGTTGACTTAATTAACATGATCCAACCCTTGTTCACACCCAAAGGTTCTCAATCGAGCTGCTTATTCTTCCGCCTTTCACATTAGGATTGTTATTATTCCTTGTAAAGATTTTAATGGGCCTCCCTACCCATTTATTCATCTACCTAGTGATAAAACCAACTATAATATTCCATTTAGATTAAGGCTAAATTTTTGGAATATTACACATACATGACGGGCAGAACATGCGATGGTAGAAAAAAGTAACAGGGTATGAGGCATGACATAAGTTGGTGTGGATGGCCATGCCAAGGCGCCCAAGGGGTGTCATGCACCATGTATGCCAAGGCACCCGACAAGAGGCACGCCTACCTGGCAAGTTACAATGATGGACAAGTCAACTAAGCACTTGAAGGGGTGTTGGCCTAAAATTAAGTTCAAGAAATAGATAATATAAGTAAAGGAGGTTACACAATGGACACACAACAAAATTTCCATGTATATGGTGAGCGATGCAAATTTTTATTTTTGAGGTAGCAAATAGATTAGAGGAATGAATGAAAAACAAGGCATAGAAATATTTTTTCACCTAGAACGAGCAAGGAATTTCATGTGTAGGTTTGTTGCTGTGTTTTTTTGTAAAGGGAAAAATTTGGGTCACCTTTGTTTAGGATTTAAAGGAATTTTGTATTTTTTGGTTTTTCTTGGTCAAGGTGCAAGCCTTAATTCTATGCATGACTCGTGTAATTTTGGTGTTTTGGGAAATACATTAGTTAAGTCACAGATGGTCCATTCTTGTAAATTTATTTTACAATATATTGAACCTTTGAAGTTATAAAGAAGGGGAGACCTTATGTTGGGAGACCTCCCTCCCATGTACATGTTAATGCTTCATTGAAATGTATTTTGCATGTTTACTATTTATATTAAAGTTGTTAATATCACAAGTTGATCGATATTAAATAAGTCAAGTGAAGAATTGTATAAGTATAAAAACAAGTGTTTTTATTTCATATTGGAATCATTTAGAAGGATTAATTCGACAAAGTTGATAGGCAATTTATGCAAGGAACATAGACTAGAGGTGTAGTTTGGGAGAAAGTAGATGAATGCCTTGATATGAAATATCGGCGGTGTTACATGCCCATGGTGGTCTAAGTGGTGTGGCCATCATTGGGGCTATAACATTCGGTATCATAACCACGTTTGGATGAGGAAAGATTGAACGTTGAAGAGACCTTTTTTTAGTGAATTCACAGTCTTGGTTAAGAAAAAATAAAGTGTCATGACAACCACCACCATCATAGTTTATAACCAAGTTCATTCGAGGTTTATTGAAGGCAGTTCTATATACTTCTAAAAAATGCATAGAGATAATAATGGAAACTGATTCTTGGAAACCTCTATGGAAAAAATGATGAGATGAATTCGTACAACTCATGGTAGATATGGGCCACATTGAATGCAGGTTGGCGAGACTGCGAGAATTTCTATAAGGAAAATAACATGAACTTTGGAGATTCGAAAGGAATAAAATTCGCAAGAGGTTAACAACATTCTTGAATAACCAAACTTGTATGGAAGAGGAAATGGTTGAACTATGGGAGAAGATTTATATTCCCCTAGGAAGGTTCAATGAGGCGAGCCTTGGCCATGAAGATGAATATCTGAACGAAAAGGATGAGTCTAACCGAGTTGATAACAAAGGGAAGTGTGTCTGAATGCCTTAGATGAAGAAAGGTGAACAATGTCTTCCTTGGTGAAAACTAAGGGAGTCAAATTCCAAGCAAGGGAAATAAGACAATACTAGAAGAAAGGAGAACTTGATGGAATGAAGCCATCCCAAGGTGAAATAGGTTTGATTTCCTAAAATGCACCAAATGATGAATTGAACTATCTCAAGAGGAAATTTATCTTGAAACTGAAACATGATGAAGGTAGAAGGTCACTTGAGGATGAAATGGAGGTGAAACGTAAGGTTATGGAAGCAAGAAGAAAGTCTGGGGGGGAATATTCACAAGATTTGGAAGCTTTAGGCCTAATTTTTGTGCAGGTTACCAATTTTGGAAATAATTTTTCTACGTTGGTTGATTCAATATCTATGAATAGTTTCCTTATTTAAACAGAAATGAAGTCCTTGAAGATGAATTCTGAAATGACATGTGTTATTAAGGATATGCAGGTGAAGGTTAGTTCGTGGTTTGGAAGGTTGATTGTTAGAATGGTTCTAATGGATAATCATGCTATGGTGTTGGGGTTGTAAGTTTTTAGTACAATCCAAGGCATACCAATTGTGGACATAGACATAATATTTTTTTTTTATGAGGGGGATACTATGACCATGTCGATGAGTACGTAGAGTTCTCAGGGTATCATCCAAGGATCCATTCCATCATATGGTATGAGAAATACCTAAATGTAAAGAATGAAAATGTGAGATGCCAAGAAGTTCGAAGCTTTATTTAGGATATGAAGGAGAAGAAGTCAAAGATCTTTTTTACATAAGACACAAAAAGGAAGAAGAAGGATGAAGGTGGAGGAAAAATGCCTTCCACTATGAAGAAGGAAGAAGTGACTTCTACCATAAGTGAAAAATATTGAGGAGGCCCGAGTGATTAGTCTAATTCAAATGAGTGAAGTGAGGAAACAAGTAGAGATATGGAAAACATATCGTATTTTTGTAGATATGCTATGGGTATATATGATTTTTAGTTGACCTAGGAGAGACTTGCAAAGCTAGGATGTAAGAAGGAAGAGATTGATGGAATGTAAAAGTAATTAAGGATGAAACATTAGTATGATATGATGGTAGTTGAGAGCTAGGGAGGAAGCTTCCTGACCCTTTTCATGCACTAAACCCTTGAAGATGGCGTGAGTATGGTGCCTTGTTGAAGTAAGAGGTGTTGCACCATAAAAATGAAGGGACCTTGAACAAAGAACCATCATAGCATGAAGAAATGGTTCTTGAAGGATCATCATATGGGAGGATTTCTTGATGAAAAATATATGACGAAGTGTTGGAGAAACGATCACTGAAGGCATGAGGAGGTGCATTCTCATGGGTTGAATGCAATGTTGGAATAATCACCCAACTAGTTTTATTCATGAGGTCTAGAAATGTGTTGATATGTGCTAGAGTTTAGTTGGAGAACAGTGAAAAAAGTCAAAGGATGGAGGTTTAGTAGTTGGAATTATAGTAGTTATGATGAGGAACATTGCATCGATGAGGATGTAGGGGATATAATTCCATGATGAGATAAATTAGTGTGTGAGACTTGCAACATCTGTCAATTTATAATGACAATGAAGTTTGAGATAAATTTCCTACATTGATTCTTACAAAGGAAATCTGAAACATGAGCCTTGTCAAACATTCTTGCGAAATAAGTGAAGAGTTAATACAAAAAGAATGATAGGATATGGATGATTATTCCATATTGTTGGAGCTGGTGGTGCTTTGTGATAGTTTGGACTTGGTAAAGAATTTTTTCGAGTGAATTTTTTTTCGAGGATGAAAATAGTTTGGAGTGGGGGTGGATCCTGAGTTGGCACCATGGTCATACCAGTTCTCATGGCTTTCCATGGTATGTTTTAGAAATGTGTGCCCAAGTCATGTGATTTGACAGATGCTGATCACAGGTGCAACACATTGGGAACATGGGTCAAGTTTTGGGCAAGTTGGATGAATGAGTGGTCCCGTGGGACATATAGTAGAGTGCACATCATGAACATGTGCACCATGGATGCACCTGAACAAAGGTGGGGTGCATAGGAACCGAATGATGGAGTAGTGTGAACATTGGGGTGACGGGAAGGCGAGTTTGGACAAAGGATGACACATAGAGAGCGTCAATTGACATGATAGGTGTCACATGTGATGGTAGTGTTAGAACTTTATAATTCCTCCAAGCTAAGCAGAGGAACCCAAATTTATTCAAAAACCAATATTTAGGATTGGAAGTTAGCTCCTCCAAACTTAGAGAGAGCTCTCTCTTATGAAATCTTCTATATTTTAGGATGGGTATATAGATTAAGGTAGGATAATTTCAACAATTTGATGATAGGGGAGAGGGAAAATACATTGGGCATGGATTTAATTTAAGCTAATGATTTTCAGTGAACAGATGCGAAAATGAAGAATACTTAAACAGGGGCAAGGTAGGCAATATTTATGGTGTCTTTGACAAATTTCATTGTATAAAGGTGTAGAATAATAATGAATTGATAATATCGAAATCATCTAGATGATGATGAATTTTTAATATTATAGTGGATTAAAAAACACTAAAATTTTTAGTTGTCTATAACAGAGCACATGAAAGTGAATTTTGAAATGGATTTGTTTAACTAAACATTGAAGGCATAAAATTTAAGCATGGAAATAATAGAAGATAAATAAACATAAATAAGAGATAAACATCACCATAAATAATTGAAATAGTAGCCCTGAAAAAGTAGACTTCGACCTTCATCATTCACTGATTTTTTCAATAAAATTGTACAATGCACAATCTCTCTTCTCAATCCACACTAACCAACCAACCCCCTTCACATAGAAATTTACAAAATACAAAGGATAAAAACTATCCCAAGCTAAAGAGGTCGAATTCAACAATTTCCCCAAAGATAGAGTCAGCTACATTAATATTTGAAACTGCCTCCTAGGAAATAGGGACCAAGTTTGTGGAAAATAGGGGTCAAATATCAAACTGTATCTGTTATCACTGGAAAATAGGACAAGAAAATATGACATTATTAAATGTTAGGTAGAAGGATTTACAGGGTTGATGCACATTAGAGAATTTGAAGAATTTAAAAAATCTTTAAGGTCCAGAAGAGAAATCAAATTGCGCACTCAAGACCATAGCAGAATGCGCCTCCATGGACATTTTTCATTGATATGCGCGCCTTTGCGCTGTTGGGGTTTCGGTGGAGAAATGAACGTGGACCGTTCGATCATGGTCCGGTGGCGAAGATCGACGGTGGAGGTTTAAATAATGGGATGGCTTATGAAAGTTGGGTGAAATGCATAGAATTTAATGTAAAACATTAAACCTTTAATTTAAATGCGAAGAAATGAATGAAAATGCAATGGAACTGGTCATGCGTGGGACCCGGCATGGGTGGAGAGCGATTAGTTTTGGGCCGTTAGATCTTAGGAGGAGATCAACGACAGAGGTCGAAAGATGGATTTAATAGAGGCTCAGACGAAGAAATGCGGTGGAGGACGCGATGCAATGTGGGCCGTTGATCTCGGACCAAAAAAATGGTCACGATGGAATCGGAAGATCGCAATCAGGGGAGATGGATGGTGGCTCCATTTGGAATTTGCGATTGTGATTGGAGCGATTGAGCACCAACCGTCCAATCTGGAGCAAGATCGACGGCAGGGATTAAATCAGCGGGGGGGAAGACGGGTACAATGAGCAGGGAGCAATGAAACCTAGACCGTCGGATCTCAAGAGGTCAACGGCTACGATCTATTCACATCGGAGCAAAGAAGGGGCCGAAACTCTGATGGTTTGAGTTGCGATTAGCGCTGGGCCGTCAGATTTAATGTGAATCAATGGTGGAGATCACAATTGGGGATCGCAATCAGGGAGTGCAGAGGGTGGCGCTGCTTAAGATTTTCGATTGTGATTGGAGCGGCGGTGCGATGGAGCGATTGCCGCCCGATCTGGAGACAGATCGACGGCTCTGATGAAATTGGAGGAGTGGATGAAATCGGGTGATGGGTGCACTGTGATTAGCGCTGGGCCATTAGATTTAGCATGTATCAACGGTGGAGATCACAATTGGGGATCGCAATTGGGGAGTGCAGAAGGTGGCACCGCTTAAGATTTGTGATTGCGATTGGAGCGGCGATGCAATGGAGCGACTGCCATCCGATCTAGAGGGAGATCGACAGTTATGATGAAATCAGAGGTGTGGATGAAATTGGGCAATGGGCGCACTGCGATTAGCACTGGACCGTCGGATTCGAACAGATAGACGGCTCAGATCGCAGTGAGGTTGAACATAACAAATACACTATCGCATCAGAGATTTTCTGTTTACAAAGGTAATACGCTCCGCTCCAACTCTCTGATTGCGATAAGCGCTTTATGGATAGCGCTTGGTTTTAGAGCCCGGGTCACGTGGGGAAGTGGTTAAAGGGGGCTGGTCGAAAGGGGCTAAGCCATAATATATGAAAAGGGGTGATTTTTAGCCAAAAAGGAGGCGTTTTTAAGGCTAAAGGGGAATTCGATAAAGGTAAAAAAGGAGTTTAAACTAAAATCAAGGGACTTCACTTGGTTTTAAAGGGGAAAATGGGTGGTTTAGGAGGTTTTGGGAGGGATTTATGTGGTTGAAGGGGGAAATTCGAAAATGGGTAAAGGGTTAAAATAGAGAATTTTGCAGAGGTACAAGGGTCGAACGAGGGCCTTTCTGAGCACAGTTATTTTCAGTCAATGAGGCTTTCTGGATGGAAATAGTAGTGAGGGTCTTTTTGAAAGGAAATGGACACACAGAGGCTTCAAGAATGAGATATTTTCATAGAAAATTTATCTCTTGAAGGCTCAAAACAATCTAGCCACCTATTTTCTTGACAAAAATTTCATAGGTGGCTAACAGTGGCTCCACATGGGGATGGTTTCTTCTTGAAGGAGTCAAGAATTCAGAAAATAATCTTTGAGGTAGGCTAGATGCCTGATCTTTGAGCCATCCTCCTTCTTTGATTTTCAGCGGTTACAAACATGATAAATCAGCAGAAACATTCTCAAACCATCTACCTACCCATCCTACAATCCTAGCATTTTTTTTTCTTCAAGGTGCATTTGAATTAGCAGACCTTCTTCATCATTTTTATTGAAACAGAGAACACACTAATCTAATTCTACCCTTATCACTCCATGAGACCAGATTAAAATGTTGGCCTCGCATGTTTCTCTACCTAATCTAATATCTGCTGGGATTAAACTGTCCAGCAGATTTCTTCTCTACATTCTACAACAGAAATTTAAAACAGTCAAACTAGGATAAGACAGTCTAGTTTGCTGTGGATCCAAGGCATAAAGACAGTTTCACATGGACAAAATTTGCAGAAATCTGAAAAAAAAAATCTTGAAGGCTTGAAATTTTAAACCTTGGAGTATCCTTCCTTTATTTGTGACTCAAGTTTTGAGCTTGTTAGAGTCACTTTCCTCTTCATCTCAGCTCTGGTTTTGGGCTTCTTAGAGCTGATTCTTCTTTATTCTTTACTGGTCCAGATTTTAGGCATGTTAGAACCAGCTGTCCTCACTTCTTCTAGCTCAGGTTTTGATCATGTTAGAGCCAGTATTTTGCACTTCTAAGGTTCACGTTTTGAGCACGTCTGAACCTCTCTTCTCTCCTTTTGAAACATTTTCTCTTTTCTTGAAAACATAACACAAAAATGGTATTTACAATGGAAATGGAAACTGGAAATTGGAAATCAGTAGTAGTAGTGTTTGAGCATCCTGCCATTGACAGGACCCCCAAACAGCTCTGTACCATCTAGCTCTTGCAAAAAAAGTGCATTTGGACCAACAGTGGCCTGGATGATGTATGGACCCTACCATAGACTGTAAAACTTTACATGCTTTCCTTTGTCTTCCCTTTTTGAGTCCCACTTCAGAACTTTATCTCCAATTTTGAAGTCACATGCTTTTTTATTTTCTCAAACAACTTATTTATATTTTCCTGAACTTTAAGAGCTCTGTTATAGACCTCTTCTCTTGTTTGTTGGAGATGAATTTTTTGATTTATCCTCCTCACCATGTTGTCTTCTTCTGTCTGTATCTCTTGGACAATTTTGATCACTGGTACTCCAAGGCTGGTAGGAAACACTGCTTCTGCTCCATAAAAAAGCTGATACGGTGACATGCCAATTGATTTCTTTGTTGTAAGCTTGTCAGCCCACAAGGCATGCACCAACTTGTTATGCCATGACTTTTTATTCTCTTCAAGCAGTTTCTTGATAATGGTGACCAAGCTCTTGTTTGACGATTCAGCTAACCCATTACCTTGTGGGTAATAAGTAGTTGAATGACCGAGTGCTATTTGATACCTGTGACAAAAATCAACCATTTTCTTGGATCCAAAAGCAGTGGCATTATCAATGATTATTTTTCTTGGGCAGCCAAACCGAGAAAGGATGTGGTCTTCTAGGAACCTAATGATGATAGAATCTGTGGCATTCCTAGAAGGTATGGCCTCTATCCACTTAGTGAAGTAGTATGTGGCTGTTAGGATCCACTTGTGTTGTGCAGAAGAAGCAAGGTGTATTTCTCCTATGATATATAGGCCCCATTGCATAAAGGGACCTTCAACAGTGATGGGTTGCAAAGGTAGAGGGAGGAGATTTATTTTTCCTTCAAAAATATAGCATTTATGACAGGCAATTATCATCCTATGGATGTCATTGAAAAGTGTGGGACAATAATAGCCAGCTCTAAGTATCTTGTTAGCAGTGGCTTTCCAGTTCAAGTGGCCTCCACACTCTCCTGCATGGAACTCTTGTTTAATCCTCTCTGCTTCAGTTTCAGGAAAACATTTAAGCAATAGGCTATTTGTATTTTTCCAGTATAAACATTCATTGAGAATGCAATATTTTCTGGCTTTTAGCTTTAGGAATCTGGCCTTAGTTTTTGATAGTTCAGGAGGGGAATTGAGGTTTGTGAGCACATACAGAATGTCAGAATACCATGGAGAGTTCTGAAACTTCTCCTCCACAGTGGGATCAAGAAATCCTTCCTGTTAAATTAAGGCACCTATCATGTTTATGTCAAGGGCTTGTAAATTTGATTCAGCCATTAGTTGAGCCAAGCCCTGACCCTTGATCAGTTTTGTGGGTTTTATCTCGAGGTCATACTCTAAGATTACAGCAATCCATTTTCCCCTCTTCCCATCCGGGTCTTGGGACAAAATGTCAATAACCACTATGTTTGGCATGTAGGCTATGGTGTGAGAATGCAGTATGTACACCCTAAAGTATTTCAAGGCCTTTACCAAGGCATAGGCCTTTTTTTCCATTATGTTATATTTCAAGGGTGCGTGCCTCAGAGCTTTACTGAAGAAAGAAATGGGCCGTTCCATTCCCTCTGGATTTTTCTGCAGTGGAACTGCAGCCACTGTATGCTTGGAGGCAAATGAAAATATTAGGAAATCTTTTGAGAAATCAGGGTTGATTAGGACAGGAGCCTAGGTGAGTGCAATTTTAACTGATTCAAAATATTTTTTAGCATCAACAGTCCATTTAACCCCTACATCTTTCTTCAACATGTTTGTCATATTCCTGAGGTGTTCAGCTAAGTTCGGAATAAACCTTCTTAAGAAGTTAATTTTCCCAATGAAGGACTGTAACTCTTTAATGTTTCTCGGGTGTGTGATTTACAGTATTCCCTCAACTCTTTGTGGGTCTATCTTAATTCCCTTCTCAGATATAATATGGCCGAGAAGTTTTCCTTCTTGCAACCCAAATATGGTCTTCTTAGGATTCAATGACAAGCCGAACCTTCTACATTTTTCAAAAATTGTTCTCTGATGTTTTAGGTGCTCTTCATCAGTCTTGGAATAGATTGTTATGTCATCCAGATAGATGACAATGAAGTGCCCTATTTCATCTGAAAAATCTATGTCCATCGCTCGTTGGAAGGTTACACCAGCGTTCATCAGTCCAAAAGGCATTTTCACGTATATAAAAGTGCCCCATGGAGTGGTAAAAGCTATCTTGAGTTGGTATTCTGGGAGTACTAACACTTGGTTATAGCCTGAAAAACCATCTAACAAGGAGATCCGTTTTGAGCCAACTACCCGCTGCAGGATATGTTCCATCTTTGGTAAGGGGTAATTGTCTTTCAGTGAAGCTCTGTTAAGGTTACTGAAATCTATGCATAGTATGATCTCACCTATTTTCTTTCTCACAACCACAAGGTTCGAGACCTAATCAGAAAACCTCACAGGAACTATTATTCCTGCCTCGTACATCTTTTTTATTTCCTTTTCTACTACAGGCAATTGTTTTGGGTTTATCCTGTGAAGTTTCTGTCTGAAGGGTTTCTGATTTTATTTCAAAGCTATTTTGTGCTGTATGATGTTTGTGTCATAGGCCTTCAAGTCCTCGTAGCTCCAGGCGAACACATCGATGAACTCTTTAAATAGGTCAATGTACTTCTTTTTCATTTCTGCGGGTAAAGACTTAGCCAGTTTAATCATCTTGGGTTTATCTTCAGTGCCTATGTTTCATTCCTCAACATCAGAGTCTGAGTGTTCTATAGTGGGATTTTTCTCTACATCATCGAAGTCACAAAGGTCTTCTAAAGGAGCCAATCCCCTAGGTATGTTCTTATCCTTTGCCTGTAGCACCTCTATTTCCTCATCATCTGCGTTTTTACATTCTTCGGTTGCATTTCCAATCTGTTCGTTTAAAGTGTTTATTTCTATGTTACAGGGTGTTTCATCCTTGCCCGAGGGCTCTTCACTTAGGCGGCTATCATCAGATTTCGAGTCTGAATCAGAAAATTCAAACTCGTTCCTGCCTATCAGGAAATCTTCAATTTTCTTATCACCCTCGAAGACCTACCAATATTTTTCATTATCAGGTACTGCGGGCCTGAACTTTGTATGAATGATGATTTGTTGGTCACTGGGAGGCTTGTGATATGAAATAGCTATACAAGCTAATCCATTTGCAATTATATTCTGACTCCTAGGAATAAACATTATTTAATATTCTACAAAGGTTTTTAATAAATCCATAGCATCATTCTTGTACGCCCTCAGCCTAGGGTGTTTCACTACGTATTCACCATTTACTTGTTTTATGATCAGCTCAAATTCTCCATGCACAATTATCCTACGGGCTCCTAATTTCTTCAACAAATTCAAGCCTAGGATAAGAGCCTCATACTCTGTGATATTATTTGTGCATTTGAAGTTCAAGTTGAAGGCATGACTCTCTGCATAGTCACTCTCTGTGTTATGTAACCACACTCCTGCTCCTTCAGTTCTTTTGGTGCATGACCTATCAAAATTAATCTCCCATAAGGGTTCTTTCTCGGGTTTATCATCGTTTTCCTCCCTAATGTGGGTTTCACTGGTCTGTTGTGTTACAACGCCTGCGTTGGACTGTGGGTGGTTTTGTTCTTCGTGTGGTGTATGAGTTTGTGAGGGGTGACTAGCTAGGTGTTTACACTCTGCTTCTTGTTTACTCGGAGTTTTCTTTTCAGTGCACTATCCACAGATTTCATCTATGTTTTCTTCTGAGGCTAGAGTGACCATTATGTTGAAATCTATGGGCACTATCTCGTTATTCGTATCTCTGTTTTCTAGCTCTGGTTCCTCTAAGGATTCATCATTGCAAAGGATAAAGGAGTCCAAATCTGTGTGTATAGAGTACAGAGGAGAATTTTCAAGCTTTTCAGGGCTGGCTAAAGACAGGGATTGTGGCATATGCCCCATCCATCTACATTGTACCTTACAGCTTGGCTCACCATGACCTCGATAGTAACGTGCCATACTTAAGTGGCACATCTACCACTACAACATCCATAACCATACATTTGGCTGGAATCTGGGTTAAGTTCACACATAGGTCTTTGATTAAGCCAAGGCACTTTACTCTGCTGGAGTCAAATGAATATAAATATTTGTAGGGTCGAGTTATCTCTAGGCCTAACCTTTCCATAACTACCTTAGGCATCAGGTTGTGTGATGCTCCAGAGTCATGCATTGCATTGTGAGGGATCTTGTCATGGATATTGAGACTTATATAAAAAGGAGGTACTACCCCTTCCTAAAAATTTCCTTCTATCTTTGGACCAAACAGAAGGGCTAGTTGATCATCACTCAAATTGACAGTGTCACTGTTCTCCCCTAGATTTAGATCTTTCAAAATTTGGCCTTTATATACATCCTGAGTAGCCAACTCAGAGAGTGGGACAGAGATTTTAATTTTCGCAATCTCACTCTCCAAATTGAAAGTGGACTAACTCTTTGGAATGTTCAACTCTGTTTTGTTAGCCAACACCTTGGTGGCAGAATCAATGGGCTGATTCTCATTACGTATAGGATTAGGAACTATTTTATCAGGAGCACTAACTGCAGTGCTAGTGTTGCTAGTTGGTTGACTTTTTTTTTCGGTGCTTTGGTTGTCTTTTTCCTTGTTCTTCCCAGAACTCTCAGCTGTTGATTTGTTACTTTCAGCAATTACTTTAGAAGTTTTCTCAGGCCTTTTCTTAATTGTGATCTCAGAAGTTTTGGGTTTGGAATTGTCTAAGCTCTTTTTTCTTCTGAGCACATACTGTTCTCTGACCTACATGATGACATTTTCAAATCCTAACCTGTAATCCTCAGATTCTAATCTTTCCTCATCCCAATACGAGGGCGAGGGTTGATCTTCTTCTATGGAACAATTGTGGATTGACTTTTCTACTTCAAACATGTTTATTGTGTTTCCCTCAGACTCTTATATGATTCCCTCATCTTCATCAAGAAATTTATCTTGAAATGGGGGAATGACTTGCTGATCTGAGTCTCTTTGTTTGTTGGGAGTGGTGTTATTTCTTCTAAAGTTCTGGTTCTGGTTATGATTCTGGTTTCTGTTCTCATTACTAACTGTGACAACCATTTTTTCCATCATTTGATGTAGCCTTTCCACGTTTTTATATAGACGGTCATAATTGGGATCATTTGAGGAAGCTATAGTGTCATCTCTATATGTCACCCTTTTCTCAGCTCTCAATCTTGCTTTTTTCTCAATCAAGTTAGCCTCTACACTCACTGCCCCCCTTTGCATATCTTCCAATGTGTCGTAGTCTCTCTCCCTTAGCTGGTAGGCCATGTCAGCGTCAAAGCCTTCAGGATATTTCACTAGTGCCATACCTTGGGGATTTTTCATATGTGGAGGAAGGGCGTTATAAACGTTGTTAAACCTTGTAGAGTAGTCATGGACACTATCTCCTACATTCCTCTTAAGGTTCTTGTATTCTTCTAGGATTTGGAGAGGGTTGGCCTTAACTTCCCATTTGTTTACGAAGGTTTGATATAAAGCGGGAAGGTCGTGGATACTATTAGGGGGTAGGCCTTTAAACCATTTCTTCACATCACCCCCTAAGCTCTGAGAAAATATTGTCATTTTGACCATATCATCATCTATCTCCATATAGTCGAAGGAATCTTCCATCCTGTCTACATGGTGCTGAGATGTTGTAGCTTCTTTTGCGGTGAAGTGTGGGATCTTTGATTCATAATCGTTGGGCAAGCACACTAGAGTCTAGGGTAAAACCAATGGTGCATACCAGGCTGCCATGATGGTATTTTGAGGAGGTAAGGAGTTGGCTTGAGCAGCTGGTATATAAATGACAGGGACACTAGGACCAACAGAAGTCTGTTGAGCTGATTTAGGATGGAAGAGTCCCAAGTTTTGAATGAAGTGAATATCAGGAGGTGTAGATGGAGGGGTTTCTCTGTCCCTAATGTGTTGACCACTTTGGGGTGGTGAACCAGGAAACTCAAGATCTGGCTGGTCTAGAGTATTGAATGACCTAGTTCTAGGTAAACTGTTTCGAGAATCTAGGTAAAAAAGTGGGTCCGATAGAGCTGTAAAGGCTTCCGGTGCAGAGTTATCTCTATGGATGTGTCTAGAAATAGTTGGTCTTTTAGGTGAAAAATATTTCTTGAGGATGCTCTCAGGATTGTCAACTATTTCAGGTGGTTTTGGGTTAGGATAAGCTCTTGTGTGAATGGTTCTTGAAGCCAGAGTGCTGGTTTCCAACAAAGCAGCTTAACCCTACTTGTTACTTCTGTTATGGCTAATGTTGTTATGGAGGCTGGTCTCCCAGTGGAGTCTTATGCGAACCAAGATAATCAACAGGCCTACTGATCACCAGTGGAGTCTTTGATCTATAAGGAACTATGGAGTCGCCAAGTGGAAGGTTAAGAATGTTTCAAGAATGGTACACTGTCCACCACAGTTATTAACCACTAAACTAAGGCTACTACGGTCTTCTTTGAGTTTGTGAGGTTATTCAAGGGTGTGTTTACTCAAAGTCTTCCCAGTGGAGTCGCCATCATGTTGGGGTTTCGGTGGAGAAATTCACGTGGACCGTTCGATCATGGTCCGATGGTGAAGATCGACGGTGGAGGTTTAAATAACGGGATGGCTTATGAAATTTGGGAAAAATGCATAGAATTTAATGTAAAACATTAAACCTTGAATGTAAATCACGAAATTTTGGACTTAGGTAGAATGTGAAGAAATGAATGAAAATTCAATGGAACTGGTCGTGCGTGGGACTCGGCATGGGTGGAGGGGCGATTAGTTTTGGGCCGTTAGATCTTAGGAGGAGATTGACGGTAGAGGTAGAAATATGGAGTTAATAGAGGCTCAGACGAAGAAATGCGGTGGAGGATGTGATGCAATGTGGGTCATTGATCTCGGACCAAACAAACGGTCACAATGAAATCAGAAGATCGCAATCAGGGGAGATGGAGGGTGGCTCCATTTCAAATTTGCGATTGCAATTGGAGTGATTGAGCGCCAACCGTTCGATCTGGAGCAAGATCGACGGCGTGGAGTAAATCGGTGGGGGGGAAGATGGGTGCAATGAGCGGGGAGCAATGAAACCTGGACCATCGGATCTCAAGAGGTCAACGGCTACGATCTAATCGCATCGGAGCAAAGGGCCAAAACTCCGATGGTTTGAGTTGTGATTAGCGCTGGGACGTTGGATTTAACGTGAATCATCGGTGGAGATCACAATCGAGGATTGCAATCGGGGAGTGCAGAGGGTGGCACCGCTTAATATTTGCGATTGTGATTTGAGCGGCGGTGCAATGGAGCGATTGTCGTCCGATCTGGAGGCAGATTGACAGACCTCATGAAATCGAAGGAGTGGATGAAATAGAGCGATGGGCGCACTGCGATTAGCGTTGGGCCATCGGATTTAACGTGAATCAATAGTGGAGATCACAATAGGGGATCACAATCGGGGAGTGTAGAGGGTGGCACTGCTTAAGATTTGCGATTGCGATTGGAGCAGCAGTGCAATGGAGCGACTGCCATCCGATCTAGAGGGAGATCGATGGCTCTGATGAAATTGGAGGTGTGGATGAAATCGGGTGATGGGCACACTGTGATTAGCGCTGGGCCATCAGATTTGAATGGATATATGGCTCAGATCACGGCGGGGTTGAGCATAACAAATACATTATCGCATTGGAGATTTTCTGTTTACAAAGGTAATACGCTCCGCTCCAACTCTCCAATTGCGATAAGCGCTTTACGGCTAGCGCTTGGTTTTAGCACCTGGGTCACGTGGGGAAGTGGTTAAAGGGGGCTGGTCGAAATGGGCTAAGCTATAATATATGAAAAAGGGTGATTTTTAGCCAAAAAGGAGGGGTTTTTAAGGCTAAAGGGGAATTCAATAAAGGTAAAAAAGGAGTTTAAACTAAAATGAAGGGACTTCACTTGGTTTTAAAGAGGAAAATGGGTGGTTTAGGAGGTTTTGGGAGGGATTTCTGGGGTTGAAGGGGGAAATTCAAAAATGGGCAAATGGTTAAAATAGGGAATTTTGCAGAGGTACAAGGGTCAAACGAGGGCCTTTCTGAGCACAGTTATTTTCAGTTAATGAGGCTTTCTGGATGGAAACAGTAGTGAGGATATTTTTGAAAGGAAATGGACACACAGAGGCTTCAAGGATGAGATATTTTCATAGAAAATGTATCTCTTGAAGGCTCAAAACAATCTAGCCACCTATTTGCTTGAAAAAAATTTCATAGGTGGCTAACATACGCGACTTTCCCTTAAAAAGATGCACATACCTGAGAGTGGCATAAGTCACTTTCCAGGACCACAAGGAACACTCTAGGAAATTGATCCCACACTTGAGGTTGCCTAAGGAAAGCTGCCCAAGCCTCCTTAGGACCTCAAGGGATCACAAAATGGAATAATGTGGCACATAATGGATTCATCCTCCTCTTTTGGCTCACCATCCATCAATGTACCAAGGGAGTGAAGGAGAGTCTAAATTATTATATAAAAGGCCACCAAGAGATGAACAAAGGGAGAACACATTGTTATGCTAGCCAAAATTTCCCCAAGCAATCCAACGGTGTCTGATTCGAAGCAGAGATAGAGGGGATTCAGTTGTTGGCCATCCAAAAACTCCAATCCTTCGGAGGATAGAGAGAGACTTTGCGTCAAGGTAGCTCAAAGGTAAAGACATCCTTGCATCGGGTCATACAAATCCATAGTTCTAAGGGCCCCTTGGCAAGTGGGTAAATGTTTCATCGTTTATTCCCAATAGCACTCAATAAGAGGGGACGTAAGTGCCATTGTTTGGATTATTGAAGTTGTTTGACTCTATTTAGAGATTTTGTGTTATGTGTTTTAATTAAGTTTTTAGTTTCTCTCTATATATGCATGTTATTTCCTTATCTAGTATGTTTTATGTTTTGGCATGTTCACTAACTTGCTGACTCCCTTGATTATATGCCTGTGACCAGGAACTTAAGAGGAAACAACCACTTCTCTTAAGCAAGTGTGGATTGGTACACTCGTGTACCAAATCCACCAACATAGGATCGACGAATCCACTAATTTTACTTCTTAGTTAATGTTGTTGTGCCTTTTGCAGACAACTCTTTCTTTGCTCTAGAGTTTTTCTTCAACAACCCTTTTTCTATTATTCTCTGCATTTTCACCGTTAGTGACAGGCCGAAGCTCAGAAGCTCCAAAACATTTCTTGCAAGAAAATCGCGTGGCTTTTTCATAAATAGATGTGCCTGACCGCATGTGTTCAACAATGACCTCCGCGTAAACTTTACACCTGTGTGAGCCTTTTGCGTGCGGAAACCAGAGGCATAAATTTCTACTATTTCCCTTCATTTCCTATATGTAAAGTAACTAGAAGCCCATAAGAAATATTCCAGCACTATTTGAGGTGTCCCGTGACTTGTTAAAGCTCACTCTTGGCTACATTTCAGTAGTTTAGGTGTTAGTTTTAAAATTTCAAGTTTATTTTTGAAAATTGAACACATAATTTAAGTAGGGGACAATTAACTTGCATTCTGAAATAATTTATGTTTTGCTAATCTAGACACCAAAAAAAATATAGGTAATTAGCCAAAGTAAGTTGCCCTAGTACACACATGCTTAACTAAATATTTTTCATTTTCCTAGTTTAAATTCATTCATTTTACTTCAATTTTTGGCACTAGGATTCAGGATTAGGATTTAATTATCCTTAGAGAGAAAGTAATCTCTGCTACCTTTGCACCCTTGGGTGATCCTAGGCAAGAAAATGAACACTCTTTGTTGATAATTTACCATCTCCCTATAGTTTATCATTTATATTAACTAGGAAACATTGTAAGCGGTCCATATCCCCACATGTTTTTCTTTTGAGCAAGGAACAACCAAACGTAGTTTAATAGGGGATTCTGAAAAGGATCACCGCATATCCACGTGTTAAAACTATGTGATTGTTCACCTCTTTCTCATAGACATTCACACCTCAAGTGAATCAAAGCCACCTAAAACTAACTTAACTAAACTCATTAAACTCTCCCCATAGGGGAAATTTATAGTTAAAGTTAGAACCAAGGGGGTAGGCATCCAATAAGCCGCCCTTTTCGATTTACATATTGAAACATAGAAGTTGAATTTTTAGGGAAGTTTTAAATTTGTCTATTCACCCACGACAAATAAAACCCGAGCGCCACAGAGACCGATTCAGAGGGGGTTAAGCTTAGGCCTAGTGTGTCTGTTATTATTTGGGGCTACCTGACCCATATAATACTTGGTACTGGTAGAAGAATTACCAAGAAGCTCAAGACTCGAATTCTCACGTGGGACGAGGGTAATTAATGGCCAAAACTAGGGCATCCTTACCTATAGGTGACGACATAGGCAGCACTATATCCTCCACCCTTACCTTGGTCAATTTTCTTTAGTCAGCTTGGGGCGTCACCAGTTCTTTCAAGATGTTGTGCCAGCATTCGCAAGATATCTTCTGAAGGCCCAGTTACATTTGAGCATGTGAGGATGATTAGGTCATCTACAGTTTGAGTATCATATGCGAAAACAACAAAAACCATATTTTTCGATTGACTAGTCACATAGGATTAATCTAAAGGGAAAATTTATCTTTCATTTTCACTATGTTTTATGTATTTCATCGAATTGTTGCTTTTATTATAATCTCTATCCTGTCAAATACTTCCAAAACCATACCTAGTCGATGCCAGAAGGGACCCAACAAAACCTCGTCAATCTACACGTCTTTTGGAACTCCCCCCATTACTGGGAGGGGTTCCAAGTCTTTCGTCTATTAGGCTTCAAAGATGGAACAAGACCACCCTTATTGGTTCATCCTTTATTGGGGCATAATTAGTTTGGAACCGTCATCGGTCACCCAATGCCAAACTAATGAATACCCCCACAGGCTAACAACATACCACTCCTCCCACGAACGCTAGGGGGTAGAGGAGTGCTACCCATTCGAGAAGCCAGGTGAATTTACAGCAAGGTACGTCATAGACAAACCCTATACCTAATGAGAACATTGTGTCTTCATAGGGTGTAATGGCTTTGTTAGACTTACCATATTTAACCAAGTTAACAAGCAACCCTATTGCACACAACCCTACCTGGACATCCATGTCCATGAAGCTCCATTCATACATTCCAAAGTTCGAAGGGAAGTAAGCAGAAGACCCCAAAAATCATGTTATGACTTTTCACTTGTGGTGTTCGTTGAACAACATCATTAACAATACTATTCGAGTGAGACTATTTCAACAAACCCTAACCGGAATAGTCGTGAAATGTTATGTGGAGCAACCATTTTCTACACACGGAAATTTTAGCGCCCTTGATATTGCATTCCTGACCTATTTTCAGTTACCGACCCACAACAATTTCGGAATGGAATTACTGAACCACGTTAGGTAGACACTTATCGTCCATGTCTCATACCATCTCCAAGAATGGCAGCAACATCGTATTTTGTGCAAATCCAAACTCGACGATCGAGTCTTTTTAGACCTATTCCTAAAAACTCTCACCCCAAAGATTTCAAATCATGCCGCAATGAAAAACCCCATATAAGAAGAGGACACCATCAGTAAGGCCCAACAACTCAAATTGATCTATACGCAATCAAGATATATTTACAATATCCTGCCTAACACCCCTCGTCTGCAAACTTACAAAGAATTTCCACGCATTTCTAACTCTGTAGATGGTTTCATCAAGTAATTGACCCAAAATCACCTAAGAAATACTATTCAAAACCCTGGTTATGCATATGATTCTACCCAGAACATCTTGCAACCCGACTGTCAGAGCCATCATGTACCTTGTCAAAACATGACTAATAGGGCATCGTCATACAACCATCAGCAAGGAGGTCCATATCCTCTAGCTCAAGGGACCTAGTACGGAGCTAGACATGATGACAGAAGAGCTCCCCCCCAGCAGCCATTCATAAACCAATGACAAGGACCGCAATACACCCAGTCCCCAGTACAAACCCACCCATGCAGAATAATGCACAGGTCAAATTTTTACAACTTTCCCAGCCACAACCGCGCCAACCATACAATCAGTAGAGTCCAAAATACCCTCCTAATGCAGCAAGGAGAAAAGGAAAAAATACGAAAAAGGGGAATCCTGGACAGGGGGGAAACAACCAACAATTCCCTCCGCAATCACAAGCTGGAGGCAACTCCAACCGAAATCAAAACCAGAGGCCAAGAAACCCCCAAGGTTAGAAAAATAAGGAAAATATTTAGAAGAACCACTCTTGTTCAATCTATGGTGAGTATCGCCATTACATTCACCATTGTCCCGACCTCCCTGAGCTGAAGAAGCTTCAAGGTAACTGTGGACAAGGGGGATCCTCACAGCAGAAAACCGTCATGCAAGAGCCTTTCCCCCATTAATGGATATTTAGCACCCAACAACAACAACAAAACTCCTGATGATTTCAGGAAAGACAACCATGAAATCTACATGACTCACGGAGAGATATTTTTGCAGACATGGAACCAGAACTATGATACCCCACCAGACACTAACTCATCAGGGGATAGTACAAGTGCACCAATAGAACCTTTGACCACATCAAATATGCCTATTGAACCTTTGCCAAAGATGGCTAAGGGACCAACTAGGTGGGAAGGAAACCATTCCAAGGAAGCCCATAACTACAACGTTGTGGAAAATTTAGCCCAATCTCTTGCCACCATGTCAGCTTTGGAGGTATTACAATCATGCCCAAAGCAAAGGAAATCCTTTCTTTCCGCATTAGGCACCATTGACCCTGTCGATTCATGCCTAATGGCTTTCGATTTAGATAAAACCACCCCTAGGCTTCTGTTACACAGTAATTTGTCACCGTCCCTACCATTCCCTGTCCCGCACAATGGAGGACCCATTTTGTGACCTGTGAACATTGTCATGCCTTGAAATCATCATAAATGCATTCCTCTAAACATGAGCTTCAATTTCCCTAAAGACATCTCCTTGCAAAAAATCATAAAAACAACGCCTTTTGCATTGGCGTGGGTAGACAGTTCATCACTCGCGCCAATGGGGAAATCCTACAAAGAGGCCGCGCCAACTGGCACTCTATCCCAGAGCAGCAGTCGCGCTAACCAATTTAAAGAGTGTTTTTTAAATAAAGATGGCAGAAGTTGTGTTTCAACAAACTCAGAAACCATTGCATGTCTTGAGTTGGGAGGTTTGGCTGCGGGAGTTCCATGGAAGGGAAGTGGTTTGCCACCTCTCATGGAACCTTCCTTGATGATAGGGCCAATCCCACAATAATAGGGATCCCAACTCCCTCCTTCCCCATCTATAAAAGCTTGCCTATTTCCATTGCAAGCTAGTCTTGAAGTGCCTAAGCTTTGAATCTCCAAATTCCCAAGAGCCTTTGTGATGTAAGAGCCCTCTTTCTTCCCTTAAGGCCGACTCAAGTAAGGAGACTATCGTCGAGAGACCCTAGAGAGGTTTTCCCTTTCCCTGGCGAGCTTTGCGAGACGTGAACGACTGTGGACTCATCCGAAGAAGATTGCAGCGTCAGAACATTGGTTGTACTCTCTTTCGATTGTTTATTAATGAATGACTACCGGTTATGGTTCCATTCTGTTTTGCACTTATGTTAATAATGAGTTATATCCTTTTTGACTGATATATAGTTGCATATTCTGGATTTTATGCTTGTATTCGTGTTGTTCTTTGCATGTGTAGGTGTCCATTCACGGAGATCGTGGGGATCGTGATCTGCTGAGGCTGAGGAACGGGAACGCTGTCTCTTCTACGAATCATAGCACTGGACTCCAGGTAGGCATCCATCGTTGGCTTATTCATTTGAAATTAGGAACTTGCGCTGTAGCATTTGATGATTGTTGCTAGACCCCTGCTGGGCTAGTAGGGATCGCCTCTGTCCGCAGAGGGGATTTACCTCCTCAACAATTTGGCGACTCCGCTGGGGAATCATCTAGTTTTCACTGTCTCATTTAGATTGTCTTGTTTTGATTGTTTTATGATTTTCCTTGCTTGGTTAGCCTTCTGGGCTAGGTTCTTTTGTTGTTTTTTGCTTCTTGGTTTGCTTAGTTTACATTGATCTGCTTCTTGAGTAGTTCTTTCTTTGTTTTTGGCTGAGAAACTTGACTGGCGCGCTTTTTAGCCCGACAGTCACGCCAATTGGCGCATGTTGCTTTTGTATCGCCCGCGCCAATTGCTTGCTGTGCCAGTTACAGCCTTACAGTCGCGCCACTCCTGTAGGGTATTTGAGTTTGCTCAGTTTTGAGCTCTCTAGGTCTGATCAGTGTTTTTCTTCTTGATTTTTCAACTACCTGAGTGTGTTGGAGTCCTGTTTGACTGGGAATTTGCCTTCGTCCTTTGGTTGTTTGCTTTTATCCATCGATTTCACGTTTTAAGCCCTAGGGCATCTAGTGGCTTTGTGTATCGAGCCCTCCTTGGGAGTTTTGGTGTTTCGCTTATCCAGTCAACTCTCTGATTGCTCCTTCGCATCCTCTTAGTAGTTGTTCACTATTTTGTTACGATTTTTGGGCGATTGCTCGTTTCTTCATTCAAATTTAGTTTGGTCTTGCTTTGGGCCTAGATCACACGGTCCATTGGAGCCTTTGAGTCTTTTAAATGGTTTTGAGAGACTTTGGTCGATTTGAGATCTGATTGCTTGTGTCATTTAGTGAAATTGGTTCGTTTTTCTCTCTCAATATCGTTTCTCAAGTTGTTCCGTTTATTTTCAGTTTGTTTAGTGCTTCTACCTATCAAACATTGAAAATTAAAAAAAAAAAAAAAATTCTCTTTTGCTTTTGGTTGATTAGTGCAAATTGAAATTTTTCGATTTTACTAGTAATTAGTGATTTGAATGAAAAGTTTTCAATTTCATTATTTGCATTAGAGATAGCATTGTTTGTCTTCCGATCGTTTTGTTTATGTAAAAACTCTCAACTCTTCTGTAGCTAGTTTTCATGGAACGAAATGGTCTACTATGGCATGTAGCTTTGCATTTAGGAGTTTTTGAAACAACACATTCGTTAGGGCCTGAAAACTGAAACCTAATTGAAGATCAACTTTAAAATCTATTCAATTAACCTAAGGCAGCATTGAAATCTAACGAAGCACATTTAGAGGCCTAGGCTAGAGACGTGTTCCGGCGTCTTTAAACCTAGCAGCTGTCGTTTGCCTTTTGGCTTTAGACAACGCTAGTACGGACTTGCGCTCTCCGTACCATCGAGTATATAAAGGGAGACCCCTCTAGGTTTTCAATCCTTTATCCACAGGAAGCCGAGTCTGCCGCCCTATACCCATGATACACCGAACACAACATTCAGGGAGATTGCGTGCATGTACGGAAAGTCCTTCGTTGATTTATTTTTCATTATTAAAACCAAGGTGTATATTGCAGTTCACGGTTATTCGGTACACCCTTTGTGCCTAGTATTCCTTAGCAGTCATTTGGTCTTTTCTGACTCCCTAAATTTGAAAAGACCGTCAAGCGCTTGTCCTTTCACGCTTGTGTCAAATCTAAAAGAGATAGAGTCATCTTTTATCGTTTCTCGACTCTTAAAACATGAAACGGTGAAGTTTCTTATTTTTCAATGTGGTAAAAATTAATCACCCACAATTATACCCCCTGTTAGATATTGCTTCTTGACAGTTTGATCGTGTGTCTTGACTCTTTTTCAACCCGTGTGTGTGTTTGCTTCTTTTTCTCTGGTCGTTTTCCACAGTGGCGGAACCTTCGGTTTCGTCTACTAGTAGTCCTTACACGGACAATTCTTCAGAGGCTTCCCAATCCTCTGCTGAACCGCAGCAGCCTGTTGTTTCCGAGTTTCCTGACGGGGGACTGGTTCTCGCTGAGCAACCCTTTGGAGGAACAGTTGAGTTCAATTGGCCTTTTTCGGACCCTGTGTCTAAATTGAGATTAGGAGCTGATTTCCTTTCTCTTACATCGGGTTCGCCTTTTGTTGTTGTTGTTTTTCCTCCTAGTCCTCGCCGTCTCTTGTGAGATTTAACGGTAGGATCAACCATGAGTGATTCTGGTGAGGAAATCCCAACGTCTGGTGAAGACTATCATCTCTTCCCACGAAGATTGTTTGAGGGAGACAACTCTGAGCTGGCTGACATGTCAACAGCCAGTCCCTCTTTACCACAGGGATATAGATCTTTGGGTCAGATCATTTCCACTACAGCCTCTATGGGAGTGTCATCTCCTGCTTCGAGGCCAGCTGCTACTACACCCGGGGTGTCTCCTCAGACGCCTGTTACTTTTGTTCCCATCCGGCCCACTATCTGTGTGGCTGCCTCTTCTCCTGTTGTCACGGCATCTGCTGCAAGGGCTGTGCCAACTCCTGAAGATGTTTATCTAACGACTGCTATACTGGAGAACATCTCTCTGGAGGAGTATCGGTTTTCTTTGCAACAGCCGAACACCAAGGTTGGACCATCCTCCCAAGATCCTAACCGCTCTTACTTTTCACACTATGCACAGGATGGTACTCCCGTGTATGCTTTCCCAGGTCAGTATGATGAGCACGGGGAGATTTTACGTCTACCTTCTTCTGAGGCTTACCTCTATGCTCAAGGTTTACCTTATAACCAGGCTTATAACCCGCAAGGACAGCCTTTCCAAGGCCAACCTGCGGGCCAACCTGGCTATCTTTATGATCCACAGGGGCAGCCCATGCAAGGCTATCCTGTCGGCCAACAAGGGCCATCGTACAGTCCGCAAGGATAGTATTATAGCCCTTCCGGTCAACCTGTTCAGCCTCAGCCGGGGTATCAACGGGGACCGGTCTATGGTCCTGGGGGGCAAATCTAGCCTTCTTTACCGATGCAACCTCAGTACCCTATTATTTCTAACGTTGCATATCAGCCGGGACCATCCTATGGTTCCACTTCAGGTCAAACCGGTTTCCAGCAACCACCTAGTCCTATTCCTCCACCAGGCCAACCGGCCCATCTGGTACAACCTGGTGTTCCTCCACCAGGCCAACCGGACCATCCGGTACAACCTGGTGTTCCGCCTCCAGGCCAACCGGCCCATCCAGTACAACCTGGGGCTCATTCACAACCAGGCCAGCCTGCTCAACCGGCGCCACCTGTTTATCCGGGCCAACCTGTTCATTCAGGGCAGCCCTCTCAGTCGGGTCAACCTGTTCACTTAGGGCAGCCTGCTCATTCTATTAACCCTGCTCAGCAGTCGATACATTCAATGCCGCAGCCAAATCAACAGTTGCGCCCTACTTATCAGGCTCTGCAGGGTTCCACTTTTCAGCAGCCTAATTATCCTCTGGGTGGTTATTATCCACATGGTCAATCTCAACCGAATTATAACCACCCCAGAGGCTCTCAGTATTATCCTCCTCCACCTGGTTTTACCTATACTTAGCAGCCAAATCCAAACGCTGCTTACACCAGGCCGACATATAATCAGGGTCTGTACCCTGGTTATCAGGCCCCACACTCTGGTTACTAGCATCCAAATCAGTCTGGTTATATGACCTACACCCCCTACGGTCAGAATCCTACGGGACAGAACCCATGGGGGCAAGGATATTCACAACCATTGTGGAGTACAGGTAACAGTCCTCATCCTGGGTCCGACATGCCGGTCAATCCGCCATTACCGTTCCTATCCACCTTGGAGTTGCCAGATGTTTCAAAGTTGACCAATGATCCAATTTTACATAATCCATATTAGCCTCCGGTTCCAACCAAGATACCAGGTGATTGCCCCAAGTTTGAGGGGAAAGCTGGAGAGGACCCCCAGGCGCATGTGATGACGTATCATCTTTGGTGTTCGTCTAACTCTTGGGTTGATGATTCAATTTGCCTGCACCTCTTCCAGCGTACTTTGACTAGAGCTGCTCCTAAGTGGTACATAGAGTTATCCCGTGGCATTTTCCAAGATTTCAATTCTTTAGCCATGGCTTTCCTCACACACTTTCAGTTACCGGTTCGTTATGAAGCCGGGATGCACCTCCTGACTTCTCTGAAGCAGGATAAAGCCACTCACATCTCTGATCACATTCATGAGTGGCGGCGCCGTCGTAGGCTGATCAAGTTTCACATACCTGATTAGATACTGACTCACTGGTTCACCACCTCCTTTGTGAATAAAATCGCTCAGGATATTGCGATGGGAGCGTGTGTGAGGGAGGAACAAGCCATTGCACATGCCCAATATCTGGATCTTGTATATTCTTAGTCTGGCACGCTTTATGATATCTTTCCTGATGCCCCCCGGTCCGGAACCTCTAAGGCTCCGCCTACCCCTGCGGTGGATGGTGTCATTGGTTCTGTCTCTCAGAATTCGAAGAAATCTTCGAATGGGAAGCAGAAGTCTAATTCTTCCAACAATGCTTCTGCTAATCCCGCCCCCTCCGATTCTGGTAAAAACACGGATTTGAATGCCATTCAGGCCAATCCTACGGAGAAAATTTCCAAAGGGAAAAATAAGGGCAAAGGAAAATCTAAATCTAATGCCCCAAAGCCAGAATCTAAATCTCGTACTGAGGATGGCTCTCAACGTAAACCGAAGTACCCTTGCCTCATTTGTGAAGGAGACCATTATACTAAGGATTGTCCACGACGATTCGAGGTTAGTCAACTTCTCAAGGACCCTAAAGGGACTCTGGCTATTCTAAAAGAGCCATTCCCATCTCAGCAGACCCAAATGGTCGAACAGTTGTCACCATCTGCACCGTTCGGGTCTCAGGTGTTCATGATGAAGAGTGTTGCACCTATCTCTGTCGCTACACGGTCAAAGGATTACAACGAATCACAGCAAGCACCTGGGAAGGAAGTTGCGGATGGACCGCCTCCCCTACCTACCTCCGGTTCGTTGGAAATCGAGAAGCCTACTCCTGAACCCGTTGTGAAGCCACCTTCCAAAGGTGTCTTACGAAGATCTTCTTATAATCCGAATGCTCATGCCGCTCAACATTACAGCATTGTTGAGGATTTGGCACAGGCGCAGTCTGCTATGTCTATGCTAGAAGTTCTTCAAAGTTGTCCTTCGCAATGGAAGGCTTTACTGTCTGTGATCGGGGGCATCGATCCCGCCGACTCGAGTCTTATCACCTTCGACTTAGAGGATTTCACTCCTCGGCTTCCACATCAAATCGCTCTTATTATTCAAGTCGGGATTAATGGTATGAACATTCATAGGGCCGTGGTGGATGAAGGTGCATCTACCTGCATTATGTCCTCTGCTTGCTGGAAGGCCATCGGCTCTCCAGCCCTTTCATCATCCCCCAATGCCCTTGAGGCATTTGATGGTCGGGAATCCAAACCCCTGGGTGTTCTCGAGAGTCTAGCGATCACATTACAGGGAAAACTGTCAACGTGGAAGTGGAAGTGGTTGATGCTAAACTCAACTACAATATACTTCTTGGCCGCAACTGGACCCATGCCATGCTCTGCGTGCCGTCCACCGTTTTTCGATTCCTTAAGTTCCCTCACGAGGGCAAAATTGTCACGGTGGATCAATTGTCATTTTCCACCTCTACCTCTGAGAACAACGTGCCATACGTGGATCAGATTCCAAATCCCCCGGACAGTGTAGGACCTGGTCTCTTCAAAGAGCCAGTCCTCATGGGTATTTTTCCCGCACCACCACCGCACACCGCTCAAGTCAACATGATGTCCAGGTTCGATGACCCCTGGCTTATTCCTACGCCTGAGCAGGTGTTTGAGTTTGGAGAATCAATGCCTTTGACTCCAGTAGAGATCAGCTACTGTGAAATTGTTGCCGCATCTGATCCTCCACCTCCTCAGCATGCTCCTTTGAGCATCGCTCTCGACGTCTACTCTCAATCCCCCTGGCTTGTTCAGGCTGATTCACCTGATCCTCTCAAAGAGACTTTTCCTTCCGACGAGGCTATCATTGAAACTATGTCTCTTGAGGAGCTGCCTTGGGGCAATGGACATCATCGCTCCTCTTTTATGCCTAGCTTGGGGGCAATGACTGACTGTCTGGAGCATTATGCTACTCAGGTTCCTAACCCTCCTCTTCAAACGCCCATTTTGACGTACGAGGTTTTTTCAGAGGGTAACCTGAGTAACATTACTCAAACCATCCCGATCAACATCTCCGTTAAACTGGGGATCGTTGAGAATATTCATGTGGGTGTGACTTGTTCTCCCGATGAGATTCAAGTCTATACTGAGCTTTTTAAGGAATTTAGAGATGTTTTCGTGTGGTCCTACGAGGAAATGCCGAGGATTGATCCCAGTATCGTAGTGCATGAGATTCCAACCTATCCAGGTGCGAAGCCCATGCGCCAACGCTTACGCCCCATGCATCCTCGGAAAGCTGCCGCCATCAAGGCAGAAGTTGAAAAAATTCTAAACGCGGGCTTTATTTATCCTATCCCCCTCACAGAATGGGTGTCCAAAATTGGCCCTGTCGATAAAAAGCAGGGCACGATTAGAGTCTATGTTGATTATCGCAATATCAATCACGCCTATCCAAAGGACAATTATCCCACTCCGTTCATAGACCAAATTATCGACGAATGTGCCGGAAGTGAGACCTATTCCTTGATGGACGGTTTCTCAGGATATAATCAGATCAATATTGCACCTAAGGATCAACACAAGACCACATTCATCTATCCGTGGGGTACTTTCGCGTATAAAAAGCTCTCGTTCGGCTTGAAGAACGCTGGAGCCACTTTTCAGCATGCGATGTCCTACGCTTTTCATGACATTCGCCATATCGTTCAGCCTTATCTGGACGACTTGCCAGCCCATTCGGCTAAGCGAGAGGACCATACTGAGCATCTCTGCCAGATCTTTCTTCGTTGCAGGCTCTACAACATCAGGCTCAATCCTCATAAATGCGTCTTCTGCGTTGATTCTGGCCATCTTTTAGGATTCATAGTCTCGAAGGACGGAATTCGCCTTGACCCCTTAAAGGTCGAGGCCATCATAAATCTCCCATCACCCTCCTCCCTATATCAATTACAGAGTCTGCAAGGGAAAGCGAACTTTCTTCGGCGCTTTATCCCAAATTATGCCAAGGTGGCCAAAGGATTCACTCGTTTATTAAAGCAGAACGTTCCCTTCCATTGGGATGAAAGCGCTCAGCAATCCTTTGAGAATCTGAAGACGTTGCTTGTCAACGCTCCATTGCTTCGTCCTTCGGACTACCACCGCGACTTCACTTTATATCTTGTCGCTGCATTTAGCACCATAGCCATGGTCTTGGTGCAGGATGACGATGACGGTGATGAACATGTTGTTTATTATCTGTCACGGAACCTTCTCGATCCAGAAACGCGTTATGCTCATGTCGAGAAGTTGGCATTAGTAGCAGTACATGTCGTGCAGCGCTTTCGCCATTACATCCTTTTGCGTACGATAACAGTGGTTTCAGACTGCAACCCTATGACGTATATTCTTTCTAGACAATTACTGGGGGGCAAGTGCTCCAAATGGATTGTTATCCTACAGGAGTTTGACTTAGAGTTCACTACCGCTAAGTCAACTAAATCACGGGTCTTCGCGGATCTGATATGCTCCCTCCCTACAGACTCTGCCCCCTCACACTCTAAAGATCATATACCGGACGAAATGCTTTTCCTCATCAGTACTCATGACCCTTGGTACGGTGACATAAAAGTGTATCTTCGGACCTCGACATTTCGGTCTGAGTTGGATAAAGCTGCCCGCCGTCGGATTCGGCACCAGTCCCAGCCCTACCGTATAGTAGGAAATACCTTATACCGCATTGGAGTAGATTCGGTGCTCCGGCGATGCCTAACCTTGGAAGAGGCTGAAAAGGTCCTAAATGACTGCCACAGTGCCGCCTGTGGTGGAAATATGTCCGGGTATGCTACTTCCCAGAAGATTCTGTGAGCAGGTTATTTCTGGCCTTCTATATTCAAAGACTGTATCACTACATTCCGTAAATGTCATGCGTGCCAGATATTTCAGCGCAAGATGCGCACGCCGCCTCTACCCTTGCATCCTGTTATTACCGTCAGCCCTTTTGAAAAATGGGGCGTGGATTTTATGATGTGTAACCCTCACTCAGCTGGGGGGCATGCGTATATAATTGTCGCCGTCGACTACTTCACCAAGTGGGCCGAGGCGATGCCTACACTAGCTGCTGACGGGAAAACGGCTGCTCAATTTATATTCAACCACGTTATTGCACGGTTCGGGGTTCCTCAAGCCATCGTCACTGATCACGGTACTCATTTCTGAGATTATATGATGGCAGAGCTAACTTCAAATTTGGGCTTGCGTCACGACAGCTCAACACCATATTACCCTCAGGTGAATGGTCAGGTTGAAGCAGCGAACAAGGTTCTGGTCACTATGTTTCAACGAATAGTTGGTATTCACAAATCCAATTGGCATCTCCAACTGTTCTCAGCTCTCTGGGCATACTGAACATCTGCAAAGAGTGCAAAAGGGTTCACACCATTTCAATTGGTGTACGGTCTGGAAGCAACTCTTCCGGTTGAATGTGAGATTCCTTTGTTAAAATTAGCTGTGGAACTTTTACCTAATACTTCTGCTGAGGAAGAATGTCTTCTATACCTAGAACGATTAGGTGAAACCCGTCGTCTGGCTGCTTTGGTTATTGAAGCACAGAAGAAGAGGGTCAAAACTCATTTTGATCAATCTGTTTCCCCTCGTTCCTTTATCAAAGGAGACCTCATACTCATGTACGATCAAGCACATGACAAGCTTGGAGCTGGTAAGTTCCAGCCTATGTGGCATGGGCCCTATATAGTAAAACGCGTTTTGAAATATGGGGCCTACGAGCTTATATGTTATGAAGGAGTTCCGCTGGCGCAGCCCAGAAATGGGCTGTACCTCAAAAAGTACTATGCCTGAAGTGATTTCTTGGTGTGGTGTGTGTACATAGGTGTGTGTTTTTCATTTGTATGCATGTATGGTGTGGTGTGCCTTGTAAACATCTTTCTGTTGATCAGGTCTTCTTGATTGTGCAGATCTCTATACATCCATTTGTTGGTTTCACAGATGGTGCCTCCCACAGTACGAGGAATCTGTCTTCAGCAGCCTGGGTAATCTATGATCTTGCTGGTGAGTTGGTCAACCTGCAAGGAGTGTGTCTAGGACGTACTACGAACAACATTGCAGAATATAGTGCTGTGTTAGAATTATTAACCGAGGCAGTAAACCTTGGTATCCGTGAATTGCTCATGTATCTAGATTCGCAACTTGTAGTGTTACAGCTGAACGGACACTATTCGGTAAGAAACCCATCCATTTTACGTCTGTTTCTGCGTATTCTATTATTGGAAAGGAATTTTGACTACATTACGTATCATCATATACCCAGACATTTGAACACATTAACAGATGCAGTAGCAAATTTGGTATTAGACAGACATTTGCGCAATTTGTAAATCATTATCACATGTAAAGAAAGATCCATCCAGAAATAGATATGCATATATATATATATATCGAAATTTTTACATAGAGTGTGTCACATAAAGTCAAAATATACATAATCGTCTTAAGTACATCCAGAGACGATATGTCTCTAAAAAAATAGGTGTGGTATAATCCCTAAGAGCTAATCTGCATGGTGCTCATGATAACATGTAACTGCACGCACTAAGCGTCTCAGGATTCGGTGGATCCAACTTGGAACTCCCACCGTATGACGCTGGTACGCCATCGGTACGTCCGCCAGCCGAGCATAGTCCGAGATCCCTCAGGCAATGCCCTCGAGATTCTGGATCAACTCCTCCCTTCCTGTGCCCTCCCTCTGAGGATCAGGGGCAAGATGAGTCTGCCGTGAGATTGGAGACATTCCAGCTGGCCTCTCAGGGCCCACATCTGCATACATATATAAAATGTGTTAGGACGAATGTGTATTAACAAAAAAAACATAAAAAATAAAAATAAAAAAACATGAGGTCTCACCGAACTCCTCGTCCCAGTCATCTCCTTCTGGCAGTGGGAGATTTGGGTCTCCGGTGAAGTCAGTTCCTGCATATGGCCAGTCCTCCACTACGATCAACTGGCGCCGTAACCACCTAAAGAAGTCTGGCCTCCAGGACATCTGTTGGCCGCCTCCAGCTCTGGGCATTAGTGCTGCCCAGCGAGCCATTATTGGCTCTCGTGGTATCGGATCTACTACTATGGCCCCTTGGCCCTGGAAGATTGGTAAGCGTTCCAGAATGAACGATACCGGGATGGAACCATAGCCAAACTATTTCAGTTTAGCTTGTTTGCATTTTGTGAGCTGTCTCTTCATGTTTATTGTTACTGCTGTAGCCCAGTCAAACAGTAAGGGACTCATGAATTCTGAGGCTAGCAGGAGTTGGGCCTTTGTGGCCTCGTGCAGTGCCTGTGACCCTGCAGCCCGCGTAATGGTATGTAGGACAACTCTCAATGCCAGATCAAGGATAGTGTGGATATCCACCTTTTTGCTCCCTGATACCATTTGTGCTCCTTGGCACACTCGTGCCATCACTTCTTCCATCTTCTCGCCAGATGGTCTACTCCCATTCAAGACAGCTATCAGACCTCTGCGAGACAATCCAGTGATGAAATACACATCAGAGACCTCCAGGTCCAATACCTGGTCTCACAACTTGAACACTTGTTCATGTTCGTCCCAAATACTGATCAGATACTGGAGGAGCTCGGGCTGAGCTCGTAGACAAGGTGTAAGGAAGAACTTCTTTAGCCCACAGTTTCTGAGGGCATTCATGCAAGCCTCACTTTCTATGGCCTGTTCATCCTCTTCTCCGTGCTCTCGTTCTTTCCACTCAATCGCCATTTTTCTTGATTTCCTGCATCCACATGGTCATAAACCCTTAATTAGATCTCTGGTAGGCTTCAAATTTCATTCAATTTGGTTAAAATCTCGAATTTTTAGGCAGAATTTCAGGTTCAGCCACTGGCGCGGCTGTTTTTTGAACATTCGCGCCACGTGGCACGAGCCCTTTGCATAAAAAAGCCCATTGGCGCGGGTCCGTGCCCGATACCCGCGCCAATGAGCGCGGCCCTAAAAATTCAAAGAGTGGCCACAGAGGGCTGATGCATAAGGGAAAACTATTAAAAAATGGATTGAAATGAAGTACAGGGAAGCACCTCTTACCTGTAGCAGACGAGAATCTAAATGGTCAACCAGATCTGTCGCAATCGCCGTCAGAGGTTTGCACTCCAAATGGACCACTGCTGCTTTTTACCAAGGTAAATAGTAAATGTAATTTTATTTTTACCATTTTGGCATATTTATAACTTTTTCGACATAGAATGATTTTTAAAAGTTATTTTTATCGAATGTTTTAATATGTTATGTCGAAAATGGGTTTTACGCTTGCTTGGTATGTGCAGCAGCAGGTTTTTGCGACTTTAACGATGGAAACAAGTTGTATTTTATACTTTTTCGGACTCGGTAAATACACGAAAAAGTCACTTTGGAGTCATATTTTAGCTCTTTTCTGACTCTCTAAACATGAAAAGATTGCCGAGGCCCTTGTCGTTTTGATCTCGTTAAAATGGATGTGAATTGACATCTACCTAGTATACGCTTACCCATTTTTCGGGCTGGGATGGATTGATTACGAAAAAGGAATACCCTAGCCTATCACGACTAGGAGGTTTTCTCGGATATTGTTTTCTACCTTTTCAGATCTGAGGAACTATCTACGAAAAGGGACCTGTGGAGTTTACTTTTCTATTATCTTTTCAAACTCTCTAAACATGAAAATATGCCAAGTTCTCCCTTTGTCAGACTCGTTAAACCCTGATGACATCGGATCCAGTCGAAATGATGTTCTCCGAGTTTCTCCTTCCTAGGACTCGTTAAATGCACTAGGATGGATTTGCCCGAAGGGCGGGCTTATATTACAAGCATATGCTATCCCCTTCAAGCTTGTTATAAAAAATAATTGGGATACTCGCCAGAAATGGTGGGGGAAAACTGGAACCGTCATCGTTGTCATCGGCAGTATGTCGCTCTTGAACATGGCACTTGTCTGCATTCGTGTCGGGTTGGGGACATCTCACCTCGTTTCTTCACTTTGCCTCCGTGGGTTTGGATAATCCCTTTTGACCTCTCATCTACTCATTGCCTCGTCACCATGACCTCTGATCTGTTGATGTCAAATACTGCCAAGTCCACTGTCGTGTCATTTATATGTTCAAGATAAGTTGGCCTCTGCGAATATCAACCTTCCTCTGATTCTCATACGATCCTGATTCACAACAAAAACATCATGTTCCTCTGTCTCGTGTCAATGATGTGGGAATCATTATGGCCCACCTTCGATCAAGATCACTTCCTGTCGACTTCAGCTCATTATCCAGGAAGTTGATCTATAGACTCCTTTATGGTACCTTGGAGCCTGCATGCCTCAATGGCAGGTTCGTCGCATTCGACGTGGGGTTTTCATCATTGGCCTCCGATCGAGTGATTCTACGGGTGTTCGGCACCAGCTCATTGATTCATACGCCGTAGATTGTACCTGTAGTACCTTGAGGACAATTGTCATTATTGGTGGTTCCTCTCGCATCTGTTAACAACTCTCATCATTGGCTGGTAATCAGATGATGTTCTTGCATGTTCGACTTCAGCTCACATATTCGCATGCTTGAACTTGTACTTTGTTTGGGTTGAGATGGAGTGCAAGACCCTATATTGTGTCTGTTGTAATCCAGGCTGCGATTGTGAATTATTATCATTATGTACATGACTCACTGATTGGGTGGCTGTGACCATACCTGAGTCTATTTATTTGATCCTCGCTGGATGGCTGCGCCCATACCCTGGATCCGGATTATAGTATACTCTGTGTCGGATGGCTGCGCCCATACTGCATATACATCATGTACTTGAGATATCAGTTGTATTTTTCTACACAGGTTTTCCGACGGCGGGGCTTCAGTTGAACATGTTCTCATAAAGCATTTCACCCCTCTCTCTCTCGGGCCTCATACTTTAGGGGGCATCTGTTACACATTAATTTGTCACCGTTCCTACCATTCCCCGTCCCGCACAATGGAGGACCCATTTTGTGACCTGTGAACATTGTCATGCCTTGAAATCATTATCAATGCATTCCTCTAAACATGAGCTTCAATTGCCCTAAAGACATCTCCTTGCAAAAAATCATAAAAATAGCTCCTTTTGCATTGGTGCGGGCAGACAGTTCATCACTCGCGCCAATGGGGAAAATCCTACAAAGAGGCCGCGCCAACTGGCGCTCTGTCCCAGAGCAGCAGTCGCGCCAGCCAATTTAAGGAGTGTTTTTAAAATAAATATGGCGGAAGTTTTGTTTCAACAAACTCAGAAACCATTGCCTATCTTGAGTTGGGAGGTTTGGCTGTGGGAGTTCGATGGAAGGGAAGTGGTTTTCCACCTCTCATGGAACCTTCCTTGATGTTACACCATTTTTTGGTCATCTAACCTTTCATCATTAGATGGACCCAAGTACACCATGTAAGACCAGTTTTACCCCAAGTAAAACTGCTTTCACTATGTTAATTAGGAAGCCCCAAAAGGAATAATTAATTAAACCATAATTTAATTATTATTCCCAGTCATGTTTAACCCAAAAACAAAGAAATTAATGAGATAAACCCATAGTTATCTTATTATTTTCTAGAATAATTATTTAAATAATATTCCTTGTTAAATATGACCAAATCAACCACCATTAATTAAATAAATCATTATTTATTTGATTATATCCCAACCACTTCCTTAAAAAGATAAATAAATCATTTATTTATTTATTCTTCACTAATCAAAGGATTTGACCCAAGTCAAACACCCTTTCCCTCCAACAAATAATAATAAAATATTCCGTAGAGGTGGATCTAGATTTGATTAACATTATTTTAATCATGCACCAAGATCTAGAATGACCCAATATTTTGTTATAAATAGGAGGGTTTTCCCCATCATTTTTCACCTTTTGTTGCCTATTAGATCACTCTGGATCTATACACTTGGTCTCATTTTCTACCATTTTTGCTCCCATTGAGCTCTATCTTCTACATTTGGTTTTCTACATTTACAAGAGAGAGAAAGCTTAGATATGAAGTGCTGAGGACTACAAAGAACCCATCCCATTGAGGAGATCTGGATACACCTTCTTGTTTCCTCCCAGGTGCCCTGTAATATAAAAATTCATTCAAAAATCGTGTTCTTGTCTTGTCTGTTGGATGCATGGAGCAAACTCTTTGCTTTACTGCTTAATGTCTTTCCATTTATAGATCTGTTTGTTGCAGCACTTTAACTACTAATTGCAGATCTGAAGATGTTTTGCAGCCATTATTGTTGTTAGGGCTATTAGTTATGCGTAGCTAAAGTGGTTCTTTTTCGTACACTTCGACGAAGAATTCATACTAACAAATAGCGACTCCACACGGGTTTTAAATTAATAGCGTAGTTTTCACATTCCACACGCCTCGGCTACTTGGGCCTAGGGCTTCTTTCCCATTTTGTAGTTTTCCTCTTTTCATGTCATTTCTCACATAAAACCTAAAACTTAAAATTTCTAATTCCGTGTGTTTACGCCCTATTGCGCGAGGTAAGCGACACCGGTAGCAAGCTGAGACGGAAAGGGAATTTACCGGGAAAAATCTTCACGTAGAGACAACCGGAGCAGGGGGTCGCACTTTTGGCCCCAAACTGCGACTGTGGGCTTTCAAGTCACTTTTCGACACATCCTGCGACCTCAACTTCGGATCGAATTAGAAGCTGCGACTGAAACTTTTTCAGTATTTTCTGTAATTTTTAAAGGTTCTTTGTGGCTTACGCGAGGTCTTCCGACCTTTGTCTCCTTCGCCTTCTACCAAGATCGATACATTTTTTATTTTGCTCATCTAAGTGGGAACCCAGCCCCTTAGGGCTTTAGTACCCTCCACTTTTTTTGGAAGAGTTTTAGCTGTTTCAGCCGTCGGTTTCAGAGCTTCAGCCCCCTCTTTTCCAGATCTGTTACCTCACTTTCAGATCCATTGAAATCAGCCTCTTTTCCTTTCAAATCACCTCTTGTCATTTTGTTTGGACCTCCTCTGAAGGCCTCCGCCTTGCCCCCCCCGGTTTTTGCTGATTTCCCTTTTCCAGCCACCTTGCCTCTGTCTCTTGGCTGTGATCTGCACCCCTTGTCTGCAGCTTTCTCCTCTAGATCTCTGTCCCCTTTGACCCTAGATCTGTCGAGCTTCTTTTGTGTGTGTTTCCATAGTTTTCCCTTTCTTTTCAGCATAGTTGTGAGAGACCCACCTTCTTGGGTTAGATAGATGCATACGTAGCTGTTATTTCTCTGTTATTTTAGCATTTTATTCTGTTCTCTGTAGGTTTATTTTCAGCTACGTAGCACACTTTTTTCTTGCTCTCAAACAACGGAAAGGGTTTAAAAATTAAAATTAACACACGCCACACACTGACCCTAAGTGAAGAAGCGCCTGGTTTACACCGCCTGGCAAAGACTCTAAAATCAATTGTCACTGCACCTTCTCTGCCCTTGACATTCTTGATTTTGTCCCTTTCTGCCCTTGTCGGTTTCCTTCTTCCTGTCATCATTGCGCCCCCAAGGCGCCTTTCCCAGAGACTTCTTGGCCTTCATCCTCAGTTTCCGGTTGATCGACCTGCTCCGCACCGCCGTCGTCGAGCCAGTCCACCTTTGAGTCCGCACTCCGACTCCTCTCTTGATTCATCGGGTCCCCCTTCTCCTTCCGGTTCTCCCCCTTTTACCTTCACCATGTCTGGATCAGGGCCTAACGCTAGCGGTTCTCCCGGCCCCAATGCCGACCCTACTTCTAGCGGAACCGTCACAACCACTACTCCGGCCACCCCTGTGCTGCCGTACATTGCAGGCCTCAGCCTCCCCGATTTCCATCAATTGATTAATGACCCCATTCACCATAATACTACCTGGCCCGCTATGCCCACCAAGCTACCCTCTGATATCCCTAAGTTCGAGGGCCTTAATGGCGAAGACCCAACCAATCACGTCCGGTCTTTCCACATGTGGTGTTCCTCCAACTCTATTACCGATGACTCCATCCGTCTTCGTTTGTTCCAACGCACGCTTACCGGCGAAGCTTCTAAATGGTATGTCGAACAGGCCACTTCCTCCCATACCACGTTCGAGACTCTTGCCCAAGCCTTCTTGTCGTACTTCCAGCTCCCTCTCCGATACGACACTGGTACGGAGCTCTTGACTTCATTTAAGCAATCCTCTTCCACACGCCTTTATGCCCATGTTCAGGAATGGCGACGAAGACGGAGCTTATGTCGAGCCCCTCCCTTTGAAGATCGGGTTTACATGGACTGGTTCCTTCGCACCCTCCCGTCTCCCATCGGCAAAGATGTCGCCTCTCACTTTCCTCAATCTGAAGAAGCCGCCCTCCAAATAGCTTTAAAATATGACCTGATCTACGCTCAATCTGGTTATGTTTATACCGTTCTTCCTGACATTCCCAGGCCCGGTGGCGCTAACGCCCCGGGGGCATCTCATTCCGCTGACGGTATTGTTGGATCTCTTTCCCACCCATCTGCTCACCCTCCTATGGGCCATGGTCTCCCTCAGGGAGGGGCCAGCACCTCAAGCACTCTTCCCCCTCCCGGCAACATGTATCCAAGATACGGCATGCCTCCTCCTTTTGCCCAACCTCCTGCTTACCTCAATGTCGCCCAACCCAACCCTTACTTTTATCCACAGCCTGGCGCGCCAGCTCCTCCAACATATGCGCTTCCGCCCCCCTTACCTCCTCACAACCCGCAACAGCACTTACAACCCCCTCCAGGGCAAGTATTTGCACAACAGGGTGCGCTTAATCCCCCTTCTTCTCAAAGAAGGCGGAGAGGCAACCAGAACCCATCTGCCCCCGGTAACCGCGGACCCAATTCTGGTGTGGACCCTAACACTAGCAACCAGCCTCAGGGCATTCCGCCCAGGCCGGACAGGCTGCTTCGCACAAACAAGCCCTGTTCGTGTTGCGGTGTTTACAGTCACTACACTCACGATTGTCCTCTCTTACCCCAGATGCGACAGATATGGGAGTCTCAAGCCACATTGCGTGGGCAACACGCCTCCCCTCATGCTCCTCCTAATGTGGCCACTACCCAGCCAGCTGTGTTCACTGATCCTTTCCCTCAACAGGGATTCGTGGCTACCCAATCCCCCGAAAGCCATATAGCCACCCCCTCGTCCATTTCTGGTTCCTCTGACTACCAGATCCTTATGATGTGCTCCGGCCCTTCCCCTTCCATCAACCTTCACCTTCAAACTCGGTCTCGCCAGTACCCCAAGCCTCCTGCCCAGTCTGATCCCGAGCCTCCATCTTCAGGTTCTACAGAGCCTCTTTCGACATCCAGTGGCCCCTTACACATCCCCCAACCCAAAGTTGAGGTTCATCCAAAGATTCCAAAGGGACCATTACGCCGAAATGCTGCTTCTGGTCGAGCCGCTCAATCGTACAGTATAGTAGATGATTTGGCACAATCCCCTGCTGCCATTTCCACACTGGAACTCCTCCAGTCGTGCCCTTCTCAAAAGAAGGCTCTACTATCTGTCGTGGGCGCTGTTGATCCTGCTGATGACCAAATGATTGTTTTCGACGCCACTCAATCGAACCACCCTCCTCTTCCTCCTTCCGTTGCTTTCCAAATCCCAGTCAAAATCCGGAACGCCACTGTATCCCGGTGTATAATTGATGAGGGGGCATCCACCTGTGTGATGTCCGCTTCGGTTTGGAAGCAACTCGGATCCCCTGAGCTGGCCCATTCCACGATCACCCTTCGAGCGTGGGATGGTCATGCCTCCCAGCCTATTGGCCTGTTTCGTAATTGTCCCATCACCCTCGCCGGTAAGACTGTTTGCGTTGACGTCGAAGTCATTGACGCCCCTCTAGACTGCAACATTCTATTGGGGTGAAGCTACACCTATGCCATGTCTGTTGTCCCATCCGCGGTTTTCCGCAAGATGTCTTTTCCACATAATGGGAAGATAGTCACCATTGACTAGCTATCTTATCATGAGCCGCCGTCTCCGACCTCCTCCGAGACGACCATCTCTTCCGTAGCCAACAAGAAAACCGTTGATTCCTTTACCAGTGTCTCCCCCGGCGTTTATAAAGATTCCACCCTGCTGGGTACTTTTCCTCACCTTCCCCCCCCTCCTGTTACTGATCCCAGCTTGTCGAATGTTTGCATGATGCAATCGTCTCAGGCCGCCCATAAACGGCCTGCCTCGGCTAGTCCGCAACCTCCCCCCCGCCCTCCGCAACCCGCTCCTAGCCATTCATCTCAGCCAACCAGACCTCCTCCTTCTGGCCCTCCCCCTACAGCTGGTATCCCCGAACCTCTTTATCCTCCTGGCTCGGTTCCCCCTGGCCTTAACCATCTCGAAGCCGTACCTCCTGGTCATTACCCTGCTGGACATATCCCTTTCTTGGCTCCCCCTCCTGGAGTATATTCCGTCCCCGTCATGGCCACCCTCTCTCTCCCTAACTTGACCTTGGGCATTCCGGTCTGGTACCTTGACCCCCCAGCCGCCACCCCCCCTGGTCACTCCAAACCTTATATGGCTTTGACACCGGTTCAACCGGTCCCCCTCGCTTCCTCCATAGCCACTGTGCCCCCAGGACCTCCACAGGACCCTCCTCCTGTTGTGACGGCTCCCGGGAAGAAAGGCAAAGCCCGAAAGGGGGCAACCCATCAAGATCCGGCCCCCCCGACATCCCTTACCCTCCCACGACCACCAAAGCCCGCCCTTCAATGCGCGTGACGATGTCGTCGGTCATGCCACTCATGTGTGCGGGTGCCCCACCTCGAAGCACGGGTCAACGAGACATTCCCAGGCTACGATCTCCCGGAGGGGTCCATGTCTATCCCCGACTCCTCCCAAAACTCAAACGCGCACAAACCACCCTTGTGCCTTGTGCGATTTTCACGGCCATTACACCCACCTCTGTCCCCGCCTTGACGAGTACCGTTCCTCCTTGGACATGTACCGCCAATTCAAGGCCGCTTTGATCGGACCAGAGGACATTCACATTCCGCATCCCGCTTTTAAGCCAACGGAGCCCTCAGTCACCATTTTGTACCTGTCATCATCCTTGAGAGCTAATTCACCAGCCACTCAACCTACCGATCCTCTCCGCTTCTCAACCGACCTTGGATCTGTTGATATCGCCCATATGAGCCCTTCTCCTCATGCTGAACCATCCCCCACCACTACTCCCTCGGGTGTCCCATCTTCCTCCAGTCTTCCCATCTTCCAATCTGATGAAGACATCATGGAAGCCATGACCAACCCCGACTTTCCGTGGGATGATATGCACCATCGCGCATATTTCCTCCCACAGCAGTCCCATGACCAATACGCTGTGGAAACCAAAGACTTCATCCCCCATGCAGTCGATTGGTTTAAAAACCCCATTCCTGCACCTGATGCTTTCGAAGAAGGAAACATGGCCAATATCTCATCTACCATCAAAATTAACATTTCGGTCACACCAGGAATCGAAGAATACATCACATTGGGTGCCCAATGCACCCCGGAAGAAATTGAAACTTACACCAAGATTTTCAAAGAATTCCGCGATGTCTTCGCCTGGTCCTATTCTGAAATGCCCGGACTCGATCCTGCCATTGTCGAGCATCATATCGACACCTGGCCTGACGCCAAACCAGTCCGCCAAAATATGAGACCCATTCATCCTTCCCGACGTGACGCTATTAAAGCCGAAATCGATAAGCTCAAGCAGGCTGGTTTCATTTACCCCATCGAATACACCACTTGGGTTTCTAACCCCGTTCCTGTTCTCAAGAAACAAGGCACCATTCGTGTCTGCACGGACTTTCGCGACCCGAACAAAGCTTGTCCCAAAGACAACTTCCCCACACCGTTCATCGACCAAATCATTGACGAGTGTGCGGGGCATGAGATCCTATCCTTCATGGATGGTTTCTCCGGATACAACCAAATTGCTATCCGTCCTGCTGATCAACTAAAAACCGCGTTCATTAGTCCGTGGGGAACTTTTGCTTACCGGGTCATGACTTTCGGCCTAAAAAATGCTGAAGCTGAACAGGTCCTTAATGCCTGCCATAGCGGCGCTTGCGGTGGCCACCTCTCCGGTCTCGCTACTGCCCAAAAAATAATGCGCGCCGGGTATTTTTGGCCTTCCCTCTTCAGTGATTGCATCGAGGCAGTCAAACACTGTCCCAACTGCCAACATTTCACCCCAAAGGCGAGAGCTCCACCAGCTCCCCTCCATCCGGTCGTTTCCACTGGTCCCTTTTGTAAATGGGCCATCGAATTTATGGAGTGTCGCCCGTCATCCTCTGGTAGCCACAAGTATATCATCGTGGCGGTCGACTATTTCCCCAAATGGGCCGAGGCCATGCCAACATTCAACAACACGGCAGCTACCGCGGCCCTCTTTTTCTTTAACCATGTTATAGCTCGCTTCGAGGTTCCCAAGCAACTGGTCTCTGATCATGGCAGACATTTTGAAGATGAGATATGGCATGAGCTATCCTCACTGTTGGGTTTTGAACACCAATATTCCTCCTCCTATTACCCCCAAGGTAATGGCCAAGTTGAAGCAGTCAACAAAACCCTCAAGACTATGCTTCAACGAACAGTGAATAAGCACAAAACCAACTGGCATCTCATGCTCTTTCCTGCCTTATGGGCCTATCGAACCTCTGTCAAAACCGCCACCGGTTTCACCCCTTTCCCCCTCGTCTTTGGAGAGGAGGCAGTTTTACCAATCGAGTGTGAAATTCCCTCCCTGCAACTAGCCGTCGAACTTCTCCCTGACACCCAACCACTAGAACAACGACTTATCATGCTAGAGCGTGCCTCCGAAGACCGCCGTATTGCCTTACAAACCATGGAAGCGGCCAAAAAACGCACCAAAGCTCAGTATGACCGAAAAGTCCAGCCTCGCACTTTTCACGAAGGTGACCTTGTTCTAGTCTATGACCAGGCCCATGATGTCCTGGGTCATGGGAAGTTTGACTCATTATGGCTAGGCCCTTACATCATTAGTAAGGATCTTGGCAAAGGGGCATACCTCTTAGAGGATTTTGAAGGTCATCCCCTTCCTAACCCTCGCAACGCACTCTATCTTAAGAAATATTACCCTTAGCATTTCCCCTCGGAAATGCATGTTTTATTTTCTTTTAGATAGCCAGCCTCTGTTGTTTCATGTTTTCTACTGCACCAGGACCCATTTTCGTCCGCACGCAGTTACCTCACCTCCATTCAAAATCGAATTTCCTCACCCACAACACTTGTACTGGGGGCACCATACTGCCCCCTTACTCATCCATGTTCGTGTCGACTTTCGTCATGAGTTCCCACGTGCAACTCGTGCTTTCATGGTCCCCCATTGGGGCCTTTTACTGTGTGGCAGCACTATCAAGTCGCCCTTGTTTAGAGCATCCAAGTCGAGTCATCATTGCATTTCATGGAGTCTATCCTGCGTCCTTTTACACCCCACTATAGCCCTCCATCCTTCTTTGCTTGGTTCCTCTCTTGTGTCGCATATCATGACCTTCAGTCTCACTGTCCCCTGTCCCTTTCGATATTGTGTCAGTCGCTACCTTGTCATTCATGGCCTTTATGCTCTAACAAGGGAAGTCGTCCATTCGCCACTCCATCCTTCCCATTTCCACTATCATCATTAGTGTCAGTCTGTCCGTCGCTCTATTGTTCTTCTCTCGTGCCTTAGTTGAGGATATCTCATTGCCTCACCTACGGCGGACCTCCTTCTGTCGACATCAACACATTTATTCCAGAAGCAAGGTCTAGAGGGCAGTGTACCTTGGTTCCAGCTTCCACTTTTGTTCGGTGCCTCGGATCAGGCAGGGGGATCTCTTACTTCCCTTTGACTTGATTTCTTCTCCAGCTCCTTTCAGCATGATCGAGATTCGTATACTGGACAGTCCAATGACCCAGCAGCAGCTCTTGATGATTCCCGGGCATGTGTGAGATGTCTCAGCCCTCATGAGGGGGTGGCCCTGCAGGTAGCCCCCCACATGCCCGGATGACCTCTTCATTGCAGCCTTTGATGCCGCTCCAGATTTTGATGATGTTGGCCTTAGCCACTTGCAGCTCCTCTATGATTTGCATGTATCAGTCGGATTTTGTGAGCCCTTCCCCATTTACAGGGGGCATTTGGGTTGTATTTATCTCATGTACTCAGATATTATTGTACTAGTCCTGGTTGTTATCCCAGGCACAGCATGTATGTGAGACTCTTCATTGTATTTTTATCTGGCCCTTGATTATGCCAGCTGTACTCTCTGGTTCGGTCCCTTGTGTACTGGACACACTATTCCTTTGTACTTTGTCACGGTGGGCATAGGTATGCCTCCCCCGCCGCCTTCAGCACAGGTACCCTCTCATAAAAAGAGACTTGTTGCACCTGCGAGTCTCGTCTCCTCAGGGTCTAGTCCTTCAGCACACTATCTACCTCTCACTTCTCTCTCTGACATACCCTTTTTGTTGTCTAGTGATTGTATTCTTACAACGTACTTCGGTCATACGATTTGCTCCTGACACTCGCACGCTGGGGGGCAATCTGTTACACCATTTTTTGGTCATCTAACCTTTCATCATTAGATGGAACCAAGTACACCATGTAAGACCAGTTTTACCCCAAGTAAAACTGCTTTCACTATGTTAATTAGGAAGCCCCAAAAGGAATAATTAATTAAACCATAATTTAATTATTATTCCCAGTCATGTTTAACCCAAAAACAAAGAAATTAATGAGATAAACCCATAGTTATCTTATTATTTTCTAGGAATAATTATTTAAATAATATTCCTTGTTAAATATGACCAACTCAACCACCATTAATCAAATAAATCATTATTTATTTGATTATATCCCAACCACTTCCTTAAAAAGATAAATAAATCATTTATTTATTTATTCTTCACTAATCAAGGGATTTGACCCAAGTCAAAACACCCTTTCCCTCCAACAAATAATAATAAAATATTCCATGAGGTGGATCTAGATTTGATTAACATTATTTTAATCATGCATCAAGATCTAGAATGACCCAATATTTTGTTATAAATAGGAGGGTTTTCCCCATCATTCTTCACCTTTTGTTGCCTATTAGATCACTCTGGATCTATACACTTGGTCTCATTTTCTACCATTTTGCTCCCATTGAGCTCTACCTTCTACATTGGGTTTTCTACATTTACAAGAGAGAGAAAGCTTAGATCTGAAGTGCTGAGGACTACAAAGAACCCATCCCATTGAGGAGATCTGGATACACCTTCTTGTTTCCTCCCAGGTGCCCTGGAATATAAAAATTCATTCAAAAATCGTGTTCTTGTCTTGTCTGTTGGATGCATGGAGCAAACTCTTTACTTTACTGCTTAATGTCTTTCCATTTATAGATCTGTTTGTTGCAGCATTTTAACTACTAATCGCAGATCTGAAGATGTTTTGCAACCTCTATTGTTGTTAGGGCTATTAGTTATGCATAGCTAAAGTGGTTCTTTTTCGTACGCTTCGACAAAGAATTCATACTAACACTTGATGATAGGGCCAATCCCACAATAATAGGGATCCCAACTCCCTCCTTCCCCATCTATAAGCTGTTTATTTCATTGCAAGCTAGCTTTCAAGTGCCTAAGCTTTGAATCTCCACCCCAAGAGCCTTGTGTCAGAAGAGCCCTCTTTCTTCCCTTAAGGCCGACTCAAGTAAGGAGACTATTGTCGAGAGACTCTAGAGAGGTTTTCCCTTTCCCTAGCGAGCTTTGCGAGACGTGAACGACTAGGGACCCATCCGAAGGAGACCGCGGCGTCAGAACATTGGTTGTACTCTCTTTCGATTGTTTATTAATGAATGACTACCAGTTATGGTTCCACTCTGTTTTTCACTTATGTTAATAATGAGTTATATCCTTTCTGACTGATATATAGTTGCGTATTCTGGATTTTATGCTTGTATTCGTGTTGTTCTTTGCATGTGCAGGTGTCCATTCACGGAGATCGTGGGGATTGTGATCTGCCAAGGCTGAGGAACGGGAACGCTATCTCTTCTACGAATCATAGCACTGGACTCCAGGTAGCCCTCCATCATTGGCTTATTCATTCGCAATTAGGAACTTGCGTTGTAGCATTTGATGATTTTTGCTAGACCCCTGCTGGGCTATTAGGGATCGCCTCTGTCCGTAGAGGGGATTTACCTCCTCAACAGCTTCCTTCAATGGTCACCTTCTAGATACTGGTGTCAGTTTCGAACATCACCATTCACCAATGTATCACTGACGAAGGTGCATCCACATGGATCATGTCCAAGAACTTCTGGCAGAAGTTAGGATCTCCCGAACTAAAGCCATAATACATCATGCTTAGAGCATATGACGAATTCCCTTCAGCTCCCGTCAGCCTCTACCAAAATGTCCCAGTCTGCTTAGCCAAAAAAATAGTCCTTATAGACATCAAAGTCTTGGATGCTCAACTGGATTAAAATATACTCCTTGGATGGACTTATATGTACGTAATGTTAGCCATAACCTCCTCTATCTTTTGAACGATGATGTTCCCCTATGAGGATCGAATCATTATGGTCGACCAATTGACATACAACGAAAGGATACCCCTAACAAATATCGATGTCATTCTACCATACGTAGACAAAGCTACCAAGTCGCTTACATGGTACCAAGAGTATGGCCCCATCCAGTTCAATCCTTCGTCCATCCTAGGGTCATTCCTAGGACATCCCCATGTTATACATGAGTCATCACCAACTATCACAGAATCCTGGGTGTGCATGACGTCCACATCAAGTGCCGAAGCTAATCAAGACATGGAGATGAGCAGTAATGACACCAAGTCTTCAACCACGACAACCTCTCTAACCTATGTTGTCTCCCAATCTCCTTTTCTCTACCCCCTAGCTGTTTTTTTATCCCAGGATATCTTGGCCACCGTGGTGTTACCAAACATATATTTTGAAATCCCATCTTGGTACTTGGTCCCACCTACTAGGACAGAAGCCACGCAAATCACCTCTACAGGGTTAATTTCCCTCAGTCCAAAGGAGGCTCCACTCGTTTAGGAGACTGTCGAAAACATCCCTGCATAGGCAATTCCTATCGCAAAACCAATGATTATGACCAAGAAAACTAATAAAAGAGGAAAGAAGGTAGAGAATCCCACCAAACAACAGGAATGACCACCATGTGCCATATGCGACATAGTAGGCCACCCTACCCACATCTTGCCTAGATCTGCACAAATTAAAACTGCTCCTTAGCTCTGTAATAGACACCATGGCAACAATTTCACATAAAAAGTAACTTGCCACCAAAAATCCAGGCAAGGCATTGTGCACCAACCATGCATGCGCTATTTGCAACAACTGTGATCACTATACCCATCATTTCCCAGAAATTATGTGATACAGGATTGCCTCACATGCTATAGAGCAATTCTATCAAGAGGATCCCCCCATCCAGTCAGTTGGAGATGAACCTCACATCATTACCGGAGGAATGACAGTCACCTGAAAGACTCAAAACCATTCAACCTACCCCTATTGAGCGTTGTGCACTCTGTGAGGAACATGATCATTTCATCACTGATTTCCTAGCCCTATAAATGTTTTAGCGGTGGTATATGGTCCATGTAGTATACCACACTCACCGAGACACCCATTATTCATGTCAAATATGCAGTGGAAATTATCCTTTACGCCATTGTCACTATATCCCTAGATTCTATGCAGCGCTAGCTAGTATGTGTTAAACCATAGTTTGCCTCTCTTGAGAATATGGATCTAACTTTGAATGCATGAACAACTAGACAACTCAAGAAGATGTGACGAGTAGATCCATCCTCTTCCTGTCAGCTTAAAAGAGGTCAATCAAGGAACCCCTAGTCACCCCCCATCGCCTTCCGCAAAGGAGACCAACATGTGCATTATGTAGCATGCCCAATCATGTGGTCGCCACTTGCCCTAACTTGGCTATGCTACGCCACTGGTACCCCATTACACCATCAAGCGAGCAAGATGAAAACCCCATTTCTAGGATGTTTTCCCTAATGTGTCCGGGAAATTACCATGAGTAGCGTTGTACCTATACCCCACGAGTACGTCCTCTAATTCACATGATACATCTATTAGAGATGAAACATCAGGACCTTATCAACTGGAAACCTAGAAACCAACATAGAAGGCAAAACGCCCCAAGGCAGCCTACTCCACACCCCTTGCGGCATATGGGGAAAGTTAGGAAGGCATGCCATCCAAGCATGACCCAGGTTCAACCTACGATACCTTATGGAATATGTGACATTATTGGCAACCGTTTCAATCAGTGCAAAGAACTGAAGCACCTCGCAAGTAGTTTTTGCATTGTCTCTCCTCTCCTGCAAAGACATCTCTCTAACCAAGAGAAGATCATGCACAACTATTGCCATATTTTTTCACACTTTTATTAAACAATAAAATGTGATCATATTCAAAATCTTAGAGTGGCAAGAGCAGTGTTAAGTCTCCACTCCCCAAGCAAGCTAGACATACCCAAGCCAAAAACTAAAAAATGAAATTAGAGGACTTCCTCCTCTACTTCTTATTACTTCTGAGCATCCAATTCTGGGATGAAGAGTAGTGTTGATTCCCACACAATATAATCAGTTGGAAACGTGGTACTGTGCACCATTTTCACTGCCCATAACCACAAACCAGTGGCGTGCCCACTAAAGGAAACATTCAAGCACCTCTCTACCAGGCACAAATTCCACCTGTAGGAAAGTGCCCATCCTAATGAGGGATCTAGCTTTGCTCTCATGCAAGCCCCCATCATGGAAATTATTCCCCCGAAAAATGCCAATGACACCATACACCATATACGATTCATATCATCATGTATCAGAACTATGACTCGGGTTGTCTGCTCATCTTCCATTGGTGTCGAGTCAGCTGCAACTACGAGAGTAGTTGTACCTACGACATTGCAAATGCAAACTATCTGCACTCAGTTGATCGCGTCTGGTTCCACCACGCCGACAATGGAATCCATCTCGTGTCTATCGACCAGCTTCTTTCAGACCAAAAATTTGCGGCATAACCATTCGGAGAACCAATCCCCCTTAAGATCCCTATTTCATTCAGATGAGGACATCCTTGAAGCCATGATGGAGTCAGATTATCCATGGGATGTAATGCATCACCACTCACTTTTTCTCCCACAATAACTTTTTAGTCCTAAAAAATCTGAATAACAAGTTATTTATGCGATTGAAACGAAATATTTCCTCCCCTAAGGAAAAGTCGATTGGTTCAAGAACCCCATCCCAGTACCCGATGCATTTGAGGAAGGAAACGCATCAAACATTTCACCTACCATCAAGGTGAACATATCACAAAATCCTGAAAAAGTCGAAGAAATCTCACTAGGGTCAACATGTTCACCAGAATAAATAACCTCTTATACCCAATTTCTATAAGAGTATAGAGATATCTTCGCGTGGGACTACTCAGAACTTCGTGGGCATAGTCCCACTATCGTAGAGAACAATATCGATAGCTAGCCTGACATACCTCCTATACACCAGAAATAATGTAAACTACACCCATCAAAGGTAGAAGAAATAAAATGAGAAATCAACAAGCTTCACAAATCCGGGTTTATCTACCCCATTTCTTACACATCTTGGGTTTCCAACCCTGTTCCCCTTATGAAAAAATAGTGCATCATACGCGTTTGCACAATTTTTTGCAATTTGAACAAAGCATATCCCAAGGACAATTACCAGACCCAATTCATCGGCCAAGTCATCAATGCTTATGTGGGTCATGAGGCCCTCCCCTTCATGGATGGCTTCTCTTGGTACAATAAAATTCAGATCCGCCACACTGACTGGAACACAACTGCGTTCACTACCCCTTAGGGCACATTCACATACAAGGTAATGCCACTTGGCCTCAAAAACGAAGGAGCCACCTTCCAGAGGGAAATGAATTACATCTTTCATGACTTGGCTCACATTATCCTCGCCTACTTGGATGACCTAACCGTTCGATCCAAGAAGCGCTCAGACCATCTCGAGGATTTCCGACTGGCATTCCAACAATGCTGGAAATATAACCTACGCTTGAACACCCTAAAGTGAATATTTTGCGTCACAACGTGAAGACTTTCAGGTTTTATCATGTCCAAACAATAAATTCGAGTGGACCCCCTCAAGTTCCAAGCCATCAAAGAGGTACCTCCACCTTGAACCCTGTAATATTCCCAATTAGCCATGAGCTAGTTGGAATATTAAATTTTTTTTTTCTTTCTTGTCTAATGAATAAGAGGATAATGGAGATCCATAAATATACTTAAATAAGAATAAAACCAATGTCAATCTGAAAATAATACATCTTGACAACTTAATTGAGCACCCTTAGGTGTGAAAAGGGGCGGGAACACCTTAATTGGGTCAACTTTGACCAAATAAACAATGTTGTCATGGAGTAGTGGCATTCAATGAGGGACAGTGCAGTTTTATATGGAGACTCTTTGCATGGAAGTAGTGTCATTAATGGATGGGGCTTAGGGTTAGGAAGCTCATTTCTTATATAAGGAAGAGGATGGAAGCCATATTATTCAGCTTATTATATGTTATGTTTTAATTTATGTTTTGTTTAGACATATATATTTCTTTGGTTGTTTAACTAAGATTGGAAGTGTTGTTTAGCACAGGGTTTTCCTGATCGGGAATCCCACCTCTTTCCTTGAGAGGCATCTTGTAAGATCATTGTACTTCACTTCCACATTCAGGCTTTAGGCCAAGCTTCATCTTTCATCTACAGTGCAAATCTTGTTGAGGGTTGAGTTGTGTTGCAGGTTACTGCAATGGAGATTATCTTTGGGTCACTTTTATAATATTTCCAATTAGCCCAAGCTAATGGGAATATATATTTTTTTTTCATTTTCCTGTTGCATGAATAAATGTATAAAGCAGGACAATAAAAACTCCTAAAACAGTCAATAAATCAATGACCCATGTGAACAAAGATAAATCTGATCCATCTTAATAAAACACCCCTATGTGTGAAAGGGATTGAGACATTTAATTGGGTCAACCATGACCAAATCAATAACATTGTCTAGAGGGGATGAACCTCATTAATGCACAGCGTAGTCTTAGTTGGAGGTGACACATGTGAAAGAAGCTAAATCATTGATATGGTTTAGGGTTTTGCAAGACTTCTATCTTATAAAAGGAAGAGGAGGACAACAGAAGAAGGTTTTTGAATATGTTATATTTCTAAATATATTGTCTGTTCAGACATATATCATTCTCTTGTTGTTTAGCTAAGAATAGTGTTGTTTAGCACTAGGTGTTTCTGATTGGGAATCCCACCTCCTTCCTTAAGTAGCTCTTGGAGGAGTCTTGCTTTTCCTATCCACTATCAGGCATTTGGCCAAGCTTCAACTTCCAACTACAATGTAGATCCTGCTGAGGGTTTGGTTGTCCTTGTAAGCTGCAGCAAGTGAAGGCTAGATATACTTAGATCTAGGCCATTCTAGTGCCTCTTTTCAGTGGGAAAGAATTATATCCCATTGGAAAGTGTGTATTGTATCATTGGAGCTTCAAATCCACATCTTAGCATCAGGCCAAACTAATCTTAAACCCTACAACGCAGTCCATCTTCTAGATCTAAATTTTTCTGTAGGTGCCATTATAGGGTCTTTTGTCATAACTTTGGAGGAGAGATCTCTAGTGATGGGAATCTGCCCTTCACTATGGTGATCCATGGATTTCTGATCTAATCCATGTTATTTTCAGATCTGATCTGGATACTCCTGCATTTACTTCATAATTTCTGAACATTTCTGCAGATCTACAGCTTTAGATCTCATATCTACTCCATGTGCTTCATGTATTGTTGAAAGCCCCAAGGGGTCTGTAAAGTAGAGACTCTATAGTGTATGGATTTTTCATAGATCTAACTGTTCATGAATTATTTTTCTCTATATCTAAGTTTTAATCAACAACTGTTGTAGCCTAATGAAAAGAAAGTTGTCAAGCCTTTTGCAGTAAATATATGTGATTTCAGCACCTCTTTTGAGGGATTTCTTCTGTATAAGTCTTATATTTCCTATTATACATTGTATGGACCTCATTGTAAATCTGATTTGCTAAAGTATATGTAAATTTTGATCCTCCATATTTTCCTCCTACTCTTGCTTTGCTGAACTGCATTATTTTCGAAGCAGTATTTTTTGTATCTCTAGTTGTTCCCTTTTGGGGATATTACAGTGGTATTGGAGAAATCATCTTGGCATAGCCTGTGCTCTCTTAAGAAGCCAATATGTATTCATAAGAATAAGAGCCTCTTACTGAAAGAGAGAATAGGTATCTAAAAAGAAGACAAAAGAAAATTGATTACACAGAAGACAAAGAAAACAAGGGTGAAACCCCTTTATCTGGAAGATTGAAAGGAGAAGAGTTCTCTAAACACTTTCTCAAGATATTTATGAGCTGAAAGGAGAAATCCAGGGAATGAGGAGGGAAATACATGCAAATCCCTCAAGAATATTTTTACATCAAGGAAGCCACAATACTTCTTACTATGTGTGTGAGCATTCAGCCACACAACCTGATCTACAATGTTAGAGAATGCCTACTTTCTTGAAAATGGAAGAAGGGAAAGGAGGAACACCAAAGGAAAATCTTGGTGATTATCTCCAAGAATATGAGTCTCAATCAGAGAGATTCAAGGAGCATCTTATTTTCCCAAAGTTCTATCAACTTAAAGAAGAAAGAAGATCCAGCAAGTATAGTAGAAGAAGAGGGTGCATGCAACACACTCTGGGTAGATTCTCTCTACCTACTTTTGATGGATCACCTGAGAGCTCAGCCAAGTCTTGGGTAAGGAAGCTTGACACATATTTCTAGCTACATCAAGTGTCAGAAGAAGAAGCCATGAGGGTAGCAGCACTGCATCTTCAAGGTAAGGCTTATGCCTGGTGGCTATTTGAGTCTTCTTCCTTAAAAATTGTAAATATCTCTTCTTATGCAAAGTTCACTAGGAGGTTAGTGAAAATATTTGATTTGTGACATTCTGAAACTTCTTTGAGAGAGAAAATCAGGCACAAAAAATCTGAATCTTTGCACGAGTTGGAAGAATCCATAAAGCCAACTCCATTTCTAAACATTGTTGAATGGGTTGAAGATCTGCTGCATGATTTTCCAAAGGCAAAATCCCCACTTCAGCAAGAACTCTCTTCTCAAGGGGAAGACATGAGGGTTCCTTCTTTAGAAAAAGATCAAGGAAAAGGGTCTCTTAATGATGAGGCATTCTCCATTGATGAGGAGAAAGGAGAGAGAGAGCAGAGAAGATCCTTCAACGCTATGATAGCAAGAGGAGATCTATTTTCATTGGGAGATGGAGATGAAGCAATTGTTTCCACTAGAGGGGCTCTTGCATCTTTGCAAGAAGTTCCAAGGAATCTTACATATGGAGAACATGAGTAGCATGTATCTATGATGATAGATAATGAGACAGAACAAAGAAGGGATCACAGCGCTGACATAGAAGAAGATGATCCATTATTTATAGGAGGAGAAAATGAAGCAAATGCTCCAATCAGAAGCACTCTTGCATCACCAAGAGTGGTCCCAAAATTTCATGAGATTTCCACACATGAGACAGAGCTAAATCTACACAGTGGAAGCAGGGACATGAGGAATCCATCTATTATGCATATTAGGATGGCCCCTGAGACCTCACTATCTTGTGGCAAACCACCTGGGAGGCTACCTGATTCAGATTTTCTGGGAAAGACCTCACAACTTGCTGCTCCAAACTTAGATCCAGAAGGGATTGGAGCACTTGAAGACAAAGCTATAGTGCTGGGAGACTTGGGTAAGCTCAAGAAGGAGGGAAATATTTCTCCCTAATCATCAACACCCACTCTCATTTCTATATTTGCATTGTGGGAGAAGAAGAATGGAAGGAACAACCTTCCAACACATACCTTTGGAATAGGAGATGTCAAGGAAAAGAGAAGTAACATGACATAAATTTATGTTGATGCATCATCAGCACTGTCATTGTTGATCAGTGTAGATCTATATTGGAAATCCCAGCTGTTGGTGGATTATTCCAAAGATCTTCACACTTGTATGATGCTTGATGACCAACTAGATGAAGAGGGATATCTAGTCCATGAGGGATTCATCTATCATCAAGGTAGGGTCTTCTTACCTAGAGCCTCCAAGCTCAAGGAGAGGATGCTACAAAGGGCCTACAAAGAGTTTTGTTTCAGCCCTACCTATTCTATGAAGATATACAACACTATCATGAGATTCTTTGAATGGGAAGGCTTTGGAGGATAGATACATCATAATTTTCAAGAATGCATGAAGTATGTGGAGTTAGGGCAGCCATATGACTCTATGCAAGAGTTATTTCAACCATATCTTCCTTCTTTGGAAAGAGGATAAAGATCCATGCACAACTCCATGTCTATGAGAGACATTGTTGGTGAAGGATATGATCATGTAAATAAAGTTTCATTTTCTGATTTTTCATATCTTTTCACCATGTTTATGCAGGCCATGACTCCAAGGAGGAGTGATGTATCATGTAAATCTCATGGCAAACATTGGGCCACTTAAATTTCTGAATTTTTCCACTCCCTCCTTATGCAAAGGGAGATTTTCTTTCATGATGGGTGCTTCCCAAAGGCACCAAACATATCTCACACTTTCATCCTTGGAGAGATGACATGTGCAGCGAGTAAGTGGTGGGGAAACAACCTACCATACCTTGATCTGATGCAGGCAGGATATGCACTACGCTGGTATCATATGTGGGACTATGACCCACCTCCTCATGCTCAAATTTATGTTTGTGTATATGTAGTTTTTATTCCATACCTTCATAGTATGGTTGTACTTTTTATGGGATTGTATGGAGGGACGATGGGAAGCTTGTATGTACCACATGGGATGGAGACTCTCTATGTGCCTTATGCTACATGTTTCAGTGAGAGTATTGGTTTAACCATGTTTTTTTCATTTGAATTCTTGACTCCTTGTGGGATGGACTATGTACATCTCATAATGAATTTGGAGGAACAACTCATGGAGGGTTGGATTGGTGAACACTTAGCTTGTGAAGGGAGCTTAATTCATGATGGTGTCACTAATGGAGGAGGATAAGTGTTGCAAAACTCACCTTATTAGTTGCTTGAGGACAAGAAACATTTTGGAGGGGAGGACTATAATATTCCCAATTAACCCAAGCTAATGGGAATATACAATTTTATTTCATTTTCCTGTTGCATGAATATATGTATAAAGGAGGACAATAAAAACTCCTAAAACAATGAATAAATCAATGCCCCATGTGAAAAAAGATAAATCTGGGGCATCTTAATAAAACACCCTTATGTGTGAAAGGGATTGAGACATTTGATTGGGTCAACCAAGACCAGATCAACAATGTTGTCTAGAGGGGATGAACCTCATTGATGCACAACGTAGTCTTAGTTGGAGGTGGCACATGTGAAAGAAGCTAAATCATTCAGATGGTTTAGGGTTTTTCAAGACTTCTATCTTATAAAAGGAAGAGGAGGACAACAGAAGAAGGTTTTTGAATATGTTATATTTCTAAATATATTGTCTGTTTAGACATATATCATTCTCTTGTTGTTTAGCTGAGAATAGTGTTGTTTAGCACTGGGTGTTCCTAATCGGGAATCCCACCTCCTTTCATAAGTATCTCTTGGAGGATTCTTGCTTTTCTTGTCCACTATCAGGGATTTGGCCAAGCTTCACCTTCCAACTACAACACAGATCATGTTGAGGGTTTGGTTTTCCTTGTAAGCTACAGCAAGTGGAGGCTAAATCTACTCAGATTTAGGCCATTCTAGTGCCTCTTTTTAGTGGGAAATCCTTATATCCCATTGGCAAGAGTGTATTGGATCATTGGAGCTTTAGATCCACATCTTGGCATCAGGCCAAACTGATCTTAAACCCTATAGTGCAGTCCATCTTCCAGATCTGCAATTTTCTGTAGGTGTTGTTGCACGTTCTTTTGGCATAACTTTGGAGGAGAGATCTCTTGTGATGGGAATCTACCTTTCACTATGGTGATCCATGGATTTCAGATCTAATCCATGTTATTTTCATATCTGATCTGGTTACTCCTGCATTGACTTCAAAATTTATGAATATTTCTACAGATTTGTAGCTTTAGATCTCAGATCTACTCCATGTGCTTCATGTATTGGTGAAAACCCTAAGGGGTAAGTAAAATAGAGACTCTATAGTTTATCGATTTGTCATAGATATGATTTTTCATGCATTATTTTTCTCTATATTTAAGTTGTAATCAACAGTTGTTGCAACCTAATGAAAATAACACTTTCAAGCCTTTTACAGTAAATATATGTGATTGCAGCACCTCTTTTTGAACTGCGTTATTTGTGAAGCAGTATTGTTTGTATATCTGCTTGTTCCCTTTTGGGGATATTACAACTTTAGTGCTCATTTTCAGTGGAGAATGGTTAATTTCCATTGGGATGATAGTAAGGAAGGTTCTTAAGCCTTACTACAGCATTTTGCATTAGGCCACTTATTTATTTTCCCCTACATCGCAGTTTCTATCTTGGACTGCGTTATTTTAAGGGAGGAGTTGCAGGGTGGTTTCAGTTTGGAGATAAGGTTTTATAGTGAGGGGATCAACCTTTCATCTAGAGAGTCTATTGGAGGAGGATATATTTCTTGCTATATCATATCAGCCACAACTATCCAGATCTATTTTTGTAGTGAATCTTCAGCCCTAGGGCTTTGATTCCTATCTTGTACCTTGGTGTATTGTTGAAAACCCTTTGGGGGTTCTTTTCTAAAGGTTGTATAGAGCCTAGATCTACATTTTTTGTATATTTTGATTCATATAATAGCAATAGATATTTCTATGTTAAATTTTTGTAGTAGTGCACTTTATGACTGCATTGTTGCAGTCTTCCGACATTTTGATATATAGTAGCACCACCTCTTTTGAGGGTTTTGTCCATTGGAAGCTTGTTATATCTTGTACATTTTTTGGTCCATTATTTTACACTTATATGCTACTGTTATGATGAATGGAAGGTCTCCATATTTTCCTCATATTTTTATATGATTTTTTACACTACTATTCCAACATTTTTCACTATATTCCTTCTTTTCCCATTTGGGAATATTACAATGGTATCAGAGCATAATCTTGGCATGGCCTGTGCATATTGAAAACCCAATATGTCATATAAATAAGGAAATCCTCTCACAAATAGAGAGAAGAGGTATTTCAGAAGAACACACCGTGAGTTTGATTATACAAATGATAAGGAAGCCATGGGTAAAACCCCTTTATCAGGAGAAGATAAAGAGAAAGAGTTTCCTAAGATTCTTCTCAAAACTATGCAAGACATTGCTAGAGAAATAAAGGAGATGAGGATGGATAGATACAAGGAATCCCCTAAACTATTTCTTCATGGTGAAGGCTCCAACATTTCTCATCATTGGAGTGATCAACCAGTGAAGCAGCAACAAGTTTCCCAACGCTCTATAATGCCTACATTATTAGTAGTGGGAAATGAAGGGTCTTAAGAACAAGAAACTCTTGAAGACTATTTCATGGAGTATGAGTCTCAATCTAAGAGATTCAATGACCACTTAGGTTTTCAATAATTTTTTCAGATTAAGGAAAATAGGAGACCCAGGCATCATAATAGAGGTGGAGGATTAATTTAGAATCATGATCTACACTGCACTATGGGCATATTTTTCTTACCCAACTTTGATGGGTCATCTAAATGCACTTCCAAATGATTGGTAAAGAAGCTTGACATCTACTTCCAGCTAAACAAAGTACTGGAGATGGAGGCCATTAAGATAGTAGCACTACACCTTGAGGGTGAATCACATGATTTGTGGTTCCATGGCTTGTATACATTAGGTCATTCCAATGTGACTGTATATTAAAAGTTCACAAGGAGGTTGGTGGAGAGGTTTGATAGAAGAGATCCTGAGGCACCATTCATGGGGCTAGAAAAGCTCAAACAATCAGGTAATCCAGAAACTTATATTTCTGAGTTTTTAAAACTTTCTCTTATTATTCTTGATTTATCTACAGCAAGACGGGTCTACATTTTTTTTTATGGGTTAGAAGAACCTCTTCATGGGTTGGTTAATTCTACCAATCCCACTGCCCTTCAATATGTCATTGAAATGGCTATAGATCTACAAGATTCCTTCCCAAAATCAAAGGCAACATTTTAATAAAAGCCCTCTTTTCCATGAAAGGGAAAAGATGAGAAGGCTCCTCTTTCAAAGGAGAGCCAAAGTAAAAAACCTCTTAGTGATGATGTCCGAAGATATTTAAGGAGAAGGAAGCTTTTCTTCACATGCAAAGAGTCATGGGCACCTGGACATAGATGTGCAGATGGGAAGGCACACTATATATAGGTCTTCTCAGAAGATGAGGCAGAAGAAGAAGAAGAAATAGAAAGGGGTCAAAGCCCTGGAATAGCAGGAAATAATCCACCACCACCTGAAGGCGAGGATGGAGCACTTGATCCAATTAGAGGGACTCTTGCATCAATGAGAGCGGTAACTAATTATCAATAAGCTCCCACACAAAAAATAGAGTTGGATTTGCGTAGTGGAAGCAAGGGCATGGTAGTCCCATCTATTGTGCATATGAGGTTGACCCATGAGACATCATTGTTTTATCAAAAACCACCTAGGAGGCCACCTGATCTAGAGTTGGTGAGATATGTCTCACATTATGTTGCAACACTCATAGACCCAAGAGAAGTGGGCACATTGGACTGCTATGACACAACGCAGAGAGTCTTGGGTAGACTCAAGGAGGAGGGGGATATTCACCCACTGTCATCATTACCCACTCTCACATCTCATCTTGCACTGAGAGGAGATGCTGCAGGATTGGAGGATGACACCATTATGGTGCAAGGAGACTATTCCTTTACTATGGGGGATAAGAAGATATTCTCACTTGGAGAGAAATATTCCATACATGGTAGAATATGGTGGCCACTCATGCATGATTTGGCCAAACTCAGGAGGTTATGGATGGATGATAACTTCCCATAGAAGACTAACCTCCAGAAGCTTCAACCTTTACTTGAGCATGAGAAACTGCAAGAAGAGCTGCAAGGAGGGGATATCAGCATCCTGGTATGTACCTTTGGCATGGGAGATGTAAAAGAGAAGGACAGCCATATGACAGATTTTCTTTGTGAGTGATCATCAACGCTGTCACTATGGAGGATAGATACCTATTGAAAATCCTAGTTTTTGGTGGTTATTCCAAGGATATTTTCACATGCATGATACTTGATGACCAGCTACATGAAGAGGGCTATTCAGTCCAAGATGAATTTATCTACTATCATGGTAGGATCTTCCTATCTATAGATTCCAATCTCAAGGATAAGTTACTACAAAAGGCACATGAAAATTTTCTCTTCAGCCATACTTATTCCATGAGAGCCTACAACACGATCATGGATTGTTACACTTGGGAAGGCTTTGAGGAAGATATATATCAGCATTTGAAAATATTGATGGATCATGTGGATATGGGAGAGATACAAAACTCTATGGAGGAGTTGTCACAACCACCTCTTTCCTCTTTGGGAATGAGAGGGGATCTATCTATGGACCACTCCATTTGTATAAGAATAAATTATGGTAAGGAACATGTTTATTTGTATGATTTTTTACTTGATGATTATGTGCATTCCTTTACCATTTATATGCAAGAAATTTCTCCAAGGAGGAGAATTCTTCCATATAAACTTCATGGCCAACTTTGGGCCATAAAAATTTCTGAACATGGCCACTCCCTAGGAGGATATAGGCAGATTATTAACCACTCTGGGTGCACTCCAAAAGCACCAAACATTTCTCACCTTTCCATCACTTGTGATAAAACTTGGACATAAAGTAAGTGGTGATGAAACCACTTATTATATCATTATATGATGCAATCAGGAGATATACTACGATGGTTCCACATGTGGGACTATGACCCACCTCCATTTTTGCATATTTTTGTTCATATGTACTTGGTTTTGACCCCATACATTGATGATGTACTTGTTATTCATCAGTAATTTTTTCTTTTCGTAAACGACTAAATGTTTATCCTAGATTTCTAGAAACAAAATTCATGAATATTGTGAGTTTTAGAAATCTCACTACCTTCATCGTCCTTAGGATACATTTTTCACTATTTTACTACTCTATTAAGTCATGGCCAGCCTATCACTCCCAGAAGACAAATCATGGGCTCATGCCACTCAGTTTCACTATGTTTTTCCACCTTTGTCCTTACCACTCTATTTTGACTTGCCTAACCCTTCTTCTTACACCTTGAATTTCCAAGTAGCCTAACCTTTTTCACTATTCACCAAATACCTCAAGCATTGGTGGTTTCAAGATACCTTTATAAGGCTCTTTAGATAAATAAAAATCAGTAGTTTTGGGTCTGCAATGCATAAAGTCTGTCAAAAAATTTGTTTTACACCTAAAAACTCCAAGTCAAGTTTTCAACCAAAGACAAAGTCCAAAATCCTCCCACTAGGTCACCTAGGGTTTCCACAATTCATAGGATTGTTTTGGTGTTCTAAATATTTATTTTTCCTGTGCCAAGAGGCTATAATCAAAGAGGAATAAGGACAACACATGATTGTCCAAATGTATCAAAAATCCTTCAAGGAAGGCCTCCTTGGTCAAAGCACAACTTTTGCAAAACAGAGCTTCCCATCTTAAACATTTCTGCAGGAATGACTGAGATGGCCATCAACAGAAATTGAGGTAAGGTGAGAGGCTAATTCATCACTAAGGACAGCCATAGTAAATGAGAGGCATCAAGCCTATGTACAAATAAAATTAGCTTTTGTGACTGCTTGGCTAAGCAGTGCTGCCAAGAAAGAAACAAATGCAAAAGCCACAAGGAGAGAAGGCACAACAACACAACCAAGCACACATTGAAGATTTTTAGAAATTATAAGAGAAAAAGGGAAAAAAGGTAAGGTGAACTAAACAAAAATGAATGAAATTTAAAAGGCTATAGAGAACTTAGAAGATAGCACTAATTATTTGTCTCTAACAACCCTAAAACCTAAAATTTGGAAAGGTAGGCAAGAAGGTGAAATGAAGATTGTGGGTCTCCATGGTAATAGCAAGAAGAAGTCTGAGGAATGATATCAGGAGGTGAACTCCATGGTTTTTCATGGAAACAATGCTTCACTACATTAGAAGGAGGGAAGTACAAAGAGTATCAGTGTGAGGGAAGTCAACCTTTCAAGTGCAATCAAATGCCCTCAAAGTGATCAAAGGAATGAAAGCATAAGGTTAAGTTTCAAAAATAGAAATCACGCTGAACATGAGTTTGTTTTTGAGTAAATGAGATGTCAAAATCCAAAAAATGACAAAAATACCAAAAGTAAATGTGTCACAGGCACCTGTAGAAATTAGAAGTGGCCAAGGGAAGACATAGCATGGTAGGATTCACAATCTTTCTCAAAATGAACATGTCACTGACAAAATAAACGAGAAGGTAAAAATACATGTTTCAGGTCATTTGCACTCAAGACTGCGAAAAGGGATAAAAAAAATGGTTTCAGTTTATCAGTGCAAGCAGAAAAGTTTTAGTAGTGCAAACAATCCCAAATTTAAAGGAACCTCTTCATCCCTTTAAGCACAATTTCACCGAAGGAGAAAAAATCAGTTTGACAAGTTCAAAATCACTTGCAAAAAGGCTAAAAGGATATCATTAAAAATTATAAAGTGAAAAAAAAAGAAAACATAGAAAATTGGGTTTTACAAGTTTGATTTATTTCTCAAACAGTATAAAAGGCCTTCTTAGTCTTTTTTCATCTTAATTTTCCATTACAAGAGAAGAGAATGTTTTCAGAAAAAAAAAAAAAAAAAAAAAAAAAAAAAAAAAAAACACAGTTTTTTCCCGTTTTTAGGGAAAGGGCTACTGGCATTGTGCGAATAAGTGGCGATGCGCTTACTAGGTCTGGCACTGTGCTAATATGCCTTTCTCCCATTCAAAATAACATTGCGCTATGCTAATCTGATGTGGTGCTGCAATCAAACTCTATTGACATGCACAGGATTCGACCAGTAGGCCTGCATGTGCCCAACACTGCACTAATCTTTGGGCACAACTATCGGCACTGTGCCCACAAGCCAACCTAATTACTCAGGCAGGGCACTACGCTAATGCAAAAGGCCCTCAAATGAAGGAGAAACTTGCCCCGAGGCTAAAAATTAATCCTCCAATTTGCCTCCAAAAGCCTGCAAAGGAGCTAAATCTGGTAGGTGGCCTATCCTCCTTATCCTCCAAGAAATTTTCATAACTTAGTGGCTAAAAAGTAATTAAACCCTAGGTGTGCAAACCATAGGCCTCAAAGTCATATTACACCTTTGTTTTTTGCCTTCTTGAACAAGTTAACTGTCATTTGAGGGAGGGTAAGCTAGTGTGTTACAATTCATTTTCAAGAGAAGCCCCCTTAAGCTCCAAAGCAAGTAGTCCTAACACCTAGCATCTATATCACTCATCTGTAAAGGTTTCCATCACCACCTTCTTCGTTTTTATCCTCCAAACCCTAGTTTTTCCAGAAACATCTCCTATCACCATGTCAGGAGTTCAAGACAGTAGCAGCAGTGAAATAGGTGAAGGGCCTATGAGACCACATCATAAGGGAGGGAAAGGGAATATAGTTGAACCCCAGAGCACAGTGGCTATCACCTCATCTCCCATGCTCCTCTTTTGTTTCCAGAATATGGGATGTTTTCAATTTTGTGAGAAGGTCAAACTAGTATAACACCACCCAGAGCTTACAAGGTTGTTTGTCCTCAACCTCCACAACAAACAGGTGAATATTGCACCAATGAATTTTGAACTATCAGTAGATACCATCTCTAATGCTAAAGATATTCTTGTTTTTGGTGAAAAATGGTTTAAGAAGGCCAAATTTGACAAGGATTATTATGATCCATTTATCAAGACTAGGTACAGACAAGGCTGCAAGTCTGTTTTTCCCTTCTCACACCTCAAATAGATATTTTCACCCTTGATGACAGTTATCATGAAGTACTTCAACTGTGAGGGGAGGTACTCCAGGATTTATTGCTATCATCTTAGACTCCTCATGCATTTCACAATGGTTAAGATGCTTAACTTGTCCTATTACCTCTATAGAAGTATGGACAAAATGCCTTCGGTTGTCCGGAGAAGGAGTCCTTCTCAACAAATGCAAAGTGTATTTCACCATTCCTCGATCAAGATGGTGTTATTAAATCAGTTGGAACAATAGGGTATACCTTGGGAGGTATTCAAAACACGTGAAGCCTTCACAAGCCCACAGCCTCCTTATCAATCAAACTTGCCCTCCTCATCTACAGAAGTGCCCTCACCTCAAGGAAACCTCCTTTATTCTTCTTCTTTTTATGCATAAAATGAAGAGGATGAGAGTGGAAATAATGAACAAAGTAATGAAAGTGAGGGTAATTATGATGAACCCTGTTATCACTCAGATTTTCCTTGAAGTTTTTAGAAGAGGAAAGGGGTCCGAGGTAACCACAAACCAACCTTCAGGTACAGAATCTAGCCAATCTGTACCCAAAGAGGGCTCTCTCTATAAAATTTATCTTTGTTCTTGAAAATATTAGGCTAGTTATGACGTCCAGGGGTTTTGATTTTGTTTGGGTTGATGGATTTCTTTAGCTGAGAATAAGATCAACTAATTTCAGTCTATTGGGCTAATGGAGTCAAAATATTGGCTGCACTAGCTTAAGTTGTTTTAACAAAAGATGGTTTATCAAGGAAATATATTCAAACTAGAAACAATTATAGATCTAAAGTGAATGGAATGGAATTCAAACGAATGAAAGGCAATAAAGAATCTTTCAACACATTCAAGAGAAGATAAATAGATTGATTATCAATAAAGAGCAGTTAAGTATTCTTTACTAAATAACCAAAGATGTATGAACTAGACAAATAGGAGAAATTGAGAATTCACTGTTTAAACTAGTTTAGAGGAAAACATTTAGAATAATAACGACTGAAATCATATTACACCTAAGTACTTTCTGATTTAATATTTTTCGTTAAATATCAAGATAATGAAACACAGATGATATTGTAAACAAATATTAAACTTCAAAACATGAGATAGAGATGACTTATTGATCCTTCATTTGACGCATGAATCCTGAGAAAAGTCTTCTGCCTCAATTCCTTGTCTAGTTTTGCCACGAAAAATTTCTCCAAAGCTCTTTATTCCAAAATATTCAATGTTACATCAAAGTATAAGAATCCACCCTCAATAATCCGATTGAGGGCTTATTTATACAAAAAATCATACAAAATATCTCTTAACAAAACGAGATATAATCTAAGATTACTCACAAATAAGCTACAATAAAAATAGAGACAAATGGTCTCGTAGATAAGACAAAAAGCAACTGATGTTGTGCTGTTTCCTCTTTTTGAGAATGTGCTGGAGGCAGGACCTATATTGTGGCTCATTTTTGTCCTCTTAAGTAATTTTGTTCTATTTTCCTTGCTTCACTGATACTCTTTGTTCTTACTGATACACTTTTAACTGAACCGATACGCTTTGACCTTTGTTTATCTCTTTATCCTTTATACTGCAGTAAATAGGCAAAATTTCATGTAAGGATAAATTTTACAAAAGTTCCAATAGATCTTCCCACCATTTATCTTCTGATATACTGGTCCGTTGAAGCTTCCTCAATGTTTCATCAGCCTCGGTATATCTGAAGAAATTAGGCTGATTTGGAAACAAATGTCTTACTTCATGTTCAAGATAAAACAAATTCTCTAATTTGTCATGAAGATTCCTTCCTGTTGGTAATGTTGCTTCAGATAAGATGGTTGAGGAACTGGCTTGATTGTGAGCATGTTTGTCCAATTTATCAGCATAACTTTCCAGGTCCATTATTTTATCTTCTGAAACCATAGGGCTGGGCAACCCTTTATTCAATAAAACATCAAACCTTTCTTTGAAAGCAATGATTTCTCCTTGCATGTCAAAGCACCTTCGTTCTAAATTTTGCATAAGAGTTCTTTTAGTAAAAACTCTTTTTATCTCCAAGATTGTTCCAGTTCGGTCCTGAATACCCTAATCTGCAAGTTGCTATCTAGTTTTGGTTTTTAGAAATTGTATGAGCTGATTGGCTTCCTCAGGCCTATTTCCTAATTCTGCTCGTGTGTTTTCAATTTCATCCAGAGCTACTTTGACCAAATCATTCTTCTCGTATATTATCTGAATTGAAGACCAGATATCTTTTATTGACTGGATAATATTATCCCAAAGAATGTCATTTATTTCTCTTAAAGGTTTCTCCAATGTGAGATTCTTTTCCAAAGCTTTAACCAATTTTTCCAAATTTTTGACTTCTCTTGTTTTGTCAGCAACAGTCATTTTTGAAACATCATATTTCTGTTCCAAATTAATAAGCTGTAACTTTGTGTGTTGAAGTTCTGTTACTTGAAGTTTCAAGTCATTCATTGACTTTATTAGTTCTTCTGTACTCAAATTTGATGTATTTACCTATGATGGCTCTGTTGGTTGACCTATTGGCTGACTTGTTGGACCTGTGATAACCTCTGTTGTAGATACTAGAACACTGGACTGCTTGTCTTTTAATGCTTGTTCAAGCTCTTTTTCTGTTTCATTCAGTTGCTCATTCAGCCTCAAAAGCAAATCCATCATTTCTTCTTCAGAATTCTTCTTTATTACTTCTTCAGTTTGAGGATGTCTTGAAGCTGGCAATTTCAACTGCTTTCTCAAAGCTGCAATGTCATCATCTTTTTTCTTGATTAGAGCTTCTATACCTTTGACATCCTTTGGATTATGACCTAATCCAATAATTATTTCCTCTAATTTTTTTATCCTGATGTCTTTGGCTTGAGAAGAAGCCTTTTAAAGCTGCAATTGTGTATTATTGTTCTCTAAAGAATCCTATATCATGTGAGTTGCCATTTCCTTATCAGTCAAAGTAGAATAGATCATTTCACCAGCCTACTTATGTTACTCAATCTGATCTAAAGGATGAATATCCTTTGCTAAGACTTCAAAATTTGTCCTGATATAATCTGCAGATGTCTGACGTTGCTGCACTTTGGGTTTGAAGTGACTGATTATCATTTTGACATGTTGAATGTCATAAGCTGGCATCAGTCTTTCTTGATTCTTAGGAGACATCTTCAAATATTGATTATAAACCTAGATTCTTAAAGGATCGTTCCTGGCTTTTATATTGATAAATGTCTTCTTTATCACCATCTTTGCTTGTGTTTTTGAAAAGAATGTTTTAACCTCTGTTATTAGAGTTGCAATACTTATTTTGTGAGGTTTCCAACCTTGGCTGTGCTGTTTATTGTTGCTGAGCTGTTGTGTCCTTGACTGTCAAAGTTTCATCTAAATAGATTATACTTGGAGGAAGTATTCAATTTACATCTCTCTTGGCAGAAATTTGTTGTGAAATCCATGAGAGGGTGGCAAACTGACCATGTCTCTTTTTTCCCTTTTCCACATTTAATGGAGTCTGCAAAATTGACACTTCTACTGGATTGGTTTGAACGGAAGAAACCTGTACTTGATCCTGTCCCTTGGAAGTTTGAGGTTGTTCTGTCATAGTGAATGTTTCTTTAACTTGTGTATCAACCCCTTTCTCTTTTCCCTTAGATGATACTGCAATGTTTTCTTGTAACTATGAGAAACTTCAGGTTGAGGAAGGACAACCTCGATCTTGCAAAATGCACAGCAAAGATCTGGTCAGCATGTTTTCAGATCTTTCTGTAACATTATGTACATTGACACCGCTCACTATCTTTGCTCTATCAATGTTCCTTCTCATCATTCATATTTTGTGTTAACCTCTTTTCTAATCTTTGATTATTTGGTATGCTTATTAGTTTTTAGTTGTTTTCATGTTTTATATAAATGAGCTGAATGGGTCTGGCAGGTATATAATGAAACTCTTTTTGTAATAAAACAGGTCTTCTAATATATTTTTAGGCTTCTTCTCCTGCATCCCACAAATTCTGAATAAAAGGACCTAAGTGACTTTTGATCAGTTGAAACATTATTCTTTGCATTACAAAAATGGTCCTCTTGATTGAAGTGACTCATCTGCCTGAAATAATCTAATGCAAAGAGTCTCATGGGGACATATTTTGGCAATTTGAATGGACATAATTCACATCCATATATTCTGACTTCTGTGTGATTTTGGTATAAGTACCAATCACCAACTTTGTATTGTTTTGAGAGCTGTAAAGTTTTCTTGATTTCATTGCTGAGTCTTGGAGGAGAAACTCTTGTCAACAAAGTAGTTGCAGGGTGTATAAAAAGATCAATGAACTCATTATAGGAATAGGGAGAAGCTCAAGAACTATGAGTGATGGCTGACCAAAAGATAATAGACCTAGGATTCCCTTGGGAATCAAGCTTTTTGATATAGAAAGGGAAATTTTCCGACTGGTAATAGAGCATGAGGTGGTAGATGACAGAGGAATACTTGAACACTTTCTCATTTTCTAATCTCATGAATTGATCATGGATTTTATCTGCAATGTATGATGCAAAGTCATACCTGACAGCAGGAGGTTGTCCAGGGGTGAAAATAGACAATAATAATAGAGTTAAATGATCAACATATTCACTGGTATTAAAGCCCATTATAAAGGATATCATTTCCAAAATAAGTTTACCCTCCTCAGTGAAAAAAGCATACCCATAAGGGGGAGGGCCTTTAGGCTGATGATCAGGCAACATAAAAAAAGATGGCAGATGTGGCTTGATACTAACCATGGGATAGTTTGGTGGTTCTCCGGTAATTCTCCGCAGACGGTGACGACGATCGAGGTTAGAAAATACTTCAACATCTCATTGATAAGAGCGAGCGATATTAGGAAAAGGACATTTTTGATTGGAGGTGAGCGCTACGTTGGGTGGGATATGAATTTGTGATGGCTTGGATTAACTAGGAAGAAGAGAAATATGGAAGGCAGGAAAGGAAAAAGAGTGCAGAATATTAGATTCCCATGACCAAATCACATCCAAGACATTCATATAATTGTCTCTGCAGTGACAAAAAATTCGAAGAGGATTATCACCAAAAACTAGGTCTTTAATTTGGAAATCTCTGTCAACTAATGATAAATAATCCAAGCCTCTGTGAGGGGCGTTCAATGGGGTGACATTTAAAGCCAAGGGAATCTCCATTTATGGTTCTTGTGGATTTAGAAATGAATTGCAGGGTTTTTGAAGAAATGGGCACAATCTCAGGTTTTAGGGATTCAATTGCAGTTTTGGGAGAATAGAAGACTCAAATAAACTCTGTAGCAGTCTTTGGTGTGGAATTTAAAACGAAAGCCATGATTTCACAGAGTTTAAATTAGAAATGGGGTAAATACCTGTTTTAGGAGATGAACTATGTTTAAACAGGTACAGGCTACGGCGGGAGAACACTGGATTACTGGTCTGGAAGTGGTCTTCAGCAATTTTCAGTTAATGGCACTTAACAGTCGATTTTTTTAAATTCTTTGCATGGATGGTGAAGTCATTTTCTGCGTACAAAATAGTGAAAAAGACATGGGGAGAATTTTTTTATTCACAAAGTCAAAAGGGTGGTGAATTTTTAATTATTTTAATAAATGACGTCAGTATGTACGACAAATGAGTCACGGGGGGGAGGTGGTAAGCAGTTTTTTCCGCACCGCTTTTGAGGGAAGGCGGTATTGAGCGGATGGGCAGCGATTCCATAGAACGAATGACATGTGGCTATGGTACTATTTGAAAACCACTGTCATTTGGCATGTTATTGTTCGGATCGGGGATGTCCAGCGGAATTATCAGTAGTCATTGATCTTGGAGCGGGTGATCGAACGGTGGTCGGGGAGTGAAGTTGACGGGGAGTTAATAGGAGGGCCCAACACAATTTATTATTGATTAATCGCATCGGGAGCATTTTGATTGGCGTGTTAGGTTCTTAATTAATCGTGGGGATTAATTAATTCTTGCGTATGATGAAGGGTTGGGGAGGAAAATACGCAAGGGATGGTTTATTTTTTGTTTTAAAACACGTAATAAAACATGTTTTAAATCATTTTAATGTATTTCTATTATATGATAATTAAATTAGATTAACCCAATTACCATAGGGGGAGGGATTAACATATAATGATATATTTTAACCAAAGGGGGTATAAAGTGGGTTTTTTATTTGAACGAGTGAGGAATAAATACTTTGGTTAAAATCATAATACATGGGTTTTTGGGATATTATATAAAAGGAATTATATATAATAGGAGAAGGTCATTTCTATAAGGAGTTAATAAATAAAATCAATGTTAATATGACAAGGGGACAAGGTCAACCTCAAAATACATTAATATAACTAAGAAAGTGAAGTTTTTAGAATCAAATTGCATTATAATCACTTCATCACTTAAACTTAGGATAAAATGTGATTTTGAGGGTTTTATATGAAATATCTCATGAATTTCCTACGTAACATGGGCTTTTACTTAGGAAAGAATTTTTTTGAAGTAAATGAGTGTGATGATGAATGATTTTAAGTACTTAGGTTTTTTCCAATTATTGGGCCGAGGGTTTGGTCCCTCCAAAAGTCAAGGAAATGCCTTGAGCCCCTTTAATTTCAAATACCTTATCACTTAGGGGAAATTAGTGAAATGTTTAGGGAAAAATGAGAAGGGAAGTTAATAATTTGACTTTGCCTTGCTTTGAAATTCTTCCAGTGGAGTGTCTGCCTTTGCACTTTGTGATGAAAATAAAATATTTCACACATCTAAAGCCATTGATCATCAAATGTAATTCAACAACATCATTTACCTACCCTACCTACTTTACTCTACCATTTTTTCTTCTTTATTAGGGTGCACTTAGATTGGCAAACCCTTATCACACTTTTTCTTTTACATGTGGAAACCTATCTAGTTCTAACCTTATTACATCCAAGGGCTTAGATTAAAATATTGAGTTCCTTTTATTTACGCTGCCTATCTACTTATCTGCCAAGATTAAACAGTTTGGTCAAATTTTATTCTCTATCTCTAAAACATGAAATTGAAAAATGAATGAGTCAAGTTTAAACAGTTTGACTCTTCATAAATTGTGGAAAGAGTTTGACAAACTGCACACAATAGCTTATTACAGAAAATGAAATAGTAGTGGCATTTAGACTTGCACACTTTCCTTGGCCTTTCTTTTGGTGGGGTTCATTTTCTTTTAATTTTTTGGCCATTTTTATTCTTTTCACCCTTTAATTTTTCTTTTAGGGTATACCCTCTTTACATTTTTTAAATTTTTTGATTTTTTGAGAATATGGAACACCTTTGCAACAAGAAAAGGGTTTGAACATATTGCATAGTTCAACAAGTCAATCATGAAAAATGACACCTATTGGTATAGGATTCTAACACTGGCTCCACTTGGGGTTGGCTTTTCCTTGTGAAAAGTCAAGAACAACAGGTCAGATGCCTAAAAATGCCTTTAACTGAACCATGAAATCTTCTTCTTCTTGTTGCTTTATTATATATATGATAGTAAAACTTCTGAAGCTTAGGGCCTTCTCTTCGGGCTTCAACTCCAGTAGGTCACTATCCACACCAAACTGATGCATTACAAAGGATATATTATGTACATGTTAAAGAATCAGAACATCTTAGTAAATAGGATCAAAGTAGTGTTTTAACATTCGACCATTGACTGGTCCTTCCTCATCTTCTGAACCATCCAAATTCTTCAAAAAATATGTGGTATTTCCCTGTAAAGCATGAATGATGTAAGGTCCTTTCCATAAGAAATCAAATTTCCCATGTTTTCCTTTATCTTCCCTTCTGTAATCCCATCTTAAAACTTTGTCTTCTAGTTGAAAATCTTCTGCTTTGGTCCTTTTTTCAAACATCTTCTTTAATTTTTCCTGCAAAACTTGGGATCGTTGATACACTTCTTCTCTGGTCTGCTACAAGTGAATTGTTTGATTTATTCTTCTCTGAATATCATTTTGTTCTACTTGAGCCTCCTGAAGTAACTTCATTACAGGAACTCCTAAATATGATGGAAATATAGCCTCAATACCATAAACTAATTCATATGGACTGGTTCCAATTGATTTTTTGGTAGTAAGTTTGTCTGCCCACAATGCATTGGTAAGTTTCTTATGCCAATTCTTCTTATTTTCTTCCAATAATTTTTTAATGATATTAATGAGACTTTTATTGGAAGATTCAGCCAGTCCATTACCCTAAGGATAATAAGCTGTGGAATGGCCTAAAGTGATATGATACTTATTGAAAAAAATTATCATCTTTTTTTATTTAAAGGCAGCAGCATTATCAGTTATAATTTTCTCAGGACAGCCAAATATCGATAGTATATTGATTTCTAAGAATCCTATGATTACAGAATCATTGGCTTGTCTGGATGGGATTGCTTCAATCCATTTAGTAAAGTAATCTGTGGCAGTGAGGATCCATCTATGTTGGCCAGAAGAAGGAGGATGGATTTCACCAATAAAATCCAAGCCTCATTGTTGAAAGGGTTTCTCGGTGGAAATTGGTTTCAATGGTAAGGGTAATAATTTTCTCTTCCCTTCAAAGATCTAACACTTATGGCAAGCATCTACAAATTTCTTTACATCTGAAAACAAGGTTGGCCAATAAAAACCAGCCCTTAAGATCTTATCTGCAGTTGACTTCCAGTAGAGGTGTCCACCACAATCTCCTGCATGGAATTCATTGAGAACCTTGTCAGCTTCATCTTTTAATAAAAAATTTAATAGAATTCCTTCATGATTCTTCCAAAAGAGAGCTTTATCTAAAATACAGTATTTTAAAGATGTCATTTTCAAAAACCTTTGTTTAGTTCTAGATAACCCTGGAGGAGCTTGCAGGTTTAGCAAAACATAAATGATATCAGCATACCAAGGTGAGTCTAAAAAGGCTTGACTGATTTGTGGAGTCGCCATCTCCTGTTCGTCATCCAGTTCATTAATATTCAGGGCTTGGCAATTTGTTTCAGTCATGAGTTGAGCCAAACCTTGTCCTTTTATGAGTTTTGTAGGTCTTATTTCGATATCATATTCTAATATGGTGGCTATCCATTTACCTCTTTTGCCTTCAATTCCATATTGAGTTAAGATGTCTTTAACGAGAGCATTAGGTACATAAGCTATCACATGAGAATACAATATATAAATTCTGAAATCTTTAATTGCTTTCACAAGTGAAAAAGCTTGTTTTTCCATGATTTTGTATTTTAATGATGCATCTCTAAGTGCTTTACTAAAAAATGCTATAGGTTCTTCACATCCTTGATCATCCTTTTGTAATAAAACAGCTGCAACTGTATGTTCAGAAGAAAATGAAAAATTATGAAATCTCTATCAAATTTTGGACTAGTAAGAACTGGTGTTCTGGTCAAAGCCATTTTGATTTCTTCAAATGATTTCTTGGCTTCTACTATCCACTTAATACTTGAATCCTTTCTTAACATGTTAGTAAGCATTCTAAGTAATTCAGCTAAACTAGAAATGAATCTTCTCAAAAAATTGATCTTTCCTATGAAAGCTTGAAGTTCTTTAATATTCCTGGGATGAGGTATCTGCAATATGGCTTGTATTCTTTCAGGATCAATTCTGATGCCATATTTTGAAATGATATGACCTAGGAGTTTACCTTCTTCAATACCAAACAATGATTTTTTCGGATTTAAAGAAATACCATACTTTCTGCATTTTATAAACACCTGTCTAAGATTGTCCAAGTGTTGTTGATATGTCTTGGAAAAAACAGTCGAATCATCCAGATATATGACCAGAAAATCATGAATTTCTTTGGAAAAGGCAATGTCCATTGCTCTTTGGAAGGTCGCTCCTGCATTTTTGAGTCCAAAAGGAATCTTAACGTATTTGAATGTACCCCATGGTGTTGTAAAAGCTGTTTTGTCTTGATCATCAAGATGAACGAGAATCTGGTTGTATCTTGAGAATCCATCCAGAAGAGAAATCCTTGAAGAACCTACTACCCTTTGTAAGATATGGTCCATTTTAGGCAAAGGATAGTTATCTTTTAAAGAAACTTTGTTTAAATTTCTCAAATCAACACATAGTCTAATCTCTCCGGTTGTATTCCTTGTTGGTACCAAATTAGAAACCCATTCAGAAAACCTAATAGGAGAAATTATTCCTGCTTCATACATTCTTTTAATTTATTTCTCAACTGAAGGTAGTAGTACAGGGTTGATTCTTCTAAGTTTCTGTTTA